>OY726522.1:98080366-98501268 GCA_963383655.1 Bathymodiolus septemdierum | reverse complement strand
GTACATACAACCAGAGGCAACTAGTAGCTCTCCTCATATATTGTACATACAACCAGAGGCAACTAGTAGCTCTCCTCATATATTGTACATACAACCAGAGGCAAACTAGTAGCTCTCCTCATATATTGTACATACAACCAGAAGGCTAACTAAGTAGCTCTCCTCATATATTGTACATACAACCAGAGGCTACAAGTAGCTCTCCTCATATATTGTACATACAACCAGAGGCTACTAGTAGCTCTCCTCATATATTGTACATACAACCAGAGGCTACTAGTAGCTCTCCTCATATATTGTACATACAACCAGAGGCTACAAGTAGCTCTCCTCATATATTGTACATACAACCAGAGGCTACTAGTAGCTCTCCTCATATATTGTACATACAACCAGAGGCTACTAAGTAGCTCTCCTCATATATTGTACATACAACCAGAGGCTACTAGTAGCTCTCCTCATATATTGTACATACACCAGAGGCTACTAGTAGCTCTCCTCATATATTGTACATACAACCAGAGGCTACTAGTAGCTCTCCTCATATATTGTACATACAACCAGAGGCTACTAGTAGCTCTCCTCATATATTGTACATACACCCAGAGGCTACTAGTAGCTCTCCTCATATATTGTACATACAACCAGAGGCTACTAGTAGCTCTCCTCATATATTGTACATACAACCAGAGGCTACTAGTAGCTCTCCTCATATATTGTACATACAACCAGAGGCTACTAGTAGCTCTCCTCATATATTGTACATACAACCAGAGGCTACTAGTAGCTCTCCTCATATATTGTACATACAACCAGAGGCTACTAGTAGGCTCTCCTCATATATTGTACATACAACCAGAGGCTACTAGTGGCTCTCCTCATATATTGTACATACAACCAGAGGCTACTAGTAGCTCTCCTCATATATTGTACATACAACCAGAGGCTACTAGTAGCTCTCCTCATATATTGTACATACAACCAGAGGCTACTAGTAGCTCTCCTCATATATTGTACATACAACCAGAGGCTACTAGTGGCTCTCCTCATATATTGTACATACAACCAGAGGCTACTAGTGGCTCTCCTCATATATTGTACATACAACCAGAGGCTACTAGTAGCTCTCCTCATATATTGTACATACAACTAGAGGCTACTAGTAGCTCTCCTCATATATTGTACATACAACCAGAGGCTACTAGTAGCTCTCCTCATATATTGTACATACAACCAGAGGCTACAAGTAGCTCTCCTCATATATTGTACATACAACCCAGAGGCTACAAGTAGCTCTCCTCATATATTGTACATACAACCAGAGGCTACTAGTAGCTCTCCTCATATATTGTACATACAACCAGAGGCTACTAGTAGCTCTCCTCATATATTGTACATACAACCAGAGGCTACTAGTAGCTCTCCTCATATATTTTTACATACAACCGGAGGTTACTAGTAGCTCTCCTCATATATTGTACATACAACCGGAGGTTACTAGTAGCTCTCCTCATATATTTTACATACAACCGGAGGCTACTAGTAGCTCTCCTCATATATTTTACATACAACCGGAGGCTACTAGTAGCTCTCCTCATATATTTTACATACAACCAGAGGCTACTAGTAGCTCTCCTCATATATTGTACATACAACCAGAGGCTACTAGTAGCTCTCCTCATATATTGTACATACAACCAGAGGCTACTAGTAGCTCTCCTCATATATTGTACATACCACCAGGGGCTACTAGTAGCTCTCCTCATATATATTACATACAACCAGAGGCTACTAGTAGCTCTCCTCATATATTGTACATACAACCAGAGGCTACTAGTAGCTCTCCTCATATATTGTACATACCACCAGGGGCTACTAGTAGCTCTCCTCATATATTTTACATACCACCAGAGGCTACTAGTAGCTGTCCTTATATATTTTACATACAACCAGAGGCTACTAGTAGCTCTCCTCATATATTGTACATACAACCAGAGGCTATTAGTAGCTCTCCTCATATATTGTATATAAAACCAGAGGTTACTAGTAGCTCTCCTCATATATTGTACATACAACCAGGGGCTACTAGTAGCTCTCCTCATATATTGTACATACAACCAGGGGCTACTAGTAGCTCTCCTCATATATTGTAGATACAACCAGGGGCTACTAGTAGCTCTCCTCATATATTGTACATACACCCAGAGGCTACTAGTAGCTCTCCTCATATATTGTACATACACCCAGAGGCTACTAGTAGCTCTCCTCATATATTGTACATACACCCAGAGGCTACTAGTAGCTCTCCTCATATATTGTACATACAACCAGGGGCTACTAGTAGCTCTCCTCATATATTGTACATACAACGAGGGGCTACTAGTAGCTCTCCTCATATATTGTACATACAACCAGAGGCTACTAGTAGCTCTCCTCATATATTTTGCATACAACCAGGGGCTACTAGTAGCTCTCCTCATATATTTTACATACAACCAGAGGCTACTAGTAGCTCTCTTCATATATTGTACATACAACCAGAGGCTACTAGTAGCTCTCCTCATATATTGTACATACAACCAGAGGCTACTAGTAGCTCTCCTCATATATTGTACATACAACCAGAGGCTATTAGTGGCTCTCCTCATATATTGTACATACAACCAGAGGCTACTAGTGGCTCTCCTCATATATTGTACATACAACCAGAGGTTACTAGTGGCTCTCCTCATATATTGTACATACAACCAGAGGCTACTAGTGGCTCTCCTCATATATTGTACATACAACCAGAGGCTACTAGTAGCTCTCCTCATATATTGTACATACAACCAGAGGCTACTAGTAGCTCTCCTCATATATTGTACATACAACCAGACTCTACTAGTAGCTCTCCTCATATATTGTACATACAACCAGAGGCTACAAGTAGCTCTCCTCATATATTGTACATACAACCAGAGGCTACAAGTAGCTCTCCTCATATATTGTACATACAACCAGAGGCTACTAGTAGCTCTCCTCATATATTGTACATACAACCAGAGGCTACTAGTAGCTCTCCTCATATATTGTACATACAACCAGAGGCTACTAGTAGCTCTCCTCATATATTTTTACATACAACCGGAGGTTACTAGTAGCTCTCCTCATATATTTTTACATACAACCGGAGGTTACTAGTAGCTCTCCTCATATATTGTACATACAACCGGAGGTTACTAGTAGCTCTCCTCATATATTTTACATACAACCGGAGGCTACTAGTAGCTCTCCTCATATATTTTACATACAACCGGAGGCTACTAGTAGCTCTCCTCATATATTTTACATACAACCAGAGGCTACTAGTAGCTCTCCTCATATATTGTACATACAACCAGAGGCTACTAGTAGCTCTCCTCATATATTGTACATACAACCAGAGGCTACTAGTAGCTCTCCTCATATATCGTACATACCACCAGGGGCTACTAGTAGCTCTCCTCATATATATTACATACAACCAGAGGCTACTAGTAGCTCTCCTCATATATTGTACATACAACCAGAGGCTACTAGTAGCTCTCCTCATATATTGTACATACCACCAGGGGCTACTAGTAGCTCTCCTCATATATTTTACATACCACCAGAGGCTACTAGTAGCTGTCCTTATATATTTTACATACCACCAGAGGCTACTAGTAGCTGTCTTTATATATTGTACATACCACCAGAGGCTACTAGTAGCTCTCCTCATATATTGTACATACCACCAGAGGCTACTAGTAGCTCTCCTCATATATTGTACATACCACCAGAGGCTACTAGTAGCTCTCCTCATATATTTTACATACCACCAGAGTTTACTAGTAGCTCTCCTCATATATTTTACATACCACCAGAGGCTACTAGTAGATCTCCTCATATATTTTACATACCACCAGAGGCTACTAGTAGCTCTCCTCATATATTTTACATACCACCAGAGGCTACTAGTAGCTCTCCTCATATATTTTACATACAACCAGAAGCTACTAGTAGCTCTCCTCATATATTTTACATGCAACCAGAGGCTACTAGTAGCTCTCCTCATATATTGTACATACAACCAGAGGCTACAAGTAGCTCTCCTCATATATTGTACATACAACCAGAGGCTACAAGTAGCTCTCCTCATATATTGTACATACAACCAGAGGCTACTAGTAGCTCTCCTCATATATTGTACATACAACCAGAGGCTACTAGTAGCTCTCCTCATATATTGTACATACAACCAGAGGCTACTAGTAGCTCTCCTCATATATTTTTACATACAACCGGAGGTTACTAGTAGCTCTCCTCATATATTTTTACATACAACTGGAGGTTACTAGTAGCTCTCCTCATATATTGTACATACAACCGGAGGTTACTAGTAGCTCTCCTCATATATTTTACATACAACCGGAGGCTACTAGTAGCTCTCCTCATATATTTTACATACAACCGGAGGCTACTAGTAGCTCTCCTCATATATTTTACATACAACCAGAGGCTACTAGTAGCTCTCCTCATATATTGTACATACAACCAGAGGCTACTAGTAGCTCTCCTCATATATTGTACATACAACCAGAGGCTACTAGTAGCTCTCCTCATATATTGTACATACCACCAGGGGCTACTAGTAGCTCTCCTCATATATATTACATACAACCAGAGGCTACTAGTAGCTCTCCTCATATATTGTACATACAACCAGAGGCTACTAGTAGCTCTCCTCATATATTGTACATACCACCAGGGGCTACTAGTAGCTCTCCTCATATATTTTACATACCACCAGAGGCTACTAGTAGCTGTCCTTATATATTTTACATACAACCAGAGGCTACTAGTAGCTCTCCTCATATATTGTACATACAACCAGAGGCTATTAGTAGCTCTCCTCATATATTGTATATAAAACCAGAGGTTACTATTAGCTCTCCTCATATATTGTACATACAACCAGGGGCTACTAGTAGCTCTCCTCATATATTGTACATACAACCAGGGGCTACTAGTAGCTCTCCTCATATATTGTACATACAACCAGGGGCTACTAGTAGCTCTCCTCATATATTGTACATACAACCAGAGGCTACAAGTAGCTCTCCTCATATATTGTACATACAACCAGAGGCTACTAGTAGCTCTCCTCATATATTGTACATACAACCAGGGGCTACTAGTAGCTCTCCTCATATATTGTACATACAACCAGGGGCTACTAGTAGCTCTCCTCATATATTGTACATACAACCAGGGGCTACTAGTAGCTCTCCTCATATATTGTACATACACCCAGAGGCTACTAGTAGCTCTCCTCATATATTGTACATACACCCAGAGGCTACTAGTAGCTCTCCTCATATATTGTACATACACCCAGAGGCTACTAGTAGCTCTCCTCATATATTGTACATACAACCAGGGGCTACTAGTAGCTCTCCTCATATATTGTACATACAACCAGAGGCTACTAGTAGCTCTCCTCATATATTGTACATACAACGAGGGGCTACTAGTAGCTCTCCTCATATATTGTACATACAACCAGAGGCTACTAGTAGCTCTCCTCATATATTTTACATACAACCAGGGGCTACTAGTAGCTCTCCTCATATATTTTACATACAACCAGAGGCTACTAGTAGCTCTCTTCATATATTGTACATACAACCAGAGGCTACTAGTAGCTCTCCTCATATATTGTACATACAACCAGAGGCTACTAGTAGCTCTCCTCATATATTGTACATACAACCAGAGGCTATTAGTGGCTCTCCTCATATATTGTACATACAACCGGAGGCTACTAGTGGCTCTCCTCATATATTGTACATACAACCAGAGGTTACTAGTGGCTCTCCTCATATATTGTACATACAACCAGAGGCTACTAGTGGCTCTCCTCATATATTGTACATACAACCAGAGGCTACTAGTAGCTCTCCTCATATATTGTACATACAACCAGAGGCTACTAGTAGCTCTCCTCATATATTGTACATACAACCAGAGGCTACTAGTAGCTCTCCTCATATATTGTACATACAACCAGAGGCTACAAGTAGCTCTCCTCATATATTGTACATACAACCAGAGGCTACAAGTAGCTCTCCTCATATATTGTACATACAACCAGAGGCTACTAGTAGCTCTCCTCATATATTGTACATACAACCAGAGGCTACTAGTAGCTCTCCTCATATATTGTACATACAACCAGAGGCTACTAGTAGCTCTCCTCATATATTTTTACATACAACCGGAGGTTACTAGTAGCTCTCCTCATATATTTTTACATACAACCGGAGGTTACTAGTAGCTCTCCTCATATATTGTACATACAACCGGAGGTTACTAGTAGCTCTCCTCATATATTTTACATACAACCGGAGGCTACTAGTAGCTCTCCTCATATATTTTACATACAACCGGAGGCTACTAGTAGCTCTCCTCATATATTTTACATACAACCAGAGGCTACTAGTAGCTCTCCTCATATATTGTACATACAACCAGAGGCTACTAGTAGCTCTCCTCATATATTGTACATACAACCAGAGGCTACTAGTAGCTCTCCTCATATATTGTACATACCACCAGGGGCTACTAGTAGCTCTCCTCATATATATTACATACAACCAGAGGCTACTAGTAGCTCTCCTCATATATTGTACATACAACCAGAGGCTACTAGTAGCTCTCCTCATATATTGTACATACCACCAGGGGCTACTAGTAGCTCTCCTCATATATTTTACATACCACCAGAGGCTACTAGTAGCTGTCCTTATATATTTTACATACCACCAGAGGCTACTAGTAGCTCTCCTCATATATTGTACATACCACCAGAGGCTACTAGTAGCTCTCCTCATATATTGTACATACCACCAGAGGCTACTAGTAGCTCTCCTCATATATTTTACATACCACCAGAGTTTACTAGTAGCTCTCCTCATATATTTTACATACCACCAGAGGCTACTAGTAGCTCTCCTCATATATTTTACATACCACCAGAGGCTACTAGTAGCTCTCCTCATATATTTTACATACCACCAGAGGCTACTAGTAGCTCTCCTCATATATTTTACATACAACCAGAAGCTACTAGTAGCTCTCCTCATATATTTTACATGCAACCAGAGGCTACTAGTAGCTCTCCTCATATATTGTACATACAACCAGAGGCTACAAGTAGCTCTCCTCATATATTGTACATACAACCAGAGGCTACAAGTAGCTCTCCTCATATATTGTACATACAACCAGAGGCTACTAGTAGCTCTCCTCATATATTGTACATACAACCAGAGGCTACTAGTAGCTCTCCTCATATATTGTACATACAACCAGAGGCTACTAGTAGCTCTCCTCATATATTTTTACATACAACCGGAGGTTACTAGTAGCTCTCCTCATATATTTTTACATACAACTGGAGGTTACTAGTAGCTCTCCTCATATATTGTACATACAACCGGAGGTTACTAGTAGCTCTCCTCATATATTTTACATACAACCGGAGGCTACTAGTAGCTCTCCTCATATATTTTACATACAACCGGAGGCTACTAGTAGCTCTCCTCATATATTTTACATACAACCAGAGGCTACTAGTAGCTCTCCTCATATATTGTACATACAACCAGAGGCTACTAGTAGCTCTCCTCATATATTGTACATACAACCAGAGGCTACTAGTAGCTCTCCTCATATATTGTACATACCACCAGGGGCTACTAGTAGCTATCCTCATATATATTACATACAACCAGAGGCTACTAGTAGCTCTCCTCATATATTGTGCATACAACCAGAGGCTACTAGTAGCTCTCCTCATATATTGTACATACAACCAGAGGCTACTAGTAGCTCTCCTCATATATTGTACATACCACCAGGGGCTACTAGTAGCTCTCCTCATATATATTACATACAACCAGAGGCTACTAGTAGCTCTCCTCATATATTGTACATACAACCAGAGGCTACTAGTAGCTCTCCTCATATATTGTACATACCACCAGGGGCTACTAGTAGCTCTCCTCATATATTTTACATACCACCAGAGGCTACTAGTAGCTGTCCTTATATATTTTACATACAACCAGAGGCTACTAGTAGCTCTCCTCATATATTGTACATACAACCAGAGGCTATTAGTAGCTCTCCTCATATATTGTACATAAAACCAGAGGTTACTAGTAGCTCTCCTCATATATTGTACATACAACCAGGGGCTACTAGTAGCTCTCCTCATATATTGTACATACAACCAGGGGCTACTAGTAGCTCTCCTAATATATTGTACATAAAACCAGAGGTTACTAGTAGCTCTCCTCATATATTGTACATACAACCAGGGGCTACTAGTAGCTCTCCTCATATATTGTACATACAACCAGGGGCTACTAGTAGCTCTCCTCATATATTGTACATACAACCAGGGGCTACTAGTAGCTCTCCTCATATATATTACATACAACCAGAGGCTACTAGTAGCTCTCCTCATATATTGTGCATACAACCAGAGGCTACTAGTAGCTCTCCTCATATATTGTACATACAACCAGAGGCTACTAGTAGCTCTCCTCATATATTGTACATACCACCAGGGGCTACTAGTAGCTCTCCTCATATATATTACATACAACCAGAGGCTACTAGTAGCTCTCCTCATATATTGTACATACAACCAGAGGCTACTAGTAGCTCTCCTCATATATTGTACATACCACCAGGGGCTACTAGTAGCTCTCCTCATATATTTTACATACCACCAGAGGCTACTAGTAGCTGTCCTTATATATTTTACATACAACCAGAGGCTACTAGTAGCTCTCCTCATATATTGTACATACAACCAGAGGCTATTAGTAGCTCTCCTCATATATTGTACATAAAACCAGAGGTTACTAGTAGCTCTCCTCATATATTGTACATACAACCAGGGGCTACTAGTAGCTCTCCTCATATATTGTACATACAACCAGGGGCTACTAGTAGCTCTCCTCATATATTGTACATACAACCAGGGGCTACTAGTAGCTCTCCTCATATATTGTACATACACCCAGAGGCTACTAGTAGCTCTCCTCATATATTGTACATACACCCAGAGGCTACTAGTAGCTCTCCTCAAATATTGTACATACACCCAGAGGCTACTAGTAGCTCTCCTCATATATTGTACATACAACCAGGGGCTACTAGTAGCTCTCCTCATATATTGTACATACAACGAGGGGCTACTAGTAGCTCTCCTCATATATTGTACATACAACCAGAGGCTACTAGTAGCTCTCCTCATATATTTTACATACAACCAGGGGCTACTAGTAGCTCTCCTCATATATTTTACATACAACCAGAGGCTACTAGTAGCTCTCTTCATATATTGTACATACAACCAGAGGCTACTAGTAGCTCTCCTCATATATTGTACATACAACCAGAGGCTACTAGTAGCTCTCCTCATATATTGTACATACAACCAGAGGCTATTAGTGGCTCTCCTCATATATTGTACATACAACCAGAGGCTACTAGTGGCTCTCCTCATATATTGTACATACAACCAGAGGTTACTAGTGGCTCTCCTCATATATTGTACATACAACCAGAGGCTACTAGTGGCTCTCCTCATATATTGTACATACAACCAGAGGCTACTAGTAGCTCTCCTCATATATTGTACATACAACCAGAGGCTACTAGTAGCTCTCCTCATATATTGTACATACAACCAGAGGCTACTAGTAGCTCTCCTCATATATTGTACATACAACCAGAGGCTACAAGTAGCTCTCCTCATATATTGTACATACAACCAGAGGCTACAAGTAGCTCTCCTCATATATTGTACATACAACCAGAGGCTACTAGTAGCTCTCCTCATATATTGTACATACAACCAGAGGCTACTAGTAGCTCTCCTCATATATTGTACATACAACCAGAGGCTACTAGTAGCTCTCCTCATATATTTTTACATACAACCGGAGGTTACTAGTAGCTCTCCTCATATATTTTTACATACAACCGGAGGTTACTAGTAGCTCTCCTCATATATTGTACATACAACCGGAGGTTACTAGTAGCTCTCCTCATATATTTTACATACAACCGGAGGCTACTAGTAGCTCTCCTCATATATTTTACATACAACCGGAGGCTACTAGTAGCTCTCCTCATATATTTTACATACAACCAGAGGCTACTAGTAGCTCTCCTCATATATTGTACATACAACCAGAGGCTACTAGTAGCTCTCCTCATATATTGTACATACAACCAGAGGCTACTAGTAGCTCTCCTCATATATTGTACATACCACCAGAGGCTACTAGTAGCTCTCCTCATATATATTACATACAACCAGAGGCTACTAGTAGCTCTCCTCATATATTGTACATAGAACCAGAGGCTACTAGTAGCTCTCCTCATATATTGTACATACCACCAGGGGCTACTAGTAGCTCTCCTCATATATTTTACATACCACCAGAGGCTACTAGTAGCTGTCCTTATATATTTTACATACCACCAGAGGCTACTAGTAGCTGTCCTTATATATTGTACATACCACCAGAGGCTACTAGTAGCTCTCCTCATATATTGTACATACCACCAGAGGCTACTAGTAGCTCTCCTCATATATTGTACATACCACCAGAGGCTACTAGTAGCTCTCCTCATATATTTTACATACCACCAGAGTTTACTAGTAGCTCTCCTCATATATTTTACATACCACCAGAGGCTACTAGTAGCTCTCCTCATATATTTTACATACCACCAGAGGCTACTAGTAGCTCTCCTCATATATTTTACATACCACCAGAGGCTACTAGTAGCTCTCCTCATATATTTTACATACAACCAGAAGCTACTAGTAGCTCTCCTCATATATTTTACATGCAACCAGAGGCTACTAGTAGCTCTCCTCATATATTGTACATACAACCAGAGGCTACAAGTAGCTCTCCTCATATATTGTACATACAACCAGAGGCTACAAGTAGCTCTCCTCATATATTTTACATACAACCAGAGGCTACTAGTAGCTCTCCTCATATATTGTACATACCACCAGAGGCTACTAGTAGCTCTCCTCATATATTTTACATACCACCAGAGTTTACTAGTAGCTCTCCTCATATATTTTACATACCACCAGAGGCTACTAGTAGCTCTCCTCATATATTTTACATACCACCAGAGGCTACTAGTAGCTCTCCTCATATATTTTACATACCACCAGAGGCTACTAGTAGCTCTCCTCATATATTTTACATACAACCAGAAGCTACTAGTAGCTCTCCTCATATATTTTACATGCAACCAGAGGCTACTAGTAGCTCTCCTCATATATTGTACATACAACCAGAGGCTACAAGTAGCTCTCCTCATATATTGTACATACAACCAGAGGCTACAAGTAGCTCTCCTCATATATTGTACATACAACCAGAGGCTACTAGTAGCTCTCCTCATATATTGTACATACAACCAGAGGCTACTAGTAGCTCTCCTCATATATTGTACATACAACCAGAGGCTACTAGTAGCTCTCCTCATATATTTTTACATACAACCGGAGGTTACTAGTAGCTCTCCTCATATATTTTTACATACAACTGGAGGTTACTAGTAGCTCTCCTCATATATTGTACATACAACCGGAGGTTACTAGTAGCTCTCCTCATATATTTTACATACAACCGGAGGCTACTAGTAGCTCTCCTCATATATTTTACATACAACCGGAGGCTACTAGTAGCTCTCCTCATATATTTTACATACAACCAGAGGCTACTAGTAGCTCTCCTCATATATTGTACATACAACCAGAGGCTACTAGTAGCTCTCCTCATATATTGTACATACAACCAGAGGCTACTAGTAGCTCTCCTCATATATTGTACATACCACCAGGGGCTACTAGTAGCTATCCTCATATATATTACATACAACCAGAGGCTACTAGTAGCTCTCCTCATATATTGTGCATACAACCAGAGGCTACTAGTAGCTCTCCTCATATATTGTACATACAACCAGAGGCTACTAGTAGCTCTCCTCATATATTGTACATACCACCAGGGGCTACTAGTAGCTCTCCTCATATATATTACATACAACCAGAGGCTACTAGTAGCTCTCCTCATATATTGTACATACAACCAGAGGCTACTAGTAGCTCTCCTCATATATTGTACATACCACCAGGGGCTACTAGTAGCTCTCCTCATATATTTTACATACCACCAGAGGCTACTAGTAGCTGTCCTTATATATTTTACATACAACCAGAGGCTACTAGTAGCTCTCCTCATATATTGTACATACAACCAGAGGCTATTAGTAGCTCTCCTCATATATTGTACATAAAACCAGAGGTTACTAGTAGCTCTCCTCATATATTGTACATACAACCAGGGGCTACTAGTAGCTCTCCTCATATATTGTACATACAACCAGGGGCTACTAGTAGCTCTCCTCATATATTGTACATACAACCAGGGGCTACTAGTAGCTCTCCTCATATATTGTACATACAACCAGGGGCTACTAGTAGCTCTCCTCATATATTGTACATACAACCAGGGGCTACTAGTAGCTCTCCTCATATATTGTACATACACCCAGAGGCTACTAGTAGCTCTCCTCATATATTGTACATACACCCAGAGGCTACTAGTAGCTCTCCTCATATATTGTACATACACCCAGAGGCTACTAGTAGCTCTCCTCATATATTGTACATACAACCAGGGGCTACTAGTAGCTCTCCTCATATATTGTACATACAACGAGGGGCTACTAGTGGCTCTCCTCATATATTATACATACAACCAGAGGCTACTAGTAGCTCTCCTCATATATTGTACATACAACCAGAGGCTACTAGTAGCTCTCCTCATATATTGTACATACAACCAGAGGCTACTAGTAGCTCTCCTCATATATTGTACATACAACCAGAGGCTACTAGTAGCTCTCCTCATATATTTTACATACAACCAGGGGCTACTAGTAGCTCTCCTCATATATTTTACATACAACCAGAGGCTACTAGTAGCTCTCTTCATATATTGTACATACAACCAGAGGCTACTAGTAGCTCTCCTCATATATTGTACATACAACCAGAGGCTACTAGTAGCTCTCCTCATATATTGTACATACAACCAGAGGCTACTAGTAGCTCTCCTCATATATTGTACATACAACCAGGGGCTACTAGTAGCTCTCCTCATATATTGTACATACAACCAGGGGCTACTAGTAGCTCTCCTCATATATTGTACATACAACCAGAGGCTATTAGTGGCTCTCCTCATATATTGTACATACAACCAGAGGCTACTAGTGGCTCTCCTCATATATTGTACATACAACCAGAGGCTACTAGTAGCTCTCCTCATATATTGTACATACAACCAGAGGCTACTAGTAGCTCTCCTCATATATTGTACATACAACCAGAGGCTACTAGTAGCTCTCCTCATATATTGTACATACAACCAGAGGCTACAAGTAGCTCTCCTCATATATTGTACATACAACCAGAGGCTACTGGTAGCTCTCCTCATATATTGTACATACAACCAGAGGCTACTAGTAGCTGTCCTTATATATTGTACATACAACCAGAGGCTACTAGTAGCTCTCCTCATATATTGTACATACAACCAGAGGCTACTAGTAGCTCTCCTCATATATTTTTACATACAACCGGAGGTTACTAGTAGCTCTCCTCATATATTTTTACATACAACCGGAGGTTACTAGTAGCTCTCCTCATATATTGTACATACAACCGGAGGTTACTAGTAGCTCTCCTCATATATTTTACATACAACCGGAGGCTACTAGTAGCTCTCCTCATATATTTTACATACAACCGGAGGCTACTAGTAGCTCTCCTCATATATTTTACATACAACCAGAGGCTACTAGTAGCTCTCCTCATATATTGTACATACAACCAGAGGCTACTAGTAGCTCTCCTCATATATTGTACATACAACCAGAGGCTACTAGTAGCTCTCCTCATATATTGTACATACCACCAGAGGCTACTAGTAGCTCTCCTCATATATATTACATACAACCAGAGGCTACTAGTAGCTCTCCTCATATATTGTACATAGAACCAGAGGCTACTAGTAGCTCTCCTCATATATTGTACATACCACCAGGGGCTACTAGTAGCTCTCCTCATATATTTTACATACCACCAGAGGCTACTAGTAGCTGTCCTTATATATTTTACATACCACCAGAGGCTACTAGTAGCTGTCCTTATATATTGTACATACCACCAGAGGCTACTAGTAGCTCTCCTCATATATTGTACATACCACCAGAGGCTACTAGTAGCTCTCCTCATATATTGTACATACCACCAGAGGCTACTAGTAGCTCTCCTCATATATTTTACATACCACCAGAGTTTACTAGTAGCTCTCCTCATATATTTTACATACCACCAGAGGCTACTAGTAGCTCTCCTCATATATTTTACATACCACCAGAGGCTACTAGTAGCTCTCCTCATATATTTTACATACCACCAGAGGCTACTAGTAGCTCTCCTCATATATTTTACATACAACCAGAAGCTACTAGTAGCTCTCCTCATATATTTTACATGCAACCAGAGGCTACTAGTAGCTCTCCTCATATATTGTACATACAACCAGAGGCTACAAGTAGCTCTCCTCATATATTGTACATACAACCAGAGGCTACAAGTAGCTCTCCTCATATATTGTACATACAACCAGAGGCTACTAGTAGCTCTCCTCATATATTGTACATACAACCAGAGGCTACTAGTAGCTCTCCTCATATATTGTACATACAACCAGAGGCTACTAGTAGCTCTCCTCATATATTTTTACATACAACCGGAGGTTACTAGTAGCTCTCCTCATATATTTTTACATACAACTGGAGGTTACTAGTAGCTCTCCTCATATATTGTACATACAACCGGAGGTTACTAGTAGCTCTCCTCATATATTTTACATACAACCGGAGGCTACTAGTAGCTCTCCTCATATATTTTACATACAACCGGAGGCTACTAGTAGCTCTCCTCATATATTTTACATACAACCAGAGGCTACTAGTAGCTCTCCTCATATATTGTACATACAACCAGAGGCTACTAGTAGCTCTCCTCATATATTGTACATACAACCAGAGGCTACTAGTAGCTCTCCTCATATATTGTACATACCACCAGGGGCTACTAGTAGCTATCCTCATATATATTACATACAACCAGAGGCTACTAGTAGCTCTCCTCATATATTGTACATACAACCAGAGGCTACTAGTAGCTCTCCTCATATATTGTACATACCACCAGGGGCTACTAGTAGCTCTCCTCATATATTTTACATACCACCAGAGGCTACTAGTAGCTGTCCTTATATATTTTACATACCACCAGAGGCTACTAGTAGCTGTCCTTATATATTGTACATACCACCAGAGGCTACTAGTAGCTCTCCTCATATATTGTACATACCACCAGAGGCTACTAGTAGCTCTCCTCATATATTGTACATACCACCAGAGGCTACTAGTAGCTCTCCTCATATATTTTACATACCACCAGAGGCTACTAGTAGCTCTCCTCATATATTTTACATACCACCAGAGGCTACTAGTAGCTCTCCTCATATATTTTACATACCACCAGAGGCTACTAGTAGCTCTCCTCATATATTTTACATACAACCAGAAGCTACTAGTAGCTCTCCTCATATATTTTACATGCAACCAGAGGCTACTAGTAGCTCTCCTCATATATTTTACATACAATCAGTGGTTACTAGTAGCTCTCTTCATATAAATTTTACATACAACCAGAGGCTACTAGTAGCTCTCCTCATATATTTTACATGCAACCAGAGGCTACTAGTAGCTCTCCTCATATATTTTACATACAATCAGTGGTTACTAGTAGCTCTCTTCATATATATTTTACATACAACCAGAGGCTACTAGTAGCTCTCCTCATTTACATTACTATGTTTGTAACAGAGTTATCATTTTACTAATGTAGAAGGGAAGCTTACAATACACTTACCCTGTACAGTTATACTGGTTTTATTGTATTTTCTACTTCTACTTCTACCAAATACTGACAGCTTTCAACAAGCTGACGATTATGTCAGATGTTGTACTACTTCTACCAAATACTGACAGCCTTCAACAAACTGACGATTATATCAGATGTTGTACTACTTCTACCAAATACTGACAGCCTTCAACAAACTGACGATTATATCAGATGTTGTACTACTTCTACCAAATACTGACAGTCTTCAACAAGCTGACGATTATGTCAGATGTTGTACTACTTCTACCAAATACTGACAGCCTTCAACAAACTGACGATTATATCAGATGTTGTACTACTTCTACCAAATACTGACAGCCTTCAACAAACTGACGATTATATCAGATGTTGTACTACTTCTAGCAAATACTGACAGTCTTCAACAAGCTGACTATTTTTTCAGAGGTTGTGCTAGGTCTACCAAATACTGACAGTCTTCAACAAACTGACGATTATATCAGAGGTTGTACTACTTCTACCAAATACTGACAGCGTTCAACAAACTGACGATTATATCAGAGGTTGTACTACTTCTACCAAACACTGACAGCCTTCAACAAGCTGACGATTATGTCAGAGATTGTACTACTTCTACCAAATACTAACAGCCTTCAACAAGCTGACGATTATGTCAGAGGTTGCACATGACAATTATAAAAGGATAAAACTATCAACAGATTTTATAGATTAGCATTTAAAATGGAGACAACAGCCCTGAATATTTCAACCGAGACACTCAAACTACGGGCTCTGGCAGTCGGTTTTAAATTCAAATAGCAATTTATATCTATGGAAAGACACTATGAAGTTATAGTTGATTTGATTCCTAATATCAAAAACATGGAACATGGGAGGAATTTTGTATAAAATTGAATTACAAAGCTATAGCTATGCAGTCAATACCAGCTTCAGTGTTAATATATATGCATACTTTGTAGGGCGATTCTGGAGGACCATATGCTTGTAAAGACAGTAAAGGCCATTGGGATCTCGTTGGTAAGATATTAATATCCGACAGTAATATCTTACATAAATGTATCGGCAAACATTCTAACACAAAAATCCCAGCGGAAATCCCATGTATGATAATATTACCGAGTTTGTTTTTACTGCTTGGAATAACCAATCTGAAAGAGATAAACTAGACGAACTATATACACAACTGGTCGTGTGGACAAAAGCGTAAGTGAATGCCTCATGTTTCTGGAATATCTCATTCTATACACAATACACGACAAATGGTACATAGGTTGTTAGGTGTGGTTTGGTCAATTACAGTACAATATTTCCGATCCTATCATTTACATGCATATATATCCTTTTTCCTGCGAAAATCTAAATATAGCCATTGGTCAATCTTTGGACAACCTACATGATTTATTCTTTATATACTTGTTCTTGTCATGTTAATAATACATTTTTCAAATATATCTCAAAATTATTCCAAATTGAAAATGACTTTCGATTACAAAATATATTTTGATATGCCGTTAAATAGAATTTTGTATTAGTTAAGCACAACGAACATACTATTTAATATAGATTGAATGTACTACAATAGAATAAACAATCTCGGTACACAATTACAGTGTTTGACAGAGGTACACGTATTGATGTACTACAATAGAATAAACAATCTCGGTACACAATTACAGTGTTTAACAGAGGTACACGTATTGATGTACTACAATAGAATAAACAATCTCGGTACACAATTACAGTGTTTAACAGAGGTACACGTATTGATGTACTACAATAGAATAAACAATCTCGGTACACAATTACAGTGTTTAACAGAGGTACACGTATTGATGTACTACAATAGAATAAACAATCTCGGTACACAATTACAGTGTTTAACAGAGGTACACGTATTGATGTACTACAATAGAATAAACAATCTCGGTACACAATTACAGTGTTTAACAGAGGTACACGTATTGATGTACTACAATAGAATAAACAATCTCGGTACACAATTACAGTGTTTAACAGAGGTACACGTATTGATGTACTACAATAGAATAAACAATCTCGGTACACAATTACAGTGTTTAACAGAGGTACACGTATTGATGTACTACAATAGAATAAACAATCTCGGTACAAAATTACAGTGTTTAACAGAGGTACACGTATTGATGTACTACAATAGAATAAACAATCTCGGTACACAATTACAGTGTTTAACAGAGGTACACGTATTGATGTACTACAATAGAATAAACAATCTCGGTACACAATTACAGTGTTTAACAGAGGTACACGTATTGATGTACTACAATAGAATAAACAATCTCGGTACACAATTACAGTGTTTAACAGAGGTACACGTATTGATGTACTACAATAGAATAAACAATCTCGGTACACAATTACAGTGTTTAACAGAGGTACACGTATTGATGTACTACAATAGAATAAACAATCTCGGTACACAATTACAGTGTTTAACAGAGGTACACGTATTGATGTACTACAATAGAATAAACAATCTCGGTACACAATTACAGTGTTTAACAGAGGTACACGTATTGATGTACTACAATAGAATAAACAATCTCGGTACACAATTACAGTGTTTAACAGAGGTACACGTATTGAATGTACTACAATAGAATAAACAATCTCGGTACACAATTACAGTGTTTGACAGAGGTACACGTATTAATGTACTACAATAGAATAAACAATCTCGGTACACAATTACAGTGTTTAACAGAGGTACACGTATTGATGTACTATAATAGAATAAACAATCTCGGTACACAATTACAGTGTTTAACAGAGGTACACGTATTGATGTACTACAATAGAATAAACAATCTCGGTACACAATTACAGTGTTTAACAGAGGTACACGTATTGATGTACTATAATAGAATAAACAATCTCGGTACACAATTACAGTGTTTAACAGAGGTACACGTATTGATGTACTACAATAGAATAAACAATCTCGGTACACAATTACAGTGTTTAACAGAGGTACACGTATTGATGTACTACAATAGAATAAACAATCTCGGTACACAATTACAGTGTTTAACAGAGGTACACGTATTGAATGTACTACAATAGAATAAACAATCTCGGTACACAATTACAGTGTTTGACAGAGGTACACGTATTAATGTACTACAATAGAATAAACAATCTCGGTACACAATTACAGTGTTTAACAGAGGTACACGTATTGATGTACTACAATAGAATAAACAATCTCGGTACACAATTACAGTGTTTAACAGAGGTACACGTATTGATGTACTATAATAGAATAAACAATCTCGGTACACAATTACAGTGTTTAACAGAGGTACACGTATTGATGTACTACAATAGAATAAACAATCTCGGTACACAATTACAGTGTTTAACAGAGGTACACGTATTGATGTACTACAATAGAATAAACAATCTCGGTACACAATTACAGTGTTTGACAGAGGTACACGTATTGATGTACTACAATAGAATAAACAATCTCGGTACACAATTACAGTGTTTAACAGAGGTACACGTATTGATGTACTACAATAGAATAAACAATCTCGGTACACAATTACAGTGTTTAACAGAGGTACACGTATTGATGTACTACAATAGAATAAACAATCTCGGTACACAATTACAGTGTTTAACAGAGGTACACGTATTGATGTACTACAATAGAATAAACAATCTCGGTACACAATTACAGTGTTTAACAGAGGTACACGTATTGAATGTACTACAATAGAATAAACAATCTCGGTACACAATTACAGTGTTTAACAGAGGTACACGTATTGATGTACTACAATAGAATAAACAATCTCGGTACACAATTACAGTGTTTAACAGAGGTACACGTATTGATGTACTACAATAGAATAAACAATCTCGGTACACAATTACAGTGTTTGACAGAGGTACACGTATTGATGTACTACAATAGAATAAACAATCTCGGTACACAATTACAGTGTTTAACAGAGATACACGTATTGATGTACTACAATAGAATAAACAATCTCGGTACACAATTACAGTGTTTAACTGAGGTACACGTATTGATGTACTGTAATAGAATAAACAATCTCGGTACACAATTACAGTGTTTAACAGAGGTACACGTATTAATGTACTACAATAGAATAAACAATCTCGGTACACAATTACAGTGTTTAACAGAGGTACACGTATTGATGTACTACAATAGAATAAACAATCTCGGTACACAATTACAGTGTTTAACAGAGGTACACGTATTGATGTACTATAATAGAATAAACAATCTCGGTACACAATTACAGTGTTTGACAGAGGTACACGTATTGATGTACTATAATAGAATAAACAATCTCGGTACACAATTACAGTGTTTAACAGAGGTACACGTATTGATGTACTACAATAGACTAAACAATCTCGGTACACAATTACAGTGTTTAACAGAGGTACACGTATTGATGTACTACAATAGACTAAACAATCTCGGTACACAATTACAGTGTTTGACAGAGGTACACGTATTGATGTACTACAATAGAATAAACAATCTCGGTACACAATTACAGTGTTTAACAGAGGTACACGTATTGATGTACTACAATAGAATAAACAATCTCGGTACACAATTACAGTGTTTAACAGAGGTACACGTATTGATGTACTACAATAGAATAAACAATCTCGGTACACAATTACAGTGTTTAACAGAGGTACACGTATTGATGTACTACAATAGAATAAACAATCTCGGTACACAATTACAGTGTTTAACAGAGGTACACGTATTGATGTACTACAATAGAATAAACAATCTCGGTACACAATTACAGTGTTTAACAGAGGTACACGTATTGATGTACTACAATAGAATAAACAATCTCGGTACACAATTACAGTGTTTAACAGAGGTACACGTATTGATGTACTACAATAGAATAAACAATCTCGGTACACAATTACAGTGTTTAACAGAGGTACACGTATTGATGTACTACAATAGAATAAACAATCTCGGTACACAATTACAGTGTTTAACAGAGGTACACGTATTGATGTACTACAATAGAATAAACAATCTCGGTACACAATTACAGTGTTTAACAGAGGTACACGTATTGATGTACTACAATAGAATAAACAATCTCGGTACACAATTACAGTGTTTGACAGAGGTACACGTATTGATGTACTACAATAGAATAAACAATCTCGGTACACAATTACAGTGTTTAACAGAGGTACACGTATTGATGTACTACAATAGAATAAACAATCTCGGTACACAATTACAGTGTTTAACAGAGGTACACGTATTGATGTACTACAATAGAATAAACAATCTCGGTACACAATTACAGTGTTTAACAGAGGTACACGTATTGATGTACTACAATAGAATAAACAATCTCGGTACACAATTACAGTGTTTAACAGAGGTACACGTATTGATGTACTACAATAGAATAAACAATCTCGGTACACAATTACAGTGTTTAACAGAGGTACACGTATTGATGTACTATAATAGAATAAACAATCTCGGTACACAATTACAGTGTTTAACAGAGGTACACGTATTGATGTACTACAATAGAATAAACAATCTCGGTACACAATTACAGTGTTTAACAGAGGTACACGTATTGATGTACTACAATAGAATAAACAATCTCGGTACACAATTACAGTGTTTAACAGAGGTACACGTATTGATGTACTACAATAGAATAAACAATCTCGGTACACAATTACAGTGTTTAACAGAGGTACACGTATTGAATGTACTACAATAGAATAAACAATCTCGGTACACAATTAATACTCTAGTATAGAATAAACAATCTCGGTACACAATTACAGTGTTTAACAGAGGTACACGTATTGATGTACTACAATAGAATAAACAATCTCGGTACACAAATAGAATAAACAATCTCGGTACACAATTACAGTGTTTAACAGAGGTACACGTATTGATGTACTACAATAGAATAAACAATCTCGGTACACAATTACAGTGTTTAACAGAGGTACACGTATTGATGTACTACAATAGAATAAACAATCTCGGTACACAATTACAGTGTTTAACAGAGGTACACGTATTGAATGTACTACAATAGAATAAACAATCTCGGTACACAATTACAGTGTTTAACAGAGGTACACGTATTGATGTACTACAATAGAATAAACAATCTCGGTACACAATTACAGTGTTTAACAGAGGTACACGTATTGATGTACTACAATAGAATAAACAATCTCGGTACACAATTACAGTGTTTAACAGAGGTACACGTATTGATGTACTACAATAGAATAAACAATCTCGGTACACAATTACAGTGTTTAACAGAGGTACACGTATTGATGTACTACAATAGAATAAACAATCTCGGTACACAATTACAGTGTTTAACAGAGGTACACGTATTGATGTACTATAATAGAATAAACAATCTCGGTACACAATTACAGTGTTTAACAGAGGTACACGTATTAATGTACTACAATAGAATAAACAATCTCGGTACACAATTACAGTGTTTAACAGAGGTACACGTATTGATGTACTACAATAGAATAAACAATCTCGGTACACAATTACAGTGTTTAACAGAGGTACACGTATTGATGTACTATAATAGAATAAACAATCTCGGTACACAATTACAGTGTTTAACAGAGGTACACGTATTGATGTACTATAATAGAATAAACAATCTCGGTACACAATTACAGTGTTTGACAGAGGTACACGTATTGATGTACTACAATAGAATAAACAATCTCGGTACACAATTACAGTGTTTAACAGAGGTACACGTATTGATGTACTACAATAGAATAAACAATCTCGGTACACAATTACAGTGTTTGACAGAGGTACACGTATTGATGTACTACAATAAAATAAACAATCTCGGTACACAATTACAGTGTTTAACAGAGGTACACGTATTGATGTACTACAATAGAATAAACAATCTCGGTACACAATTACAGTGTTTGACAGAGGTACACGTATTGATGTACTACAATAGAATAAACAATCTCGGTACACAATTACAGTGTTTAACAGAGGTACACGTATTGATGTACTACAATAGAATAAACAATCTCGGTACACAATTACAGTGTTTAACAGAGGTACACGTATTGATGTACTACAATAGAATAAACAATCTCGGTACACAATTACAGTGTTTAACAGAGGTACACGTATTGATGTACTACAATAGAATAAACAATCTCGGTACACAATTACAGTGTTTAACAGAGGTACACGTATTGATGTACTACAATAGAATAAACAATCTCGGTACACAATTACAGTGTTTAACAGAGGTACACGTATTGATGTACTACAATAGAATAAACAATCTCGGTACACAATTACAGTGTTTAACAGAGGTACACGTATTGGTGTACTACAATAGAATAAACAATCTCGGTACACAATTACAGTGTTTAACAGAGGTACACGTATTGATGTACTACAATAGAATAAACAATCTCGGTACACAATTACAGTGTTTGACAGAGGTACACGTATTGATGTACTACAATAGAATAAACAATCTCGGTACACAATTACAGTGTTTACAGAGGTACACGTATTGATGTACTACAATAGGAATAAACAATCTCGGTACACAATTACAGTGTTTGACAGAGGTACACGTATTGATGTACTACAATAGAATAAACAATCTCGGTACACAATTACAGTGTTTAACAGAGGTACACGTATTGATGTACTACAATAGAATAAACAATCTCGGTACACAATTACAGTGTTTAACAGAGGTACACGTATTGATGTACTACAATAGAATAAACAATCTCGGTACACAATTACAGTGTTTGACAGAGGTACACGTATTGATGTACTACAATAGAATAAACAATCTCGGTACACAATTACAGTGTTTAACAGAGGTACACGTATTGATGTACTACAATAGAATAAACAATCTCGGTACACAATTACAGTGTTTAACAGAGGTACACGTATTGATGTACTACAATAGAATAAACAATCTCGGTACACAATTACAGTGTTTAACAGAGGTACACGTATTGATGTACTACAATAGAATAAACAATCTCGGTACACAATTACAGTGTTTAACAGAGGTACACGTATTGATGTACTACAATAGAATAAACAATCTCGGTACACAATTACAGTGTTTAACAGAGGTACACGTATTGATGTACTACAATAGAATAAACAATCTCGGTACACAATTACAGTGTTTGACAGAGGTACACGTATTGATGTACTACAATAGAATAAACAATCTCGGTACACAATTACAGTGTTTAACAGAGGTACACGTATTGATGTACTACAATAGAATAAACAATCTCGGTACACAATTACAGTGTTTAACAGAGGTACACGTATTGATGTACTACAATAGAATAAACAATCTCGGTACACAATTACAGTGTTTGACAGAGGTACACGTATTGATGTACTACAATAGAATAAACAATCTCGGTACACAATTACAGTGTTTGACAGAGGTACACGTATTGATGTACTACAATAGAATAAACAATCTCGGTACACAATTACAGTGTTTGACAGAGGTACACGTATTGATGTACTACAATAGAATAAACAATCTCGGTACACAATTACAGTGTTTGACAGAGGTACACGTATTGATGTACTACAATAGAATAAACAATCTCGGTACACAATTACAGTGTTTGACAGAGGTACACGTATTGATGTACTACAATAGAATAAACAATCTCGGTACACAATTACAGTGTTTGACAGAGGTACACGTATTGATGTACTACAATAGAATAAACAATCTCGGTACACAATTACAGTGTTTGACAGAGGTACACGTATTGATGTACTACAATAGAATAAACAATCTCGGTACACAATTACAGTGTTTGACAGAGGTACACGTATTGATGTACTACAATAGAATAAACAATCTCGGTACACAATTACAGTGTTTAACAGAGGTACACGTATTGATGTACTACAATAGAATAAACAATCTCGGTACACAATTACAGTGTTTGACAGAGGTACACGTATTGATGTACTACAATAGAATAAACAATCTCGGTACACAATTACAGTGTTTACAGAGGTACACGTATTGATGTACTACAATAGAATAAAACAATCATCGGTACACAATTACAGTGTTTGACAGAGGTACACGTATTGATGTACTACAATAGGAAAAAACACTCGGTACACAATTACAGTGTTTAACAGAGGTACACGTATTGGTGTACTACAATAGAATAAACAATCTCGGTACACAATTACAGTGTTTGACAGAGGTACACGTATTGATGTACTACAATAGAATAAACAATCTCGGTACACAATTACAGTGTTTAACAGAGGTACACGTATTGATGTACTACAATAGAATAAACAATCTCGGTACACAATTACAGTGTTTAACAGAGGTACACGTATTGATGTACTACAATTGAATAAACAATCTCGGTACACAATTACAGTGTTTAACAGAGGTACACGTATTGATGTACTACAATAGAATAAACAATCTCGGTACACAATTACAGTGTTTAACAGAGGTACACGTATTGATGTACTACAATAGAATAAACAATCTCGGTACACAATTACAGTGTTTAACAGAGGTACACGTATTGATGTACTACAATAGAATAAACAATCTCGGTACACAATTACAGTGTTTGACAGAGGTACACGTATTGATGTACTACAATAGAATAAACAATCTCGGTACACAATTACAGTGTTTAACAGAGGTACACGTATTGATGTACTACAATAGAATAAACAATCTCGGTACACAATTACAGTGTTTAACAGAGGTACACGTATTGATGTACTACAATAGAATAAACAATCTCGGTACACAATTACAGTGTTTGACAGAGGTACACGTATTGATGTACTACAATAGAATAAACAATCTCGGTACACAATTACAGTGTTTAACAGAGGTACACGTATTGATGTACTACAATAGAATAAACAATCTCGGTACACAATTACAGTGTTTGACAGAGGTACACGTATTGATGTACTACAATAGAATAAACAATCTCGGTACACAATTACAGTGTTTGACAGAGGTACACGTATTGATGTACTACAATAGAATAAACAATCTCGGTACACAATTACAGTGTTTGACAGAGGTACACGTATTGATGTACTACAATAGAATAAACAATCTCGGTACACAATTACAGTGTTTGACAGAGGTACACGTATTGATGTACTACAATAGAATAAACAATCTCGGTACACAATTACAGTGTTTGACAGAGGTACACGTATTGATGTACTACAATAGAATAAACAATCTCGGTACACAATTACAGTGTTTGACAGAGGTACACGTATTGATGTACTACAATAGAATAAACAATCTCGGTACACAATTACAGTGTTTGACAGAGGTACACGTATTGATGTACTACAATAGAATAAACAATCTCGGTACACAATTACAGTGTTTGACAGAGGTACACGTATTGATGTACTACAATAGAATAAACAATCTCGGTACACAATTACAGTGTTTGACAGAGGTACACGTATTGATGTACTACAATAGAATAAACAATCTCGGTACACAATTACAGTGTTTGACAGAGGTACACGCATTGATGTACTACAATAGAATAAACAATCTCGGTACACAATTACAGTGTTTGACAGAGGTACACGTATTGATGTACTACAATAGAATAAACAATCTCGGTACACAATTACAGTGTTTGACAGAGGTACACGTATTGATGTACTACAATAGAATAAACAATCTCGGTACACAATTACAGTGTTTGACAGAGGTACACGTATTGATGTACTACAATAGAATAAACAATCTCGGTACACAATTACAGTGTTTGACAGAGGTACACGTATTGATGTACTACAATAGAATAAACAATCTCGGTACACAATTACAGTGTTTGACAGAGGTACACGTATTGATGTACTACAATAGAATAAACAATCTCGGTACACAATTACAGTGTTTAACAGAGGTACACGTATTGATGTACTACAATAGAATAAACAATCTCGGTACACAATTACAGTGTTTGACAGAGGTACACGTATTGATGTACTACAATAGAATAAACAATCTCGGTACACAATTACAGTGTTTGACAGAGGTACACGTATTGATGTACTACAATAGAATAAACAATCTCGGTACACAATTACAGTGTTTAACAGAGGTACACGTATTGATGTACTACAATAGAATAAACAATCTCGGTACACAATTACAGTGTTTAACAGAGGTACACGTATTGATGTACTACACATTGTTTCCTCCATAACACTTGTAAAATAGATGGTTCGTACAAATATCAGACGTAAGTTTTACTTTTCTTTTAAGGAATTGTTAGTTGGGGTTACGGATGTGCCAGACCAGAATTACCAGGAGTGTACTCTGACGTACATAACTATATATCATGGTTCCAGTCAAATACTTCATAATAATTATGAAATAAAATATATTTTGGACTGTCTATAATTTACTTATAACATTTATCAGGACATCAAATAGTATCGTGACCGTGATTTTATGGTAGTTGGATTTACAACTACCTATGCAATCAGTGCATATCACCACTGATGTTGTGAGTTCGAATTGCGATCAGGGCGAGGTGTACAACATTATGTGATAAAGTTTGTCGGTGACCGGTTTCCTTCACCAATACAACTAACCGCCACGATATAACTGAAATATTCTTGAAAGTAGCGTTAAACACCACCAAACAAACAAACAAACAGTCAAATACTGCTGTGAGTTCGAGCCCCGGTCGGGTAATATCAAAGACTATTAGATTGGTATTTAACATTTCTCCGCTAAGCACGCAGCACTAAGGACCAAGGTCAAATACTGGTTGACTCGGAATCAGAATTGAGTGGAGTGACATGTCTACCCGCGGATTGTTGTTTCAGTGACCTAGCACTATAAAAATCCCACTTAGCGTGTTGGTCTAGATCAAAGCGGACATCATCATCATCATCATCTCGTTAAAATGCAACTTTGGTCTCGCCGTTATATAGCTGAAAATCGTTCATGTGGGGTTAAACAATAATCAAGTACTCACTCGAAGACTACTACGATGCATTCGAGTATTTGTATGTATTTTTTTATTTCATTCGTTGTGGATACAATAACATCTAATAACAGCTCTCATGGGGTCACTGCAGGGTTAATATTTCAACCGACCATTCAGCGACGAGCCTACCAGGTATTAAATATATACCTGAGCGCACAAAAATGAGAGATTGTGTCCGAATCGTCAATATATTAAACTTTCCAGTATATTTCTAGAAGGTCCGAGATAAATGGATGTTTATATGACATGATACAATACGGAATGTTGTTTGATGTTTATATGACATTATACAATAAAGAATGTTGTTTGATGTTTATATGACATTATACAATAAAGAATGTTGTTTGATGTTTATATGATATGATACAGTAAAGAATGTTGTTTGATGTTTATATGACATGATACAATAAAGAATGTTGTTTGATGTTTATATGACATTATACAATAAAGAATGTTGTTTGATGTTTATATGACATTATACAATAAAGAATGTTGTTTGATGTTTATATGACATGATACAATAAAGAATGTTGTTTGATGTTTATATGACATGATACAATAAAGAATGTTGTTTGATGTTTATATGACATTATACAATAAAGAATGTTGTTTGATGTTTATATGACATTATACAATAAAGAATGTTGTTTGATGTTTATATGACATGATACAATAAAGAATGTTGTTTGATGTTTATATGACATGATACAATACGGAATGTTGTTTGATGTTTATATGACATTATACAATAAAGAATGTTGTTTGATGTTTATATGACATGATACAATAAAGAATGTTGTTTGATGTTTATATGACATGATACAATAAAGAATGTTGTTTGATGTTTATATGACATGATACAATAAAGAATGTTGTTTGATGTTTATATGACATGATACAATAAAGAATGTTGTTTGATGTTTATATGACATTATACAATAAAGAATGTTGTTTGATGTTTATATGACATTATACAATAAAGAATGTTGTTTGATGTTTATATGACATTATACAATAAAGAATGTTGTTTGATGTTTATATGACATGATACAATACGGAATGTTGTTTGATGTTTATATGACATTATACAATAAAGAATGTTGTTTGATGTTTATATGACATGATACAATAAATAATGTTGTTTGATGTTTATATGACATGATACAATAAATAATGTTGTTTGATGTTTATATGACATGATACAATAAAGAATGTTGTTTGATGTTTATATGACATTATACAATAAAGAATGTTGTTTGATGTTTATATGACATGATACAATAAAGAATGTTGTTTGATGTTTATATGACATTATACAATAAAGAATGTTGTTTGATGTTTATATGACATTATACAATAAAGAATGCTGTTTGATGTTTATATGACATTATACAATAAAGAATGTTGTTTGATGTTTATATGACATGATACAATACGGAATGTTGTTTGATGTTTATATGACATTATACAATAAAGAATGTTGTTTGATGTTTATATGACATGATACAATAAATAATGTTGTTTGATGTTTATATGACATGATACAATAAATAATGTTGTTTGATGTTTATATGACATGATACAATAAAGAATGTTGTTTGATGTTTATATGACATTATACAATAAAGAATGTTGTTTGATGTTTATATGACATTATACAATAAAGAATGTTGTTTGATGTTTATATGACATGATACAATAAAGAATGTTGTTTGATGTTTATATGACATGATACAATAAATAATGTTGTTTGATGTTTATATGACATGATACAATAAAGAATGTTGTTTGATGTTTATATGACATGATACAATAAAGAATGTTGTTTGATGTTTATATGACATTATACAATAAAAAATGTTGTTTGATGTTATATGACATGATACAATAAAGAATGTTGTTTGATGTTTATATGACATGATACAATAAAGAATGTTGTTTGATGTTTATATGACATGATACAATAAAGAATGTTGTTTGATGTTTATATGACATGATACAATAAAGAATGTTGTTTGATGTTTATATGACATGATACAATAAAGAATGTTGTTTGATGTTTATATGACATTATACAATAAAGAATGTTGTTTGATGTTATATGACATGATACAATAAAGAATGTTGTTTGATGTTTATATGACATGATACAATAAAGAATGTTGTTTGATGTTTATTTGACATTATACAATAAAGAATGTTGTTTGATGTTTATATGACATGATACAATAAAGAATGTTGTTTGATGTTAGTGTAGTACAAAGCATAAATAAATGGAAATAAAAGAAAGGTACAACATACAAATTGTCAATTAGGAATCTCTATTATGAGATATTGAATCTCGAATGATTCTTCTGGTCTTACGATTAATGTCAACACAACATTTCTGTAAACTCCTAATCCGAGTTGTCTCTCTTTTCCCGACAACGTCTCAGAACAATTGCACAAGAAAAGATACCAAAAGAGTAATTAGAAGCCGTAAATAAAAAAGTATCTTAAATTTGATAAACAATAAAGTGTACCTATATAATTAACAGATCTCAGATACAAGTCTTTATCAATTTAATGCCTTGGTTTCTAATCATTGTCTTCACTTCCATCTGATACAAGAAAGTCAGAAGAGTTTGAAGATACCAAAGTGATAATCAGAAGCTGTAAATAGGGGGACAGACGATATTTTGACAAACAAAGGACAACCAACGACCTACAAAACCTTACATAGAAAACTAAAGATCGAGCAACACGACCCCTCCCCTCCCCCTAAAAACCGAGGATGAACGCAGGAGTTCCAGAAGGGTAAGCAGTATTCAGTGATTAGAAAGGTAAACTAAAGGAATAAATAACAAATTAGTCAACCATTATAAGGTTCAATGTCATAAATTCATGTCTATAAGTTCCACATGTATCTAAAAGAACCGTCCCCCCGGACCACTTTGCAACATACACCGATTTTATAAACGAAAAGGTCATCATTCGTTTCATTTATGTAACAGAAATAAAAACCTGGCCTCAATTTGTTTCTTTTATTATTTGAAATTGTTAAATGTTTTTCAACAGAATAAATTGTTAAAATTAAAAATTTACCATAAAGATACTTATTTCTTAAAATATAGAGGAGTGTGAATATACCCCAAAAAAAGGAAACTAGAAACCGTAAATCGAAGAAGGATAGACAACACAAAGGTCAAAATAGGGTCAGAAGTTCAAACGAAGATCTACCAAACACTACACAGAAAACTAAAAACTAAGCTACAATAATCATTACATAGAAAACTAAAAACTAAACTACAACAATCATTACACAGAAAACTAAAAACTAAGCTACACTAATCATTATACAGAAAACTAAAAACTAGGCTATACTAATCATTATACAGAAAACTAAAAACTAAGCTACACTTATCATTACATAGAAAATTAAAAACTAAGCTACACTAATCATTACATAGAAAACTAAAAACTAAGCTACACTAATCGTTACATAGAAAACTAAAAACTAAGCTACACTAATCATTACATAGAAAAGTAAAAACTAAGCTACACTAATCATTACATAGAAAAGTAAAAACTAAGCTACACTAATCATTACATAGAGAAATAAAAACTAAGCTACACTAATCATTACATAGAAAACTAAAAACTAAGCTACAGTAATCATCACATAGAAAACTAAAAACTAAGCTACACTAATCACTACATAGAAAACTAAAAACTAAGCTACACTAATCATTACACTGAAAAGTAAAAACTAAGCTACACTAATCATTACATAGAAAACTAAAAACTAAGCTACACTAATCATTACATAGAAAAGTAAAAACTAAGCTACACTAAACATTACATAGCAAACTAAAAAATAGGCTACACCAATCATTGCACAGAAAACTAAAAACTAAGCTACACTTATCATTATATAGAAAACTAAAAACTAAGCTAAACTAATCATTACACAGAAAACTAAAAACTAAGCGACACTAATCATTACATAGAAAACTAAAAACTAAGCGACACTAATCATTACATAGAAAACTAAAAACTAAGCAACACTAATCATTACACAGAAAATTAAAAACTAAGCTACACTAATCATTACACAGAAAAGTAAAAACTAAGCTACAATAATCAATACATAGAAAACTAAAAACTAAGCTACAATAATCAATACATAGAAAACTAAAAGCTAAGCTTCACTAATCATTACATAGAAAACTAAAAACTAAGCTACACTAATCATTACATAGAAAATTAAAAACTAAGCTACACTAATCATTACATAGAAAACTAAAAACTAAGCTACACTAATCATTACATAGAAAAGTAAAAACTAAGCTACACTAATCATTAAATAGAAAATTAAAAACTAAGCTACACTAATCATTACATAGAAAAGTAAAAACTAAGCTACACTAATCATTACATAGAAAAGTAAAAACTAAGTTACACTAATCATTACATAGAAAATTAAAAACTAAGCTACACTAATCATTACATAGAAAACTAAAAACTAAGCTACACTAATCATTACATAGAAAAGTAAAAACTAAGCTACACTAATCATTACATAGAAAATTAAAAACTAAGCTACACTAATCATTACATAGAAAAGTAAAAACTAAGCTACACTAATCATTACATAGAAAAGTAAAAACTAAGTTACACTAATCATTACATAGAAAACTAAAAACTAAGCTACACTAATCATTACACAGAAAACTAAAAACTAAGCTACACTAATCATTACATAGAAAACTAAAACTAAGCTACACTAATCATTACACAGAAAACTAAAAACTAAGCTACACTAATCATTACATAGAAAACTAAAAACTAAGCTACACTAATCATTACACAGAAAACTAAAACTAAGCTACACTAATCATTACATAGAAATCTAAAAACTAAGCTACACTAATCATTACATAGAAAACTAGAAACTAAGCTACAGTAATCATTACACAGAAACTAAAAACTAAACTACAGTAATCATTGCACAGAAAACTAAAAACTAAGCTACACTAATCATTACACATTAATGTAAAAACTAAGCTACACCAATCATTACATAGAAAAACTAAAAACTAAGCTACACTTATCATTACACAGGAAACTAAAAATTAAGCTACACTAATCATTACATAGAAAACTAAAAACTAAGCTACACTAATCATTCCACAGAAAACTAAAAACTAAGCTACACTAATCATCACATAGAAAATTAAAAATTAAGCTACACTAATCATTACACAGAAAACTAAAAACTAAGCTACACTAATCATTACACAGAAAACTAAAAACTAAGCTACACTAATCATCACATAGAAAAGTAAAAACTAAGCTACACTAATCATTGCACAGAAAACTAAAAACTAAGCTACACTAATCATTACATAGAAAACTAAAAACTAAGCTACACTAATCATCACATAGAAAACTAAAAACTAAGCTACACTAATCATTACACAAAAAAGTAAAAACTAAGCTACACTGATCATTACACAGAAAAGTAAAAACTAAGCTACACTAATCATTACATAGAAAACTAAAAACTAAGCTACACTAATCATTACACAGAAAACTAAAAACTAAGCTACACTAATCATTACAGAGAAAAGTAAAAACTAAGCTACACTAATCATTACATAGAAAACTAAAAACTAAGCTACACTAATCATTACACAGAAAAGTAAAAACTAAGCTACACTAATCATTACACAGAAAAGTAAAAACTAAGCTACACTAATTATTACATAGAAAACTAAAAACTAAGCTACACTAATCATTACACAGAAAAGTAAAAACTAAGCTACACTAATCATTACACAGAAAAGTAAAAACTAAGCTACACTAATCATTACACAGAAACCTAAAAACTAAGCTACACTAATCATTACACAGAAAACTAAAAACTAAGGTACACTAATCATTACACTGAAAACTAAAAACTAAGCTACACTAATCATTACACAGAAAACTAAAAACTAAGCTACACTAATCATTACACAGAAAACTAAAAACTAAGCTACGCTAATCATTACATAGAAGACTAAAAACTAACCTACACTAATCATTACACAGAAAACTAAAAACTAAGCTACACTAATCATTACACAGAAAACTAAAAACTAAGCTACGATAATTATTACATAGAAAACTAAAAACTAAGCTACACTAATCATTACACAGAAAAGTAAAAACTAAGCTACACTAATCATTACACAGAAAACTAAAAACTAAGCTACACTGATCATTACATAGAAAACTAAAAACTAAGCTACACTAATCATCACATAGAAAACTAAAGACTAAGCTACACTAATCATTACACAGAAAATTAAAAAACTAAGCTACACTAATCATTACACAGAAAACTAAAAACTAATCTACACTAATCATTACACAGAAAACTAAAAACTAAGCTACACTAATCATTACACAGAAAACTAAAAACTAAGCTACACTAATCATCACATAGAAAACTAAAAACTAAGCTACACTAATCATTACTCGGAAAAGTAAAAACTAAGCTACCCTAATCATTACACAGAAAAGTAAAAATTAAGCTACACTAATCATTACATATAAAAAACTAAAAACTAAGCTACACTAATCATTGCACAGAAAATTAAAACTAAGCTACACTAATCATTACACAGAAAACTAAAAACTAAGCTACACTAATTATTACACAAAAAACTAAAAACTAAGCTACACTAATCATCACATACAAAACTAAAAACTAAGCTACGCTAATCATTACACAGAAAAGAAAAAACTAAGCTACCCTAATCATTACATAGAAAAGTAAAAACTAAGCTACACTAATCATTACATAGAAAATTAAAAACTAAGCTGCAATAATCATTACACAGAAAACTAAAAACTAAGCTACACTAATCATTACATAGAAAAGTAAAAACTAAGCTACACTAATCATTACACAGAAATGTAAAAACTAAGCTACACTAATCATTACATAGAAAAGTAAAAACTAAGCTACACTAATCATTACATAGAGAAATAAAAACTAAGCTACACTAATCATTACATAGAAAACTAAAAACTAAGCTACAGTAATCATCACATAGAAAACTAAAAACTAAGCTACACTAATCACTACATAGAAAACTAAAAACTAAGCTACACTAATCATTACACTGAAAAGTAAAAACTAAGCTACACTAATCATTACATAGAAAACTAAAAACTAAGCTACACTAATCATTACATAGAAAAGTAAAAACTAAGCTACACTAAACATTACATAGCAAACTAAAAAATAGGCTACACCAATCATTGCACAGAAAACTAAAAACTAAGCTACACTTATCATTATATAGAAAACTAAAAACTAAGCTAAACTAATCATTACACAGAAAACTAAAAACTAAGCGACACTAATCATTACATAGAAAACTAAAAACTAAGCGACACTAATCATTACATAGAAAACTAAAAACTAAGCAACACTAATCATTACACAGAAAATTAAAAACTAAGCTACACTAATCATTACACAGAAAAGTAAAAACTAAGCTACAATAATCAATACATAGAAAACTAAAAACTAAGCTACAATAATCAATACATAGAAAACTAAAAGCTAAGCTTCACTAATCATTACATAGAAAACTAAAAACGAAGCTACACTAATCATTACATAGAAAATTAAAAACTAAGCTACACTAATCATTACATAGAAAACTAAAAACTAAGCTACACTAATCATTACATAGAAAAGTAAAAACTAAGCTACACTAATCATTACATAGAAAATTAAAAACTAAGCTACACTAATCATTACATAGAAAAGTAAAAACTAAGCTACACTAATCATTACATAGAAAAGAAAAAACTAAGTTACACTAATCATTACATAGAAAATTAAAAACTAAGCTACACTAATCATTACATAGAAAACTAAAAACTAAGCTACACTAATCATTACATAGAAAAGTAAAAACTAAGCTACACTAATCATTACATAGAAAATTAAAAACTAAGCTACACTAATCATTACATAGAAAAGTAAAAACTAAGCTACACTAATCATTACATAGAAAACTAAAAACTAAGTTACACTAATCATTACATAGAAAACTAAAAACTAAGCTACACTAATCATTACACAGAAAACTAAAAACTAAGCTACACTAATCATTACATAGAAAACTAAAACTAAGCTACACTAATCATTACACAGAAAACTAAAAACTAAGCTACACTAATCATTACACAGAAAACTAAAAATTAAGCTACACTAATCATTAAATAGAAAACTAAAAACCAAACTACACTAATCATTACATAGAAAACTACAAACTAAGCTACACTAATCATTACATGGAAAACTAAACACTAAGCTACACTAATCATTACATAGAAAACTAAAAACTAAGCTACACTAATCATTACACAGAAAACTAAAACTAAGCTACACTAATCATTACATAGAAATCTAAAAACTAAGCTACACTAATCATTACATAGAAAACTAGAAACTAAGCTACAGTAATCATTACACAGAAACTAAAAACTAAACTACAGTAATCATTGCACAGAAAACTAAAAACTAAGCTACACTAATCATTACACATTAATGTAAAAACTAAGCTACACCAATCATTACATAGAAAAACTAAAAACTAAGCTACACTTATCATTACACAGGAAACTAAAAATTAAGCTACACTTATCATTACACAGAAAACTAAAAATTAAGCTACACTAATCATTACATAGAAAACTAAAAACTAAGCTACACTAATCATTCCACAGAAAACTAAAAACTAAGCTACACTAATCATCACATAGAAAATTAAAAATTAAGCTACACTAATCATTACACAGAAAACTAAAAACTAAGCTACACTAATCATTACACAGAAAACTAAAAACTAAGCTACACTAATCATCACATAGAAAAGTAAAAACTAAGCTACACTAATCATTGCACAGAAAACTAAAAACTAAGCTACACTAATCATTACATAGAAAACTAAAAACTAAGCTACACTAATCATCACATAGAAAACTAAAAACTAAGCTACACTAATCATTACACAAAAAAGTAAAAACTAAGCTACACTGATCATTACACAGAAAAGTAAAAACTAAGCTACACTAATCATTACATAGAAAACTAAAAACTAAGCTACACTAATCATTACACAGAAAACTAAAAACTAAGCTACACTAATCATTACAGAGAAAAGTAAAAACTAAGCTACACTAATCATTACATAGAAAACTAAAAACTAAGCTACACTAATCATTACACAGAAAAGTAAAAACTAAGCTACACTAATCATTACACAGAAAAGTAAAAACTAAGCTACACTAATTATTACATAGAAAAGTAAAAACTAAGCTACACTAATCATTACAGAGAAAAGTAAAAACTAAGCTACAATAATCATTACACAGAAAAGTAAAAACTAAGCTACACGAATCATTACACAGAAAACTAAAAACTAAGCTACACTGATCATTATATAGAAAACTAAAAACTAAGCTACACTAATCATCACATAGAAAACTAAAGACTAAGCTACACTAATCATTACACAGAAAATTAAAAAACTAAGCTACACTAATCATTACACAGAAAACTAAAAACTAATCTACACTAATCATTACACAGAAAACTAAAAACTAAGCTACACTAATCATTACACAGAAAACTAAAAACTAAGCTACACTAATCATCACATAGAAAACTAAAAACTAAGCTACACTAATCATTACTCGGAAAAGTAAAAACTAAGCTACCCTAATCATTACACAGAAAAGTAAAAATTAAGCTACACTAATCATTACATATAAAAAACTAAAAACTAAGCTACACTAATCATTACACTGAAAACTAAAACTAAGCTACACTAATCATTACACAGAAAACTAAAAACTAAGCTACACTAATTATTACACAAAAAACTAAAAACTAAGCTACACTAATCATCACATACAAAACTAAAAACTAAGCTACGCTAATCATTACACAGAAAAGAAAAAACTAAGCTACCCTAATCATTACATAGAAAAGTAAAAACTAAGCTACACTAATCATTACATAGAAAATTAAAAACTAAGCTGCAATAATCATTACACAGAAAACTAAAAACTAAGCTACACTAATCATTACATAGAAAAGTAAAAACTAAGCCACACTAATCATTACACAGAAATGTAAAAACTAAGCTACACTAATCATTACATAGAAAAGTAAAAACTAAGCTACACTAATCATTACATAGAGAAATAAAAACTAAGCTACACTAATCATTACATAGAAAACTAAAAACTAAGCTACAGTAATCATCACATAGAAAACTAAAAACTAAGCTACACTAATCACTACATAGAAAACTAAAAACTAAGCTACACTAATCATTACACTGAAAAGTAAAAACTAAGCTACACTAATCATTACATAGAAAACTAAAAACTAAGCTACACTAATCATTACATAGAAAAGTAAAAACTAAGCTACACTAAACATTACATAGCAAACTAAAAAATAGGCTACACCAATCATTGCACAGAAAACTAAAAACTAAGCTACACTTATCATTATATAGAAAACTAAAAACTAAGCTAAACTAATCATTACACAGAAAACTAAAAACTAAGCGACACTAATCATTACATAGAAAACTAAAAACTAAGCGACACTAATCATTACATAGAAAACTAAAAACTAAGCAACACTAATCATTACACAGAAAATTAAAAACTAAGCTACACTAATCATTACACAGAAAAGTAAAAACTAAGCTACAATAATCAATACATAGAAAACTAAAAACTAAGCTACAATAATCAATACATAGAAAACTAAAAGCTAAGCTTCACTAATCATTACATAGAAAACTAAAAACGAAGCTACACTAATCATTACATAGAAAATTAAAAACTAAGCTACACTAATCATTACATAGAAAACTAAAAACTAAGCTACACTAATCATTACATAGAAAAGTAAAAACTAAGCTACACTAATCATTACATAGAAAATTAAAAACTAAGCTACACTAATCATTACATAGAAAAGTAAAAACTAAGCTACACTAATCATTACATAGAAAAGAAAAAACTAAGTTACACTAATCATTACATAGAAAATTAAAAACTAAGCTACACTAATCATTACATAGAAAACTAAAAACTAAGCTACACTAATCATTACATAGAAAAGTAAAAACTAAGCTACACTAATCATTACATAGAAAATTAAAAACTAAGCTACACTAATCATTACATAGAAAAGTAAAAACTAAGCTACACTAATCATTACATAGAAAACTAAAAACTAAGTTACACTAATCATTACATAGAAAACTAAAAACTAAGCTACACTAATCATTACACAGAAAACTAAAAACTAAGCTACACTAATCATTACATAGAAAACTAAAACTAAGCTACACTAATCATTACACAGAAAACTAAAAACTAAGCTACACTAATCATTACACAGAAAACTAAAAATTAAGCTACACTAATCATTAAATAGAAAACTAAAAACCAAACTACACTAATCATTACATAGAAAACTACAAACTAAGCTACACTAATCATTACATGGAAAACTAAACACTAAGCTACACTAATCATTACATAGAAAACTAAAAACTAAGCTACACTAATCATTACACAGAAAACTAAAACTAAGCTACACTAATCATTACATAGAAATCTAAAAACTAAGCTACACTAATCATTACATAGAAAACTAGAAACTAAGCTACAGTAATCATTACACAGAAACTAAAAACTAAACTACAGTAATCATTGCACAGAAAACTAAAAACTAAGCTACACTAATCATTACACATTAATGTAAAAACTAAGCTACACCAATCATTACATAGAAAAACTAAAAACTAAGCTACACTTATCATTACACAGGAAACTAAAAATTAAGCTACACTTATCATTACACAGAAAACTAAAAATTAAGCTACACTAATCATTACATAGAAAACTAAAAACTAAGCTACACTAATCATTCCACAGAAAACTAAAAACTAAGCTACACTAATCATCACATAGAAAATTAAAAATTAAGCTACACTAATCATTACACAGAAAACTAAAAACTAAGCTACACTAATCATTACACAGAAAACTAAAAACTAAGCTACACTAATCATCACATAGAAAAGTAAAAACTAAGCTACACTAATCATTGCACAGAAAACTAAAAACTAAGCTACACTAATCATTACATAGAAAACTAAAAACTAAGCTACACTAATCATCACATAGAAAACTAAAAACTAAGCTACACTAATCATTACACAAAAAAGTAAAAACTAAGCTACACTGATCATTACACAGAAAAGTAAAAACTAAGCTACACTAATCATTACATAGAAAACTAAAAACTAAGCTACACTAATCATTACACAGAAAACTAAAAACTAAGCTACACTAATCATTACAGAGAAAAGTAAAAACTAAGCTACACTAATCATTACATAGAAAACTAAAAACTAAGCTACACTAATCATTACACAGAAAAGTAAAAACTAAGCTACACTAATCATTACACAGAAAAGTAAAAACTAAGCTACACTAATTATTACATAGAAAACTAAAAACTAAGCTACACTAATCATTACACAGAAAAGTAAAAACTAAGCTACACTAATCATTACACAGAAAAGTAAAAACTAAGCTACACTAATCATTACACAGAAACCTAAAAACTAAGCTACACTAATCATTACACAGAAAACTAAAAACTAAGGTACACTAATCATTACACTGAAAACTAAAAACTAAGCTACACTAATCATTACACAGAAAACTAAAAACTAAGCTACACTAATCATTACACAGAAAACTAAAAACTAAGCTACGCTAATCATTACATAGAAGACTAAAAACTAAGCTACACTAATCATTACACAGAAAACTAAAAACTAAGCTACACTAATCATTACACAGAAAACTAAAAACTAAGCTACGATAATTATTACATAGAAAACTAAAAACTAAGCTACACTAATCATTACACAGAAAAGTAAAAACTAAGCTACACTAATCATTACACAGAAAACTAAAAACTAAGCTACACTGATCATTACATAGAAAACTAAAAACTAAGCTACACTAATCATCACATAGAAAACTAAAGACTAAGCTACACTAATCATTACACAGAAAATTAAAAAACTAAGCTACACTAATCATTACACAGAAAACTAAAAACTAATCTACACTAATCATTACACAGAAAACTAAAAACTAAGCTACACTAATCATTACACAGAAAACTAAAAACTAAGCTACACTAATCATCACATAGAAAACTAAAAACTAAGCTACACTAATCATTACTCGGAAAAGTAAAAACTAAGCTACCCTAATCATTACACAGAAAAGTAAAAATTAAGCTACACTAATCATTACATATAAAAAACTAAAAACTAAGCTACACTAATCATTGCACAGAAAACTAAAACTAAGCTACACTAATCATTACACAGAAAACTAAAAACTAAGCTACACTAATTATTACACAAAAAACTAAAAACTAAGCTACACTAATCATCACATACAAAACTAAAAACTAAGTTACGCTAATCATTACACAGAAAAGAAAAAACTAAGCTACCCTAATCATTACATAGAAAAGTAAAAACTAAGCTACACTAATCATTACAGAGAAAAGTAAAAACTAAGCTACAATAATCATTACACAGAAAAGTAAAAACTAAGCTACACGAATCATTACACAGAAAACTAAAAACTAAGCTACACTGATCATTATATAGAAAACTAAAAACTAAGCTACACTAATCATCACATAGAAAACTAAAGACTAAGCTACACTAATCATTACACAGAAAATTAAAAAACTAAGCTACACTAATCATTACACAGAAAACTAAAAACTAATCTACACTAATCATTACACAGAAAACTAAAAACTAAGCTACACTAATCATTACACAGAAAACTAAAAACTAAGCTACACTAATCATCACATAGAAAACTAAAAACTAAGCTACACTAATCATTACTCGGAAAAGTAAAAACTAAGCTACCCTAATCATTACACAGAAAAGTAAAAATTAAGCTACACTAATCATTACATATAAAAAACTAAAAACTAAGCTACACTAATCATTACACTGAAAACTAAAACTAAGCTACACTAATCATTACACAGAAAACTAAAAACTAAGCTACACTAATTATTACACAAAAAACTAAAAACTAAGCTACACTAATCATCACATACAAAACTAAAAACTAAGCTACGCTAATCATTACACAGAAAAGAAAAAACTAAGCTACCCTAATCATTACATAGAAAAGTAAAAACTAAGCTACACTAATCATTACAGAGAAAAGTAAAAACTAAGCTGCAATAATCATTACACAGAAAACTAAAAACTAAGCCACACTAATCATTACATAGAAAAGTAAAAACTAAGCTACACTAATCATTACACAGAAAAGTAAAAACTAAGCTACATTAATCATTACACAGAAAAGTAAAAACTAAGCTACACTAGTCATTATATAGAAAACTAAAAACTAAGCTACACTAATCATTACACAGAAAGCTAAAAACTAAGCTACACTAATCATTACACAGAAAAGTAAAAACTAAGCTACACTTATCATTACATAGAAAACAAAAAACTAAGCTACACTAATCATTACACAGAAAAGGAAATACTAAGCTACACTAATAATTACACAGAAAACTTAAAGTTAAGCTACACTAATCATTACAGAGAAAACTAAAAACTAAGCTACACTAATGATTACATAAAAAACTAAAAACTAAGCTACACTAATCATTACACAGAAAACTAAAAACTAAGCTACACTAATCATCACATAGAAAGCTTAAAACTAAGCTACACTAATCATTACACAGAAACTAAAAACTAAACTACAGTAATCATTACACAGAAAACTAAAAACTAAGCTACACTAATCATTACACAGAAATGTAAAAACTAAGCTACACCAATCATTACATAGAAAAACTAAAAACTAAGCTACACTTATCATTACATAGGAAATTAAAAACTAAGCTACACTAATCATTACATAGAAAACTAAAAACTAAGCTGCACTAATCATTACATAGAAAAGTAAAAACTAAGCAACACTAATCATTACATAGAAAACTAAAAACTAAGCTACACTAATGATTACACAGAAAACAAAAAATTAAGCTACACTTATCATTACACAGAAAACTAAAAATTAAGTTACACTAATCATTACATAGAAAACTAAAAACTAAGCTACACTAATCATTACACAGAAAACTAAAAACTAAGCTACACTAATCATCACATAGAAAATTTAAAATTAAGCTACACTAATCATTACACAGAAAACTAAAAACTAAGCTACACTAATCATTTCACAGAAAACTAAAAGCTAAGCTACACTAATCATCACATAGAAAAGTAAAAACTAAGCTACACTAATCATTGCACAGAAAACTAAAAACTAAGCTACACTAATCATTACACAGAAAACTAAAAACTAATCTACACCAATCATCACATAGAAAACTAAAAACTAAGCTACACTAATCATACACAGAAATCTAAAAACTAACCTACACTAATCATTACACGGAAAATTAAAAACTAAACTACACTAATCAATAAACAGAAAAGTGAAAAGTAAGCTACACTAATCATTACATAGAAAGCTAAAAACTAAGCTACACTAATCATTACACAGAAAACTAAAAACTAAGCTACACTAATCATCACATAGAAAACTAAAAACTAAGCTACACTAATCATTACACAGAAAAGCAAAAACTAAGCTACACTAATCATTACACAAAAAAGTAAAAACTAAGCTACACTAATCATTACACAGAAAAGTAAAAACTAATCTACACTAATCATTACATAGAAAACAAAAAACTAAGCTACACTAATCATTACACAGAAAACTAAAAACTAAGCTACACTAATCATTACAGAGAAAAGTAAAAACTAAGCTACACTAATCATTACAGAGAAAACTAAAAACTAAGCTACACTAATCATTACACAGAAAAGTAAAAACTAAGCTACACTAATCATTACACAGAAAAGTAAAAACTAAGCTACACTAATTATTACATAGAAAACTAAAAACTAAGCTACACTAATCATTACACAGAAAAGTAAAAACTAAGCTACACTAAGCATTACACAGAAAAGTAAAAACTAAGCTACACTTATCATTACACAGAAACCTAAAAACTAAGCTACACTAATCATTACACAGAAAACTAAAAACTAAGCTACACTAATCATTACATAGAAAGCTAAAAACTAAGCTACACTAATCATTACACAGAAAACTAAAAACTAAGCTACACTAATCATCACATAGAAAACTAAAAACTAAGCTACACTAATCATTACACAGAAAAGCAAAAACTAAGCTACACTAATCATTACACAAAAAAGTAAAAACTAAGCTACACTAATCATTACACAGAAAAGTAAAAACTAATCTACACTAATCATTACATAGAAAACAAAAAACTAAGCTACACTAATCATTACACAGAAAACTAAAAACTAAGCTACACTAATCATTACAGAGAAAAGTAAAAACTAAGCTACACTAATCATTACAGAGAAAACTAAAAACTAAGCTACACTAATCATTACACAGAAAAGTAAAAACTAAGCTACACTAATCATTACACAGAAAAGTAAAAACTAAGCTACACTAATTATTACATAGAAAACTAAAAACTAAGCTACACTAATCATTACACAGAAAAGTAAAAACTAAGCTACACTAAGCATTACACAGAAAAGTAAAAACTAAGCTACACTTATCATTACACAGAAACCTAAAAACTAAGCTACACTAATCATTACACAGAAAACTAAAAACTAAGGTACACTAATCATTACACTGAAAACTAAAAACTAAGCTACACTAATCATTACACAGAAAGCTAAAAACTAAGCTACACTAATCATTACACAGAAAACTAAAAACTAAGCTACACTAATCATTACATAGAAAACTAAAAACTAAGGTACACTAATCATTACATAGAAAACTAAAAACTAAGGTACACTAATCATTACATAGAAAAGTAAAAACTAAGCTACACTAATCATTACACAGAAAAGTAAAAACTAAGCTATACTAATCATTACACAGAAAAGTAAAAACTAAGCTACACTAATCATTACACAGAAAACTAAAAACTAAGCTACGATAATTATTACATAGAAAACTAAAAACTAAGCTACACTAATCATTACACAGAAAAGTAAAAATTAAGCTACACTAATCATTACACAGAAAACTAAAAACTAAGCAACACTAATCATTACATAGAAAACTAAAAACTAAGCTACACTAATCATCACATAGAAAACTAAAGACTAAGCTACACTAATCATTACACAGAAAATTAAAAAACTAAGCTACACTAATCATTACACAGAAAACTAAAAACTAATCTACACTAATCATTACACAGAAAAGTAAAAACTAAGCTACTCTAATCATTACATATAAAAACTAAAAACTAAGCTACACTAATCATTACACAGAAAACTAAAACTAAGCTACACTAATCATTACACAGAAAACTAAAAACTAAGCTACACTAATTATTACACAGAAAACTAAAAACTAAGCTACACTAATCATCACATACAAAACTAAAAACTAAGCTACGCTAATCATTACACAGAAAAGAAAAACTAAGCTACCCTAATCATTACATAGAAAAGTAAAAACTAAGCTACACTAATCATTACAGAAAAAAGTAAAAACTAAGCTACAATAATCATTACACAGAAAACTAAAAACTAAGCCACACTAATCATTACATAGAAAAATAAAAACTAAGCTACACTAATCATTACACAGAAAAGTAAAAACTAAGCTACATTAATCATTACACAGAAAAGTAAAAACTAAGCTACACTAGTCATTATATAGAAAACTAAAAACTAAGCTACACTAATCATTACACAGAAAGCTAAAAACTAAGCTACACTAATCATTACACAGAAAAGTAAAAACTAAGCTACACTTATCATTACACAGAAAACAAAAAACTAAGCTACACTAATCATTACACAGAAAACTAAAAACTAAGCTGCACTAATCATTACACAGAAAACTAAAAACTAAGCTACATTAATCATTACACAGAAAACTAAAAACTAAGCTACACTAATCATTCCATAGAAAACTAAAAACTAAGCTACACTAATCATTACACAGAAAAGTAAAAACTAAGCTACACTAATCATTCCACAGTTAACTAAAAGCTACGCTACACTAATCATTACCAAGAAAAGTAAAAACTAAGCTACACTAATCATTACACAGAAAAGTAAAAACTAAGCTGCACTAATCATTACATAGAAAACTAAAAACTAAGCTACACTAATCATTACACAGAAAAGTGAAAACTAAGCTACACTAATAATTACACAGAAAATAAAAATTAAGCTACACTAATCATTACACAGAAAACTAAAAACTAAGCTACACTATTCATTACAGAGAAAACTAAAATCTAAGCTATTCTAATCATCACATAGAAAACTAAAAACTAAGCTACACTAATCATTACACAGAAAACTAAAAACTAAGCTACACTAATTATTACACAGAAAACTAAAAACTAAGCTACACTAATCATTACACAGAAAAGCAAAAACTAAGCTATACTAATCATTACACAGAAAACTAAAAACTAAGCTACACTAATCATTACACAGAAAACTAAAAACTAAGCTACACTAATCATCACATAGAAAAGTAAAAACTAAGCTACACTAATCATTATACAGAAAAGTAAAACTAAGCTACACTAATCATTACACAGAAAACTAAAAACTACGCTACATTGATCATTACACAGAAAAGTAAAAACTAAGCTACACTAATCATTACACAGAAAAGTAAAAACTAAGCTACACAGAAAACTAAAAACTAAGCTACACTAATCATTACACAGAAAACTAAAAACTAAGCTACACTAATAATTACACAGAAAACTAAAAATAAAGCTACACTAATCATTACACAGAAAACTAAAAACTAAGCTACACTAATGATTACATAGAAAACTAAAAACTAAGCTACACTAATCATTACACAGAAAACTAAAAACTAAGCTATACTAATAATCACATAGAAAACTAAAAACTAAGCTACACTAATCATTACACAGAAAAGTAAAAACTAAGCTACACTAATAATTACACAGAAAACTAAAAACTAAGCTACACTAATCATTACACAGAAAAGTAAAAACTAAGCTACACTAATCATTACATAGAAAACTGAAAACTAAGCTACACTAATGATTACACAGAAAACTAAAAACAAAGCTACACTAATCATCACATAGAAAAGCAAAAACTAAGCTACACTAATCATTACACAGAAAAGTAAAAACTAATCTACACTAATCATTACACAGAAAACTAAAAACTAAGCTACACTAATCATTACACAGAAAACTAAAAACTAAGCTACACTAATCATCACATAGAAAAGTAAAAACTAAGCTACACTAATCATTATACAGAAAAGTAAAACTAAGCTACACTAATCATTACACAGAAAACTAAAAACTAAGCTACACTGATCATTACACAGAAAAGTAAAAACTAAGCTACACTAATCATTACACAGAAAAGTAAAAACTAAGCTACACAGAAAACTAAAAACTAAGCTACACTAATCATTACACAGAAAACTAAAAACTAAGCTACACTAATATTTACACAGAAAACTAAAAATAAAGCTACACTAATCATTACACAGAAAACTAAAAACTAAGCTACACTAATCATTACATAGAAAACTAAAAACTAAGCCACACTAATCATTACACAGAAAACTAAAAACTAAGCTATACTAATCATCACATAGAAAACTAAAAACTAAGCTACACTAATCATTACACAGAAAAGTAAAAACTAAGCTACACTAATAATTACACAGAAAACTAAAAACTAAGCTACACTAATCATTACACAGAAAAGTAAAAACTAAGCTACACTAATCATTACATAGAAAACTGAAAACTAAGCTACACTAATCATCACATAGAAAAGCAAAAACTAAGCTACACTAATCATTACACAGAAAAGTAAAAACTAATCTACACTAATCATTACACAGAAAACTAAAAACTAAGCTACACTAATCATTACACAGAAAACTAAAAACTAAGCTACACTAATCATCACATAGAAAAGTAAAAACTAAGCTACACTAATCATTATACAGAAACGTAAAACTAAGCTACACTAATCATTACACAGAAAACTAAAAACTAAGTTACACTGATCATTACACAGAAAAGTAAAAACTAAGCTACACTAATCATTACACAGAAAAGTAAAAACTAAGCTACACTAATCATTACATAGAAAACTAAAAACTAAGCTACACTAATCATTACACAGAAAAGTAAAAACTAAGCTACACTAATCTTTACACAGAAAACTAAAAACTAAGCTACACTAATCATTACACAGAAAACTAAGCTACACTAATCATTACACAGAAAACTAAAAACTAAGCTACACTAATCATTACATAGAAAACTAAAAACTAAGCTACACTAATCATTGCACAGAAAACTAAAAATTAAGCTACACTAATCATCACATAGAAAACTAAAAACTAAGCTACACTAATCATTACACAGAAAGGTAAAAACTAAGCTACACTAATCATTACACAGAAAACTAAAAACTAAGCTACACTGATCATTACATAGAAAACTAAAAACTAAGCTACACTAATCATTACACAGAAAACTAAAAACTAATCTACACTAATCATTACATAGAAAAGTAAAAACTAAGCTACACTAATCATTACACAGAAAACTAAAAACTAAGCTACACTAATCATTACATAGAAAACTAAAAACTAAGCTACACTAATCATTACACAGAAAACTAAAAACTAAGCTACACTAATCATTATATAGAAAACTAAAAACTAAGCTACACCAATCATTACACAGAAAACTAAAAACTAAGCTATTCTAATCCCACGCAAAACGAAAAGAAATGAGTGAACTTTTGTGTTCCGGAGGGGTGAGCAGTTCTTGTTGCACTTGCAGCTTCCATCTGATTGCTGTTGCACAACACCAGCATCATATGATATGGAAATCGTGTTAGACACAAGAATGCCTAAATAAATACAAATGACATAAATATGACATGAATCCTCTACAAACCAAATGTGTGTAAAAACGAACAAACCTAGTTTTTACACGGAAGTCATAGCAACTCCGTGATTTATTTGTGATACAGATATTCCGTAACTGTTAAACTGGTCATGGTGGGAAACAATGACTTCAACGCAAGCACAAGGGAATAGGTTGAAATAAAATAATATTTTAAGAAAACGCATTTGTTATTTTCTTTTGCAGATACTCCTAGACATATGTCTCCTCTTAGCTTTGGGAAAGCATTCGTAATAATTTACCAGTCACCCTATATGTAAATGTTTAGAATTTGTGTTTTTGATTTCAGTCGCTTTTTATCCTATTTGTGCAAGTTGCCTTTAATCAAACTAAAATAAACTCTGACATGACATAAAGTAAGTTTTCGTTTATAGATGTACTTATATTATTGGTGTTAGAATCATTTGACCTATCTGCACTTGAGAGATAATATAAATAGATGACCAACATCAATCATTTAATTTGAATGTAATTGAACTTAAATAGCAAGAGTACAGGCCATCGTCATAATTTCTCTATAAGTAAACTAGTGTTTCTAAGATAATTAATTGCCTATGCATTCCATCTGTCATCCGTTTATCCCACCATTAGATAGATAGTTTTATATACTTGGACATAATTGATGACCACTTTAGCTCTAGACAGGGTAAACGAGATCTAGACGTATGCTATTAGAGTAGCTACAAAGTCAATAATAAATCAATTAGTACAATTTATAGCAATATTTTCAACAATCTAGTAAAATGAGCAGTAATTATGTTGGGTTTTATTCTATAATTGTATTGTAATGTCAGATTTATTCTGGTTCAACATGGAATATAAGGGTAATAACAAAATTACCGAACTCCGAGCAATCTTACAAAGGGAACGTCAAAACTCATAAGTATATAAACAGACAAAATCAGTCAACAACCGGAAAACTGTGAAAACCGTATTGACCCTGACTTGGTACAGGCATTTCTAAAGAAGTTGTGCGTTGAATCAGATTTTAAAGCGCCAACCCCCCCCCCCCTTTCATTACGGCTCACAGCCCCCCCCCCCCCCCCCCCCCCCCCCCCTTTCATTACGGCTCACAGTTTCCGGCTGTCACTATAACATGTTTAATTCAAACAATTTATTAAAAACGATTTACAACATAATTACAATTATACATTTGTATCCTTTTTGACAATATACTAACATCTGCAAAGAACGAAATTCTTTATGGGGGGTTATGTCGGAAGTTATATCTTAAACCTACCAATCAGCAATGAGCCTTCCAAATTACGAGGTTGCCACCACGAACGGATCACAAACTAATTGACTAACGTGCAAGATCTGGGTTTCTTTGCGTCCAAGAAATAATATAATCTGGATTGTTCGTACAGATCAAATGCTGTGAGAGCTGTTGTCTGATTGGTCGATATACCATTACTGTCTTTTGTATAATTAGACGGTCAAAAGATGATTTGAAGGTGACCTGGCATGACCTTATACGGGATATTGTTAGAGGTTAATTTGTCACGAAAATAGAAAAAAATATCCAACACATATTTAATTTTAATTAGATTGTTAAATATACGTTTTGTGAATCATTCCACGTCATTCTTTCTTCAAAATTATAATTGAATATATTTTAATAGAATTCATTTTGTTGATATACTAACATTTCCCCTGTTTTAGAGTTAAGCTAAATTATTACGAAAGACCCTATTTACAAGAGAATGAGAGATGTTTAATACATCGATAATTTATTAATAAACTATATGCAAATATGGGTAAACAACACATAGTTTTGCTATCCATTTTCCATTTTTGGCCTTAATTAAAAAAAAAGCCATAAATAATATTGATGTTCACACGGATCTAGGATTTTTGAAGCAACCCCTCTTCAAAGGAACCACAATTAATTAAACTGTTCATTTGTTAGGTGGGTGAAACACATTATCAACGTATCTTTCACATTATTTGTATAATCAGCTTAAAAATTGTAAAACACATTTTTCCTCGCCAGAATTGACTGTGATGTACCGCGCTACAATCCTTTAACAGATATAGAAAATATGTTTTAAAGTTATAACGACTAATCAAAACTCTTGTAAAATTAATGAAATTATCATATATAATATTTTTCATATTTACTTATTACATAGATGCCCGTATTATACTGAGGTTTCCAAATGAAAGAAAATCCAGTATTTCACCCTGTGAAATAACATTTCACTGCCTGAATTCTATGTTCGGTGATTTTGTTGCTCGCATCTATCCCATTGAGATTGAAACAAAGGAAACCACAGATACATCTATATCTCCTTCATACCTTGAGCTACACCTCGAAATTGACAGTGAAGGCTGGTTAAGAACGAAACGTCATAACAAAAGAGATGATTTCAATACTTCCATTGTGAACTTTCCATTTATATGTAACAGCATTACAGCAGCTCATGCATATAGAGTATATATATCTCACTTGATACGATATTCCAGAGTATGTGAATTCTTGTCACGATTTCCTTGATAGAGGGTTGCTGCTTACAAGGTAGCTATTGAACCAAGTGTTCCTATTGGTTAAGCTGAAGTCGTAACTTCTAACGTTTTACGGTTTCCACTATGCATGGTTAACCGTTACGCAATATATGTATCACAATTGACCACGGATATGTTCAACTTGGCGTGAGCCCTTCCCGGTCCTTTCCTTAGTCATCACTTATGACCAGGTTTGTAGCTAGAGTAATACGACGGGTGGCACATGTGGAACCGGAACTGCTCACCCTTTAAGAGCACCTGAGTTTACCTCAAGGTCTTAGTGGGGTTCGTGTTGATCGATCTGTAGTCTTCTGTATACTGTTTTTAGATCGTTGTCATGTGGATTCTGATTACCCATGTGGATTCTTAAGCTCATCTTGATATTTCAACAGTGAAGAGAGGTTTTTTTACAGAAAAGCGAGGTATTTGTTAGAAGGGACATTTTGATCAATCTCCATCTATTGATAGACATTCAGTTTGTCATATTTAAAAAAAATCGTTTTGTTTTAACGTGCCAATAGCGGAAATGTGTTTTTTGTTATTAACAACGCCTTCGAACTAGTATATTAACTCTGTATGACAGTCTCGGGGTAGTTATAAATATATATATATATATATATATCATTCCCTCAGATGCGTCTGAATTGCTATATAATTATATCTAAATGTATTTCAATTGAGCTAGACCCAACACAATTATCTCAAAATAATGTAAATCTCCACACAGAATAATATTGTAAGCTACATGTGTTACTCTCGTACACTAAACCCTATTTACATATTTTATTTTGCTCCTTTCTAAGATCGTATTACAAACAATAATCTGTTGAATGAATTATCTTGTATTAGACGAACAAAGGTCAATAAAGTTCAGTATGTCTAATAAATTCAAATTAGTGTTCCATATATGCATACAAACGACCTATCTGCTCCCAAAATATGCTAATTCTTTTTGAGCTGCAAAAATCAAATAGTATCATTACCGAATTTACATAACATGCTTCCTTTATCCATCAAATGTGTAAATTCTACAATAATACAAGCAAATACAGTGAAGATATGCGTTACGTCTGTAGATTGAAGAGAATCTTATGTTATTTTTGTTATATTTAATTATTATTTTGTCTATGTTTTAGCGAAGTATTAAGACAAGGCTAGTCTTCCCATCGAAATTGTATTTATTAATAAGTTTTTATATATCTGTCATTTCTCTATCTGTAGAGAGATATTTCACTATAATCTGACAACAACGTTGACGAAAGGATGTACAATGTGTCCGTTCAAACAATCGATAATCCTTCCATGTCAAACTAGTGAATGGAAGCTGACATCTAGAATTATTTACATCCACCACTGGTAGCAATGATGTCTCTGTGTTTCTAACAAATAAGACCATCATTCTAGTATCCATTTACTCCTTTCTAGTCAAACTGAAGTCATATAGGGGGAAGTATTACTCGCTACCTAATAAACAACGGGCACTTACTCATTCCCTCCCGGCATCAACTACATCATTACTAGTTTTATAAAGTATGACCACTTGGTGTATCGCTCATTATCTTGTATACGACTTTCTGCCTCTAAAGTACTATAACAGGTGTGTGATTCAGAGACATAAATTATGTAGGGCCCGGGTGGCTCAATGAGCTAGGTAGTTGAATTACCTAACAACTCATACAATCCTATCACCAATACGGCGTGGGTTCGCGCCCGGCTTTGCACTCGACTCGCAGCCGCCAGTGATAAATTTACCAGTTGCTTGCCCATGGTCGGTGGTTCTCTCCGGTACTTCGGCTTCTTCCACCACTAAAACTGGTTTCCATGATATAGCTGAAATATTGCTGAAAGTGGGGTTAAAACACCAAAAATCAATCAAACATAAAGTATGGTTACTCAATCGGAACTTGTGATAATACAATTTTAATACGGATACTCAAACCTATCCAAGCAGAACATCCAAGTAATATTCCCAACAAAGCTCAAGAGAGTTTTATCTTAAATTCATCATTCCTTCGATTTTACGGATCGTGATATGTTTATTATACTTTATAAGTCAATGGTACCTACTTTATTAGAATATGCTACGTGTATTTGGTCTTCACATTTTTAACACCTTTAAGGCAGCACTAAATGAAGAGGCATGGAACCATTTCAAGTTCATTAATTCATATGAATTTGTGCACACCTATATAAGTTGGTGTTAATGGATCAGAAACAATTGTTATAACAGATTATACAAATGAAGATACATGAACCTTTTAACATTGTAAATGCAGTTTCATTTCAAAATAAACTCGATTTCAGGGACGTGCTGTCAATTGTGTAAGATGTTTTGATTTGGGAAATTGTATGATATTTTGTACAAACACAGACTATGAACACCGTTTTTACTCCAAAGATCCAGCACTAGCAAGTATGCATTCCTCATTGCAGGAGATGAAATATCTTGTGAGTATTGTCGCTATTTCTGCATGATAGTGTTTTCTAATCCAGATTAATCATTTTGATATTGTGGATTACGTTGCTTGATCCTACGGCCAAATACGTCCTACACTACATGTGGTCTATTGGGTTAATATAAAGGGCAGTGACAAGGTACATAAATGTGTATGTGACGTTTTGTTGCATTAAGTTGCGGACAATGAGGACTCGACATTTCTATATTTACCTGTAGCCATTGTCACATCCTTCCAGTGTTATATTTATATATTTACCTGTTGCCATTGTCACATCCTTCCAGTGTTGTATTTCTATATTTACCTGTAGCCATTGTCACATCCTTCCAGTGTTATATTTCTATATTAACCTGTTGCCATTGTCACATCCTTCCAGTGTTATATTTATATATTTACCTGTTGTCATTGTCACATCCATCCAGTGTTTTATTTTTACCTTTACCTGTTGCCATTGTCACATCCTTCCAACGTTATTTTTATATATTTACCTATAGCCATTGTCAAATTCTTCCAGTGTCATATTTCTATATTTACCTGTTGCCATTGTCACACCCTTCCAGTGTCATATTTCTATTTGTACCTCTTGCCATTGTCAAATCCTTCCAGTGTCATATTTCTATATTTACCTGTAGCCATTGTCACATCCTTCCAGGGTCATATTTCTATAATTACCTATTGCCACATCCTTTCAGTGTCATATTTCTATATTTACCTATAGCCATTAAAACATCCTTCCAGTGTCATATTTCTATATTTACCTGCAGCCATTGCCACATCCTTCCAGGGTAATATTTCTATATTTACCTGCAGCCATTGCTACATCATCCCAGTGTCATATTTCTATATTTACCTGTAGCCATTGTCACACCCTTCCAGTGTTATATTTCTATATTTGCTTATTGCCATTGTCACACCCTTCCAGTGTCATATTTCTATATTTACCTGTTGCCATTGTCACATCCTTCCAGTGTCATATTTCTATATCTACCTGTAGCCATTGTCACATCCTTCCAGTGTTATATTTATATATTTACCTGTTGCCATTGCCACATCCTTCCAGTGTTGTGTTTCTATATTTACCTGTTGCCATTGTCACATTCTTCCAGTGTCATATTTCCATATTTACCTGTAGCCATTGTCACATCCTTCCAGTGTTATATTTTTATATTTACCTGTAGCCATTGTCACATCCTTCCAGTGTTATATTTATATATTTACCTGTTGCCATTGTCACATCCTTCCAGTGTCATATTTCTATATTTACCTGTTGCCATTGTCACACCCTTCCAGTGTCATATTTCTATATTTACCTGTTGCCATTGTCAAATCCTTCCAGTGTCATATTGCTATGTTTACCTGTTGCCATTGTCACATCCTTCCATGGTTATATTTATATATTTACCTGTAGCCATTGTCACATCCATCCAGTATTATATTTTTTATATTTACCTGTTGCCATTGTCACATCCTTCCAGTGTTATATTTATATAGTTACCTATTGCCATTGTCACATTCTTCCAGTGTCATATTTATATATTTACCTGTTGCCATTGTCACACCGTTCCAGTGTCATATTTCTATGTTTACCTGTTGCCATTGTCACATCCTTCCAGTGTCATATTTTTATATTTATCTGTAACCATTGTCACATTCTTCCAGTGTCATATTTTTATATTTACCTGTTGCCATTGACACATCCTTCCAGTGTCATATTTTTATATTTACCTGTTGCCATTGTCACATTCTTCCAGTGTCATGTTTCTATATTTACCTGTTGCCATTGTCACACCCTTCCAGTATCATATTTCTATGTTTATCTGCAGCCATTGTCACATCCTTCCAGTATCATATTTCTATATTTACCTGTTGCCATTGTCACACCCTTCCAGTATCATATTTCTATATTTACCTGTTGCCATTGTCACACCCTTCCAGTATCATATTTCTATATTTACCTGTTGCCATTGTCACACCCTTCCAGTGTCATATTTCTATATTTACCTGCAGCCATTGTCACATCCTTCCAGTGACATATTTCTATATTTAACTGTTGCCATTGTCACACCTTTCCAGTATCATATTTCTATATTTACCTGTTGTCCTTGTCACACCCTTCCAGTATCATCTTTCTATATTTACCGGTTGCCATTGTCACACCCTGCCAGTGTCATATTTCTATATTTACCTGCAGCCATTGTCACATCCTTTCAGTGTCATATTTCTATATTTACCTGTTGCCATTGTCACACCCTTCCAGATCATATTTCTATATTTACCTGTTGCCATTGTCATACCCTTCCAGCATCATGTTTCTATATTTACCTGTTGCCATTGTCACACCCTTCCAGTGTCATATTTCTATATTTACCTGCAGCCATTGTCACATCGTTCTATGGCCTCATTTTTACAACGTACATAATTTATTGCTCACTTGATGACAAACAAGCAATCAGTCTATGAAAACAAATAATTTTGCGATTCAAGACATAAATCAATTAAAAAACATATTAAAGTTTCACCTGCTGCGCAATCTTCCATCTTAAACTAAAATCGTTTAGATCCATTAAAACAGTTTGGATATGTCATTTCAAATTATAGGCAGTCTTTTTCTGTAAATAGATATTTTCTAACAAATAAATTGATGTAATAATTGTATTTGAACATAAAGATTATCTCCTTCGAGAAATTTACCAATTTAGACCATTTTTAGAAATCTTTCAATTTACTAAAGGGATATGATGCAGTTTAGATCTAACACTGATTTTTCTTTGATTTCCTAATAGTATCGTGATTTATAATAATGTCTATAATATGTGTTTTTCCACAATCCTACAGAAATATACCTTACGGAGATTGTTGGCAATTAATGGCGCTATTTGTTTTAGAAGGCAATATTAATGGAACCAAATTCAATTTGCTACTTATTTTTGTAAATAATTGAATTCCATAAAAAATATTTATTGCTTAGAAATTACTGATTAAGTTGTTTTGTCTACATGTATACAAAAGTTGGTATTATAGGCGTAAGCAAAAATTCATGTGTATTAGGTATTCAATCTTTGATTCGGAACATAAAAACAAATAAGAAATGAAGATGTGGTGTGTTTCGTAATTTACAAACATTTATATAAACAATTGTTCATCTAATATTAAATAAAGGTAAGAGTCAACATATCGATACATGTTCCTTGTATGTTTTCCAATGTTTTTAATTGTTTATTTCAATTTCGTCTTGTTTTCTGAAGATAATTCATCTTGTACCGAAATTTTATCGTTAGCCACATCAGTCTAAGCGGTAACATCCTGATATTCCCACTTTTAAAACATTAAGTATTGTGTTTATTAAATGTGGTAAATCAGATAAAGCCTAACTATTTATGTAAACAACATATGTATGTGTATGGTGGTGATTAACGCAAATTTCAACAATATTTCTGTTGTTATCGTGGTGGTCAGTTTCATTAGTGGACAAAACCGGAGAACACCACCGACCTGACCCAAGTCACTGGCAAACTTTATCACATAATATTGTATGAAGTACACCTCGCAAAGAGCGGCATTCCAACTCACATCTTTAGTGGTGATAGGTAGCTGTAAATACAACTAACATATGACCACGACGGCTCTATTAATGTTTATATAGCAATCAAATGAAAGAATAAAAAAACAACTTTCAGAACGATTCCAAAATTCAATAGAAAAATCGTAGAAAAAGACCAAATTGATACCCCTACATCTAACACATATATATGACCGCTGACTTTCCTGGCTAGGTACATATACCCCTACATCTAACACATATATATGACCGCTGACTTTCCTGGCTAGGTACATATACTCCTACATCTAACACATATATATGACCGCTGACTTTCCTGGCTAGGTACATATACTCCTACATCTAACACATATATATGACCGCTGACTTTCCTGGCTAGGTACATATACCCCTACATCTAACACATATATATGACCGCTGACTTTCCTGGCTAGGTACATATACCCCTACATCTAACACATATATATGACCGCTGACTTTCCTGGCTAGGTACATATACTCCTACATCTAAGACATATATATGACCGCTGACTTTCCTGGCTAGGTACATATACCCCTACATCTAACACATATATATGACCGCTGACTTTCCTGGCTAGGTACATATACTCCTACATCTAACACATATATATGACCGCTGACTTTCCTGGCTAGGTACATATACTCCTACATCTAACACATATATATGACCGCTGACTTTCCTGGCTAGGTACATATACTCCTACCTCTAACACATATATATGACCGCTGACTTTCCTGGCTAGGTACATATACCCCTACATCTAACACATATATATGACCGCTGACTTTCCTGGCTAGGTACATATACTCCTACATCTAACACATATATATGACCGCTGACTTTCCTGGCTAGGTACATATACTCCTACATCTAACACATATATATGACCGCTGACTTTCCTGGCTAGGTACATATACCCCTACATCTAACACATATATATGACCGCTGACTTTCCTGGCTAGGTACATATACCCCTACATCTAACACATATATATGACCGCTGACTTTCCTGGCTAGGTACATATACTCCTACATCTAACACATATATATGACCGCTGACTTTCCTGGCTAGGTACATATACCCCTACATCTAACCCATATATATGACCGCTGACTTTCCTGGCTGGGTACATATACCCCTACATCTAACACATATATATGACCGCTGACTTTCCTGGCTAGGTACATATACTCCTACATCTAACCCATATATATGACCGCTGACTTTCCTGGCTAGGTACATACACCCCTACATCTAACACATATATATGACCGCTGACTTTCCTGGCTAGGTACATATACTACTACATCTAACACATATATATGACCGCTGACTTTCCTGGCTAGGTACATATACTCCTACATCTAACACATATATATGACCGCTGACTTTCCTGGCTAGGTACATATACTCCTACATCTAACACATATATATGACCGCTGACTTTCTTGGCTAGGTACATATACCCCTACATCTAACACATATATATGAACGCTGACTTTCCTGGCAAAGTACATATACCCCTACATCTAACACATATATATGACCGCTGACTTTCCTGGCTAGGTACATATACTCCTACATCTAACACATATATATGACCGCTGTCTTTCCTCGCTAGGTACATATACTCCTACATCTCACACATATATATGACCGCTGACTTTCCTGGCTAGGTACATATACTCCTACCTCTAACACATATATGTGACCGCTCACTTTCCTGGCTAGGTACATATACTCCTACATCTAACACATATATATGACCGCTGACTTTCCTGGCAAGGTACATATACCCCTACATCTAACACATATATATGACCGCTGACTTTCCTGGCTAGGTACATATACTCCTACATCTAACACATATATATGACCGCTGACTTTCCTGGCTAGGTACATATACCCCTACATCTAACACATATATATGACCGCTGACTTTCCTGGCTAGGTACATATACTCCTACATCTAACACATATATATGACCGCTGACTTTCCTGGCTAGGTACATATACTCCTACCTCTAACACATATATGTGACCGCTCACTTTCCTGGCTAGGTACATATACTCCTACATCTAACACATATATATGACCGCTTACTTTCTTGGCTAGGTACATATACCCCTACATCTAACACATATATATGACCGCTGACTTTCCTGGCTAGGTACATATACTCCTACATCTAACACATATATATGAACGCTGACTTTCCTGGCTAGGTACATATACTCCTACATCTAACACATATATATGACCGCTGACTTTCCTGGCTAGGTACATATACCCCTACATCTAACACATATATATGACCGCTGACTTTCCTGGCTAGGTACATATACTCCTACATCTAACACATATATATGACCGCTGACTTTCCTGGCTAGGTACATATACTCCTACTTCTAACACATATATGTGACCGCTCACTTTCCTGGCTAGGTACATATACTCCTACATCTAACACATATATATGACCGCTTACTTTCTTGGCTAGGTACATATACCCCTACATCTAACACATATATATGACCGCTGACTTTCCTGGCTAGGTACATATACCCCTACATCTAACACATATATGTGACCGCTCACTTTCCTGGCTAGGTACATATACTCCTACATCTACCACATATATATGACCGCTGACTTTCTTGGCTAGGTACATATACCCCTACATCTAACACATATATATGACCGCTGACTTTCCTGGCTAGGTACATATACCCCTACATCTAACACATATATATGACCGCTGACTTTCCTGGCTAGGTACATATACCCCTACATCTAACACATATATATGACCGCTGACTTTCCTGGCTAGGTACATATACCCCTACATCTAACACATATATATGACCGCTGACTTTCCTGGCTAGGTACATATACTCCTACATCTAACACATATATATGACCGCTGACTTTCCTGGCTAGGTACATATACCCCTACATCTAACACATATATATGACCGCTGACTTTCCTGGCTAGGTACATATACCCCTACATCTAACACATATATATGACCGCTGACTTTCCTGGCTAGGTACATATACTCCTACATCTAACACATATATATGACCGCTGACTTTCCTGGCTAGGTACATATACCCCTACATCTAACCCATATATATGACCGCTGACTTTCCTGGCTAGGTACATATACCCCTACATCTAACACATATATATGACCGCTGACTTTCCTGGCTAGGTACATATACTCCTACATCTAACCCATATATATGACCGCTGACTTTCCTGGCTAGGTACATATACCCCTACATCTAACACATATATATGACCGCTGACTTTCCTGGCTAGGTACATATACTACTACATCTAACACATATATATGACCGCTGACTTTCCTGGCTAGGTACATATACTCCTACATCTAACACATATATATGACCGCTGACTTTCCTGGCTAGGTACATATACTCCTACATCTAACACATATATATGACCGCTGACTTTCTTGGCTAGGTACATATACCCCTACATCTAACACATATATATGAACGCTGACTTTCCTGGCAAAGTACATATACCCCTACATCTAACACATATATATGACCGCTGATTTTCCTGGCTAGGTACATATACTCCTACATCTAACACATATATATGACCGCTGTCTTTCCTCGCTAGGTACATATACTCCTACATCTAACACATATATATGACCGCTGACTTTCCTGGCTAGGTACATATACTCCTACCTCTAACACATATATGTGACCGCTCACTTTCCTGGCTAGGTACATATACTCCTACATCTAACACATATATATGACCGCTGACTTTCCTGGCAAGGTACATATACCCCTACATCTAACACATATATATGACCGCTGACTTTCCTGGCTAGGTACATATACTCCTACATCTAACACATATATATGACCGCTGACTTTCCTGGCTAGGTACATATACCCCTACATCTAACACATATATATGACCGCTGACTTTCCTGGCTAGGTACATATACTCCTACATCTAACACATATATATGACCGCTGACTTTCCTGGCTAGGTACATATACTCCTACCTCTAACACATATATGTGACCGCTCACTTTCCTGGCTAGGTACATATACTCCTACATCTAACACATATATATGACCGCTTACTTTCTTGGCTAGGTACATATACCCCTACATCTAACACATATATATGACCGCTGACTTTCCTGGCTAGGTACATATACTCCTACATCTAACACATATATATGAACGCTGACTTTCCTGGCTAGGTACATATACTCCTACATCTAACACATATATATGACCGCTGACTTTCCTGGCTAGGTACATATACCCCTACATCTAACACATATATATGACCGCTGACTTTCCTGGCTAGGTACATATACTCCTACATCTAACACATATATATGACCGCTGACTTTCCTGGCTAGGTACATATACTCCTACTTCTAACACATATATGTGACCGCTCACTTTCCTGGCTAGGTACATATACTCCTACATCTAACACATATATATGACCGCTTACTTTCTTGGCTAGGTACATATACCCCTACATCTAACACATATATATGACCGCTGACTTTCCTGGCTAGGTACATATACCCCTACATCTAACACATATATGTGACCGCTCACTTTCCTGGCTAGGTACATATACTCCTACATCTACCACATATATATGACCGCTGACTTTCTTGGCTAGGTACATATACCCCTACATCTAACACATATATATGACCGCTGACTTTCCTGGCTAGGTACATATACTCCTACATCTAACACATATATGTGACCGCTGACTTTCCTGGCTAGGTACATATACCCCTACATCTAACACATATATATGACCGCTGACTTTCCTGGCTAGGTACATATACCCCTACATCTAACACATATATATGACCGCTGACTTTCCTGGTTAGGTACATATACCCCTACATCTAACACATATATATGACCGCTGACTTTCCTGGCTAGGTACATATACTCCTACATCTAACACATATATATAACCGCTGACTTTCCTGGCTAGGTACATATACCCCTACATCTAACACATATATATGACCGCTGACTTTCTTGGCTAGGTACATATACCCCTACATCTAACCCATATATATGACCGCTGACTTTCCGGGTTAGGTACATATACCCCTACATCTAACACATATATATGACCGCTGACTTTCCTGGCTAGGTACATATACCCCTACATCTAACCCATATATATATGACCGCTGATTTTCCGGGTTAGGTACATATACCCCTACATCTAACACATATATATGACCGCTGACTTTCCTGGTTAGGTACATATACCCCTACATCTAACACATATATATGACCGCTGACTTTCCTGGCTAGGTACATATACTCCTACATCTAACACATATATATAACCGCTGACTTTCCTGGCTAGGTACATATACCCCTACATCTAACACATATATATGACCGCTGACTTTCTTGGCTAGGTACATATACCCCTACATCTAACCCATATATATGACCGCTGACTTTCCGGGTTAGGTACATATACCCCTACATCTAACACATATATATGACCGCTGACTTTCCTGGCTAGGTAGATATACCCCTACATCTAACACATATATATGACCGCTGACTTTCCTGGCTAGGTACATATACCCCTACATCTAACACATATATGTGACCGCTGACTTTCCTGGCTAGTTACATATACTCCTACATCTAACACATATATATGACCGCTCACTTTCTTGGCTAGGTACATATACCCCTACATCTAACACATATATATGACCGCTGACTTTCCTGGCTAGGTACATATACCCCTACATCTAACACATATATATAACCGCTGACTTTCCTGGCTAGGTACATATACTCCTACATCTAACACATATATATGACCGCTGACTTTCCTGGCTAGGTACATATACCCCTACATCTAACACATATATATGACCGCTGACTTTCCTGGCTAGGTACATATACCCCTACATCTAACCCATATATATATGACCGCTGATTTTCCGGGTTAGGTACATATACCCCTACATCTAACACATATATATGACCGCTGACTTTCCTGGCTAGGTACATATACCCCTACATCCAACACATATATATGACCGCTGACTTTCCTGGCTAGGTACATATACCCCTACATCTAACACATATATATGACCGCTGACTTTCCTGGCTAGGTACATATACCCCTACATCTAACCCATATATATATGACCGCTGATTTTCCGGGTTAGGTACATATACTCCTACATCTAACACATATATATGACCGCTGACTTTCCTGGCTAGGTACATATACTCCTACATCTAACACATATATATGACCGCTGACTTTCTTGGCTAGGTACATATACCCCTACATCTAACACATATATATGACCGCTGACTTTCCTGGCTAGGTACATATACCCCTACATCTAACACATATATGTGACCGCTGACTTTCCTGGCTAGGTACATATACTCCTACATCTAACACATATATATGACCGCTGACTTTCTTGGCTAGGTACATATACCCCTACATCTAACACATATATATATGACCACTGACTTTCCTGGCTAGGTACAAATACCCCTACATCTAACACATATATATGACCGCTGACTTTCCTTGCTAGGTACATATACTCCTACATCTAACATATATATGTGACCGCTGACTTTCCTGACTAGGTACATATACTCCTACATCTAACACATATATATGACCGCTGACTTTCTTGGCTAGGTACATATACCCCTACATCTAACACATATATGTGACCGCTGACTTTCCTGGCTAGGTACATATACCCCTACATCTAACACATATATGTGACCGCTCACTTTCCTGGCTAGGTACATATACTCCTACATCTACCACATATATATGACCGCTGACTTTCTTGGCTAGGTACATATACCCCTACATCTAACACATATATATGACCGCTGACTTTCCTGGCTAGGTACATATACCCCTACATCTAACACATATATATGACCGCTGACTTTCCTGGCTAGGTACATATACTCCTACATCTAACACATATATATGACCGCTGACTTTCCTGGCTAGGTACATATACCCCTACATCTAACACATATATATGATCGCTGACTTTCCTGGCTAGGTACATATACCCCTACATCTAACACATATATATGACCGCTGACTTTCCTGGCTAGGTACATATACCCCTACATCTAACCCATATATATATGACCGCTGATTTTCCGGGTTAGGTACATATACCCCTACATCTAACACATATATATGACCGCTGACTTTCCTGGCTAGGTACATATACCCCTACATCTAACACATATATATGACCGCTGACTTTCCTGGCTAGATACATATACTCCTACATCTAACACATACATATGACCGCTGACTTTCCTGGCTAGATACATACACTTCATTCTACTACATATGAAAACTTCCTGACAGCCGAATATTTCAATTTCCTGATTGTGCAACAATTGTTTTTGACTTTTTGATATGTTATAATTAAAGGTGTGACAATCATGATGACATCGTATGATTATAACTGTTAAATTATAGTTCTACTTTATTTGATTGATAATATAATTGCACATTAAACAGGAACGCCTTCAATTAACTAATTATATGATCAACTGTAGTGCGAATCCTTCTTCTATTTGGCTCTTTAAAACTTCTCTTTGTACACTTTGACAGAATCATCCTTCTTATGTAATAAGTTATTAACAATGGCTTTATATGAATTTGATGCTTTCGTCTCCTCTGATAATGACGAGCAAGTGGATTGCATAATTTGTCATACTTAGTACATAACAAAGGTCACAGCCTTTCATCCGATACAGGAAATGCCTAGCACATGAGTTCATCCCCGTTTTTAATGGGGTTCGTTCTGCTCAATCTTTTGTTTTCTGCATAGTATTTTGTCGACATTTTGTTTTTGTTTTGGCAAATTGTAAAAAATAATATGGTTGTGTAAAATCAGATTGCTATTGAGTATCTATATTAGTCTTACTACATTTTATGATGTAAGCGTGGCATTAACATACACGAATCACTGTGTACTATGAAATTTTGATACACATCGTATATTGCGAGCATATTACTATCTACTGAAATAGTGAAAAAGCATATAGTTTTGCTTTCTACAGTAACATTATCTGAGCACTTGAGGTCACCCTCGGTTTTTTGGTGAAGTTCGTGTTGCTCATCTTTTTTATTCTTGTGTGTGTTGTCATATTATGTGTCTTTACGTTCTGTGCTCTGTGTTGTGATGTCCGTTACGATTTCCCCATTAAAACGATGTTCGGTTCATCTTTATCTCCAGTTGTTTGTAGGAGGGCTCATATCATATTTACGTTACACGTGTTTGCTTGCGTGTGGTGGTGTTTTGTTTGTCTTCGTCTTTTGTCTTGTGCACCATATGTTAAAAGTTTTTCTGGATTTTCCATTTTTGATTACCCCTTCGGTATTCTCTAACGTTTATTTACCGTTCTGTTTATCAGACAATAGTATTTTGTAATGTTAGTTAGGCCCATGGTAATGTCGAAATACAGGAATAAAACATTGTTATGTACAAATGTTCGATCAATCATGGGCAAGCAAATATTTTTTTTAACTTGCTATAATTGTGAGAATAGCTGATGAGTTCACTTATGGTTAATATGTTAGTTCGTTTTCTTTTGGTCATGTTATTGTCTTCGGTTTACGTCTTCTGATGTCTCCTTTGGAATCTTCAAACTTTTCACTTTACACACAACACAATTATATACATGTACTTCTCTTATGTTATTGCACGAACTATACTTGACGTTATATTGCAAGAAATGTGAACGCATTGCCTTGGTCCATGTGATTAAAAAAGCTGCAAGAACGAATACATAACGATGCCAGAATAACATTTTATACACCTAATCTGAAAGAAAGATAGTCATTTCAGAGAATTTCCATCTTCTCAAGACAAAGCGTTCTGCTTCCACATAGATTCCGCAAAGACTAAGAGAAGCTTAAAGATACCAAAGGAATATTCAAAAGCCGTAAATCGAAGAAGGACAGACAATAAAATGGCCAAATAGAACAAAGAACAAGCGATGGCGTACAAAACACGACACAGAAAACTAAAAATCGAGCAACACGAACCCACTAAAAGACGGGAATGAATGAACTTGTTAAAGACAGTAGGCGTGTGCATCAATATAAAAGATTACAATAGGAACATGTAAACACCCATTATTGACCGATGTATATAAGTATACTGACCACCTAATGTCGTAATCAGCTGTTATTGATTATGTCCTAATTTAGAATCTATGATATATCTGTGTCAATAATGAATTGCTTCATCGTCAAAATGTCAGCGATGCCATCATGTTTTTCATCAGGAAAAAGATATATCGTGGCAAGCTAATAACATCAGTGACACCTGCCTAGCCTCGGACTTGACAGTTACAATTTATTTTACAATTTGTGATTATCATGTAATACGTGTTTAGCTTCAGAGATAACCCACTGTAGGCCAATATTGAACCATTTGTATCATTGGCCTATTAGCAGTTCGTTATTTATGTCGTTAATAATTATATCTAAGATAAATTTGACTTTGTATGGCGTTGATTTCTTTAAACCATAAACAATACAGGAAATTTACAAATGATCATTGAAAGTTCACAGCAAGAAAATCACCACTTTAATCAAATAAAAAACACACAACTAACACGCAGTAGTTCCTCTCCGGCAATGGAATAGACATGTCTAAATAGCAAAGGAACATGCTTTATCAGTTACCGTCAAGTATATTGGGATATATTGATTGATTTTAGTTTCACAGCAAGTGAACAGCATTTCAGCGATATTCATAGCGAGATCATACTTGCACACAATAACTCACGTGGAATTGTGAACGACATGAGTAAATGAGGGACATAGTGAATAGAGGTGGAAAGGTTCACCATACGACATGCCACTAAGAACTAAGGTTGGCGTTAAACACCAGTCAATCAATCAATCAATAAATCAATCAACATATTAGTACATAACATATGGAAATGCTTTATTTTGATTTGATTATTAGTGTTTATTATTTTCTAACGGTGTATGCTTAAGTCCAGATTGATATGATATGTACTAAAATAAGATTGTTTTCTCCCTGGGGAACAGTTATTGTTATAGTGTTGTCTATACCTCCCCAGACAACACTATGATAAAACAGTTCCCTCATGAGAATACAATAATCGAATAATAGCTTAACATTCTTCTGTCAAACGACATTCATTTATGTCCTTGTTGTTTTTATTTCAATCGCCTCAGACAACCAGCCAGTTTACGACCATTTACCAGAGACATCCACAGCTGAGAAATCAATGTTGCATTTGTATATCAGACATATACACTATAAGTGGTCACTGCATCTAAGGTTGTATAAAAACAATAAACTAAACATTCTAATGTAGTTGCTTTTTATTCCTGGTTTGGGATTGCACAGTGCTGTAATTTTCAAGGTATCAATTCCACGGTTGAAATATCATGAGATATTTTTAGAATTTTATCGCGTCGCCAATAAACTCAATTTGCGACCATCAAATCTCCAATTGATGCCGTGGAATTTTCAAATACAATTATCTAATTACAGTTATCTCCTAAATATATATCAAAAGATGAAATCCAATGACATTGCTCTAAAATAACCCCAGACAACCATTAAGTGAGGTATTCAGAACTGAGAAAATACAAGGGTATAAATCAACAGGGTGTTGTAGATATTGTCGATTTTGTATTTGCATAAAAAACTGATGGGCGAACTTATAATGGGATTCCCATCATAAACTGCAGAACAAATAAGATTAATATGAGAACGATCATATGATTTCACGTGAACTCTCAAGACGACGATTCCAAGAACTAGCAGATTCTGATTGACCCTTTGGTATCTTCAAACTCTTCATTAATCTCTTTCACAGGACAACAGGACACTTTAACGTACATTTCTATAATTTGGTTCACATGGTCATGAATTGTAAAGGACAATTGCAGTAAACATCATTGCGTGGTTGATAATCTGTTAATACCTATGAATATAAGCTGACTAAGAAATAATACATATCTATTTTCAACGTATTAAATTCAACATTTTATATTGCCTCTGTGATATTTAAAACTTACACCTAGGCTATAGTTACATGTATTGATTTTTCATATATCGGTCATAGTCATTTAACCTTGTTTTTACGGTTTTAGCACGTATAAATTGTCACGCGCACGATATAATAAAAACTTCTTCAAGGCTGACTATTGTTTTACCATTATGTCCTATGATGACCTTGCATATACTATCTAATATTTAGATAATAGATACAAATATTGATAGACAAACAATAACTCGTAGCTGTTTTAGTGATTTTATACGACTCTCTTTAACAAAATTAACAACTTCTCTATGTCAGGAATTTTAAATATATTATGTATAATGCTAAAGATTATGGCCCGGTTATGTGTGCTTTGACATTTTATTCACATGTGGAAATCACTTGCATTAACGCATCGTTTCTCTAAGGGAGAAAATTTAGGCTCGTAACACTAGTTTAACCCTGCCACCTTTTATTGTACGAAGCCAGGAAAATGAGCGGTATGGATGTTGCCTCTTTCTACGATTTTGATATTTGCTTTTGGAATTGTTCCGACAGAGTGTTATTTTTGTTTTACATTTTATTGTACAGTCATTCGACAGTGTACTCTCTGGCTAACACAAAGTACATCAGAAAACTGCAATAAAATCAACGATTGATTGATTGATTGGTGCCTAACGCCAACCTTAGCAATATTTCAGCTATCAATAAAATCAACATAATGCAATGAGTGAACATATCTTATAGGTATGGCCTAGGCCCGCATAAATGTCACATTTGTCGCAAGAGCTGTAGAGGTCTGCAATTGTACTCCCTCCACCAAATTCGGATTAGTTGGGTGGTTCCACAAGAGTTCGATCTGCTAAACAAAACAGATATCTCTAGCATTTACTTTCCGCCAAACCACAACATCGACTAAAGTTGTCCAAGGCGCTTTTGTTTTTGTTCCAGCTATAACATCAGCTAGCACTGTATTGCTATATAACATACACATTTCTATCGTTCCAAAAAGGAGACTATCAACTGAAAATCTTATCAAAAACCCAAGACCTAAGACAGATATCATCAATAAATAGGATTTGTCTACTCAACCTCTAAACACCAAATCTCCTCACATAATTATTCCTACTAAAGCTATTAAATTACACAAACAACCGTTCAAATATCGCTTTATATAAGCCTCGATCAAATGTTTAATCTTGAATACCACTTTGCTGCCACATAATATTTTTAAATTTTGTAAATCAACCTGTGATTACATAATATGCTCTAACGAATATAAACATTTTGAGCGATGATAAAATGAGATAAATACTGCATTAGAATTATGAAGATGTGATTTATGTTATCAATTGCTTGCTAGACAACCTTTAAGATTTGGTAAAGATTGTGTCGTCAAATCGTTACTGCTATTAATCTCCAGTCTCCATGTCTGGTCAAAAATCAAACAGACTATTCAGCACATTCACTGACAAATCTTATCAGCAATAATTGCAGATATTTTCACGGTATCTTCATGGTAAATGATCGTTATTTTCGTACGATTTTATAAATAAAAGAACAGAAAACCCACAGGAACTTATGTTTAATAATATGCTTATTAAATTATCAAGGCAAGTTTTAACAAGTGGTTACGACAAAAGAGAGGATTGTTCTTGGCCTATCCTACATTTTCCGTGTATGGATGCTGACATTACTATGACACCATTATATGACGTTTACCTTTTTTTCTTTCTCTTTCTTCGTTTTGCCCGTATTTTCAATAAGATTTCTGGTATTGATGACTGTACATGTAATTCCGTTATAACGGACAAACTATAGCTCATAGCTAGGATACAGTAAATTATTGAAAACTATAACTTAATGTTATTGTCGCTAAAAAAGATTTTTACAAATTTATAAATACTATTCTACATGAAAAAATCTGATCAAAGGTGATATTTCCAAGCCATGTTGCTATGGCGACATTTATAACAAAGCTAAACATTTTAATCTGACACATCTAAGCTTTAAAATATCATTAGACCATTTTATTCATAAAGACTATAAATAAGCAACTATAGTTGTCTCTATGAGAAAGGTTTTCTTTGCTAAAAATAGACAATAAAGATGATAATCTTCAAACAAGTTGCCTCGTGTAAATTAGGTTTTGACAGTGATCTTTAGTATGCCTCTTGTTTTGAATGACTACCTGAGGCGGAAATGCTCATCATTTATTATTTAATGTTGAGTTAGTGAACATGACAAAAAGGTTAAGTTTGTACGAGATAATTAATTAATAAACGTTAGAGAATATCGAAGTGGCAATCAAAAATGGACAATCAAGAGAAACTGGCAACATGGGTACACAAGACGAAGAAAAACAACAAAAACACAACACAATATGAGTTGGACACTACTACACGCAAACAAGACATGAACCCTCCCACAAAAAACTGGAGATATTTCGTGTTTCATTTACCTGTACTATCCTTTAATTTGCTCCTATGATTAAGACATTTGCATGTGCAATCGTTTGAATTATTAGTTCATTCGTTCTTGTTGTACATTAACTCATTCAATGCATGCCATATATATTATTGCATTTCTGACATTCCTAATAGATCTACATTTACTATGTTGTTCTTTTTTGTACTTGTCGATTGTTGTGGTCTATAGCTGTACCTAAGTAAGAGGAAGTACGTACGAACAGAGAGAGAATTGACGTGGTATTTCTGATCATTTATTGCTTAGTCCTTATCTAATTAATAACATGGCGATGTTCGTACGAGTAAATCGATGTAGAACATCTTTCTTTTAATTCTTTATCAGTGTTCTAATGCTAAATTAAAAAATAATCAATTTGCCTTCATCAGGAAAAAGAATAATTTGATTTAGCAGAGCCAGTTGGGGTTCAGATCTATATTAAATTAATATGCAATAGGGTTAAAATGTAGGCATGAAAACAATAAAGTTTAAACAGTCAAAGATGTCACTATACATTGACATGTTGAGAAGGTAAAGATATGATCATGTCAGTTCTAGAGGTGCCTGTGTTATAGGACATGGATATAGTTACCAGTTTTAATTTGATTCTTGACATCTCAGTATGTAATTACTATGTAATAAGAAGTCAATTGACAGAAGTAATATCATTGTCGATAATGGTTTGTGGCAAATCTTATTGACCATGATCTAGTAGCTTTATTACTGTCATGGACGTCATCACTATCCCATTCAGACAATCTACCACTACATAGACGACCATGAAACGAGCGAAAAAGAATATGAAAACAATGAAAGAGCATGTTCTGGTTTATGTATGGATGTAAAAAAAAGCGTAATTAACTTAAAATAGAAAGAGATCAATATAATTCTATAAAAACTGACAAAACAATACGATTTTATATGAAAGAGGGGAAATGTAGAAAGGAGATGAATCGTTACGAAGGGAAAATTAATAGTAATAAAACGTTGGATTTAATGGTAATACAAAACAATCAAAGCATGGCTAATTATCTCATCCTCATATACTAATGATATAGGAGTAATGTGCTTCAAGGCTACAAGTAGGTTCTGTAATAGTTATACAAACATTGTCTCCACATAACAACTTTAAAACATATATAATAGTACAACGTGTACCAATAACAAATAACACAAGTCAATGTCATTTTAAATGAAATATTTACAAGAATAGAACGATAATGATATATTAATCAGACAGTATATTACTATGGTTGTTTATGTTTGTCGTAACAAGTATTACTGAGTAATTTAAGGACATCATACTGAAAAATATATACTACAAGTGCTCTGTTAATAAATGACGTATTTATCAAAATTATGTTAGACGAGATGCCAAGTCACGTTTTACACTGAATTTAGGTACCCCATAGCTCTTTGATTTACTTATCTCAGCTCTTTGATTTACATATCCCATAGCTCTTTGATTTACTTATCTCAGCTCTTTGATTTACATATCCCATAGCTCTTTGATTTACTTATCACATATCTCTTTGAATTACTTATTTCAGCTCTTTGCTTTACATATTCCATAGCTCTTTGATTTACTTACCCCATAGCTCTTTGATTTACTTATCTCAGCTCTTTCATTTACATATCCCATAGCTCTTTGATTTACTTATCACATATCTCTTTGAATTACTTACCCCATAGCTCTTTGATTTACCTATCACATAGCTCTTTGCTTTAGATACCCCATAGCACAATAGGTCTTTGATTTACTTACCCCATAGCTCTTTGATTTACTTATATCATAGCTCTTTGATTTACTTATCTCATAGCTCTTTGATTTACTTATCTCAGCTCTTTGATTTACTTATCTCAAAGCTCTTTGATTTACTTATCCCATAGCTCTTTGATTTACTTATATCATAGCTCTTTGATTTACTTATCTCATAGCTCTTTGATTTACTTACCCCATAGCTCTTTGATTTACTTACCCCATAGCTCTTTGATTTACTTATCTCATAGCTCTTTGATTTACTTATCTCAGCTCTTTGATTTACTTACCCCATATCTCTTTGATTTACCTATCACATTGCTCTTTGCTTTAGGTATCCCATAGCACCATAGCTCTTTGATTTACCTATCACATAGCTCTTTGCTTTAGGTACCCATAGCACCATAGCTCTCTGATTTACTTATCTCATAGCTCTTTGATTTACTTATCTCATAGCTCTTTGATTTACTTATCTCATAGCTCTTTGATTTACTTATCTCATAGCTCTTTGATTTACTTATCTCATAGCTCTTTGATTTACTTACCCCATAGCTCTTTGATTTACTTATCCCATATCTCTTTGATTTACTTATCTCATAGCTCTTTGATTTACTTATCTCAGCTCTTTGATTTACTTACCCCATATCTCTTTCATTTACCTATCACATTGCTCTTTGCTTTAGGTATCCCATAGCACCATAGCTCTTTGATTTACTTATCTCATAGCTCTTTGATTTACTTATCCCATAGCTCTTAGATTTACTTATCTCATAGCTCTTTCATTTACTTATCTCATAGCTCTTTAATTTACTTATATCATAGCTCTTTGATTTACCTATCACATAGCTCTTTGCTTTAGGTACCCATAACACCATAGCTCTTTGATTTACTTATCTGATAGCTCTTTGAGTTAGGTACCCCATAGCACCATAGCTCTTTGGTTTACTTATCTCATAGCTCTTTGATTTACTTACACCATAGCTCTTTGATTTACTTACCCCATAGCTCTTTGATTTACTTATCTCATAGCTCTTTGATTTACTTATCACATAGCTCTTTGATTTACTTATCTCAGCTCTTTGATTTACTTATCTCATAGCTCTTTGATTTACTTACCCCATAGCTCTTTGATTTACTTATCTCATAGCTCTTTGATTTACTTACACCATAGCTCTTTGAATTACTTACACCATAGCTCTTTGATTCACTTACCCCATAGCTCTTTGATTTACTTATCTCATAGCTCTTTGATTTACTTATCTCATAGCTCTTTGATTTACTTATCTCAGCTCTTTGATTTACTTATCTCATAGCTCTTTGATTTACTTACCCCATAGCTCTTTGATTTACTTACCCCATAGCTCTTTGATTTACTTATCTCATAGCTCTTTGATTTACTTATCTCAGCTCTTTGATTTACTTATCTCATAGCTCTTTGATTTACTTATATCATAGCTCTTTGATTTACTTATCTCATAGCTCTTTGATTTACTTACCCCATAGCTCTTTGATTTACTTACCCCATAGCTCTTTGATTTACTTATATCATAGCTCTTTGATTTACTTATCTCATAGCTCTTTGATTTACTTATATCAGCTCTTTGATTTACTTATCTCATAGCTCTTTGATTTACTTATATCAGCTCTTTGATTTACTTACCCCATAGCTCTTTGATTTACTTACCCCATAGCTCTTTGATTTACTTATATCATAGCTCTTTGATTTACTTATCTCATAGCTCTTTGATTTACTTATATCAGCTCTTTGATTTACTTATCCCATAGCTCTTTGATTTACTTACACCATAGCTCTTTGATTTACTTCTCTCATAACTCTTTGATTTACTTACCCCATAGCTCTTTGATTTACTTATCCCATAGCTCTTTGATTTACTTATATCATAGCTCTTTGATTTACTTATCTTATAGCTCTTTGATTTACTTACCCCATAGCTCTTTGATTTACTTATCTCATAGCTCTTTGATTTACTTATCCCATAGCTCTTTGATTTACTTATATCATAGCTCTTTGATTTACTTATCTCATGGCTCTTTGATTTACTTACCCCATAGCTCTTTCATTTACTTATCTCATAGCTCTTTGATTTACTTATATCATAGCTCTTTGATTTACTTATCCCATAGCTCTTTGATTTACTTATATCATAGCTCTTTGATTTACTTATCTCATAGCTCTTTGATTTACTTATATCATAGCTCTTTGATTTACTTACACCATAGCTCTTTGATTTACTTACCCCATAGCTCTTTCATTTACTTATCTCATAGCTCTTTGATTTACTTATCTCATAGGTCTTTGATTTACTTATCTCATAGCTCTTTGATTTACTTATCTCATAGCTCTTTGATTTACTTACCCCATAGCTCTTTGATTTACTTATCTCATAGCTCTTTGATTTACTTATCTCATAGCTCTTTGATTTACTTACCCCATAGCTCTTTGATTTACTTCTCTCATAGCTCTTTGATTTACTTACCCCATAGCTCTTTGATTTACTTATCTCATATCTCTTTGATTTACTTATATCATAGCTCTTTGATTTACTTATTTCATAGCTCTTTGATTTACTTATATCATAGCTCTTTGATTTACTTATCTCATAGCTCTTTGATTTACTTATCTCATAGCTCTTTGATTTACTTATCCCATAGCTCTTTGATTTACTTATATCATAGCTCTTTGATTTACTTATCTCATGGCTCTTTGATTTACTTACCCCATAGCTCTTTCATTTACTTATCTCATAGCTCTTTGATTTACTTATATCATAGCTCTTTGATTTACTTATCCCATAGCTCTTTGATTTACTTATATCATAGCTCTTTGATTTACTTATCTCATAGCTCTTTGATTTACTTATATCATAGCTCTTTGATTTACTTACACCATAGCTCTTTGATTTACTTACCCCATAGCTCTTTCATTTACTTATCTCATAGCTCTTTGATTTAGTTATCTCATAGGTCTTTGATTTACTTATCTCATAGCTCTTTGATTTACTTATCTCATAGCTCTTTGATTTACTTACCCCATAGCTCTTTGATTTACTTATCTCATAGCTCTTTGATTTACTTATCTCATAGCTCTTTGATTTACTTACCCCATAGCTCTTTGATTTACTTCTCTCATAGCTCTTTGATTTACTTACCCCATAGCTCTTTGATTTACTTATCTCATATCTCTTTGATTTACTTATATCATAGCTCTTTGATTTACTTATTTCATAGCTCTTTGATTTACTTATATCATAGCTCTTTGATTTACTTATCTCATAGCTCTTTGATTTACTTACCCCATAGCTCTTTGATTTACTTATCTCATAGCTCTTTGATTTACTGATCTCATAGCTCTTTGATTTACTTACCCCATAGCTCTTTGATTTACTTATCTCATAGCTCTTTGATTTACTTACCACATATCTCTTTGATTTACTTATCTCATAGCTCTTTGGTTAACTTATCTCATAGCTCTTTGATTTACTTATCTCAGAACTGTTTGATTTACTTATCTCATAGCTCTTTGATTTACTTATCGCATAGCTCTTTGATTTACTTATCCCCTAAAACTTTTAAATTATTTGGCTTTCTGATATTTTGATTATCATTGTAGCTGATGAATGTTATCCAAGAAACGCGTCGTGTACATTGGATTAGATATCTACGTTTTTATTTACAGCTGTATTAAGAGGTATTATATTGTATATGAAAAGGTCACCACTGACAGAAAATATTCTGAATTTGAAATAAATTGATTGGATTGTAATTCCTTCAGTTTTGTGGTAATAAATTTTAAACTGTATATACACGGCATTTCTGTCACAGTACAACAAAAGCCATCTTACATATCCTAACATACGTGTTATTGAATCAGAATGACATCCACAAGTCAAGGCTGTCAAATGTAAATATTTGTTACATATATTGACAAAAACAATCACGGAATTTTATACCAAGATTGACTCTTCAGACATTACAGATTTTATATAATTATGTTATTTGTTCGTCGCAAATGGAAAACGAAAAACTACAAATCACTCTATTTGACCACTTTGGTTAACATATTTGATGTAATGAGTTAACTTATTTGACCTCTTTGACTTAACCTATTTGACCTCTTGAGTAAAGCTGTAATGGACTGACACTTGATATACACAAGCATTTGTATGACGGATATAAGCTGGTTTAGAATCAGTTTAGCATTGAAATGTACATTGAACAAACGCTGTTATAATGTTGCTTATCTGTGTATGTCATCATTCTGTGTATGTCATCATTCTGTGCCCAATGTTGTCTATGTTTCTATATTCTATATATACATTACCCTCGCTAAACAGGAATGGGACAGGGTCTTGTCATGATCTTCGATTTGATTATGTCCTTTTAAATCGGAGATTATATAGCTTCATTAGAATACGTTTGCTCAGCACTGTCGCTGCACACAACTTGTTAGTCTTTACTTTATGTAAACCGGAAGTCGAATGGACCCGTTTCGATAAATCAGTTGGTCACAAAAGGCCCTATAACATATCTTGTGTGCAATTATTCTTCTGAATTATTTCGTCTTGATACATGTAAGACTGATTTTTAATCGTTATTACATAGCTATAGGCTCATCAAAGAAGACGGTGATTCAATGGTCGATCGAGTAGTGGTATTTCGAGCTGTTTTGTCGCCGAGTTACTATGGGCACGAATCCTGCATTGGCGAAAAAATCGCATATAATCCATTCAATCCTTGATTTTAAAATTTTTGTTATTGCTACTTTCTATTGGAGATTGACAGAGTTCACAGTATCGTTCGTGTTAGGACTGCACGGTGGACAGGGACAATGATGATTTTGTTAGCCATAATGGTTTTTTACTCACGTATGAAGGGTGTCGAAAAACGAAAGACAAGATAACAATGACTACACCATCACGACTTGGCCTAGAATGATCACGGCTTTGCCTACATTTATAACGGCTTGGCCTATAATGATCACGGCTTGGTCTACATTTATAACGGCTTGGCCTATAATGATCACGGCTTGGTCTACATTTATAACGGCTTGGCCTAGAACGATCACGGCTTGGTCTACATTGATAGCGGCTTGGCCTAGAATTATCACGGCTTGGCCTACATTTATAACGGTTTGGCCTAGAATGAACACGGCTTGGCCTACATTTATAACGGTTTGGCCTAGAATGAACACGGCAGGGCCTACATTTATAACGGCTTTGCCTATATTTATAGCGGTTTGGCCTACATTTATCATGTCAAGATTAAAATTAATCTAATCTCTCACCCTTCCTTCATTAAAAAATATTATAGCAGGTGAACATGGCGAAGGTGAAAATGTTACCAAAATAAAATCAAGAAGTTTATTAATCGAATGATACAGAAAGAAGTGATAATATGTCAATTTGTTATCAGCAAATGCAAACACAGGAAAGAGTAATTAATTCTATACTACACAGAAATGTAATTAAAGCATACAATTAATCGTTGACGACAGATATCGTACATTGGAATTGCCAGACGAAGAAATATGTGAGAAATTGATTTCACAACGAGATGTCAATCTCAAAAGATTTAAAAGTAAAAAGCAGAGAAATATAATAGTACTAAATACTATCTGACTCCTTCCATGCAAGAACAAAACAAGTGTCGGATCGCACAGAATGATACATATAAAACCCATCTATTTGCCCCCAATGTCAGAAGTTTAAGCATGATAAACAGTCTGTAGAGGTCATGCCAGATGTCACAGATGCTACAGAGCAATATAACAGTGGCCTTAAATGTGCAAATATAAGTCTTCTAACAGTAACATACCTCATGTGTGGGGAACTCGTCATCATTTAAAGGAAATACCGAAAATTATCATTGAAAGACATTCTTACTACTTACTAAATGATCTAATACAGAAGATCATAGATGTACATGTTAGGGGACACAAACGATTTTCAGTTACCCATCAGCTGGTTATAAAGCTACCAAATTTCAGTTTACATGAAAAGATATTAGAAGAGTTTGAAGACACCAAAGGGAGGTAATCAGAATCCGTAAATCAATGAAGGACAGACAACACAATGGTCAAAAGAAAAAGGACGATCTACAAAATGATTAATTTTTGATATTTGGTGTTTTAACGCACTTTCAGCAATATTTCAGCTATATCATGCCGACCAGTTTTAGTCGTGGAAGAAACCGGAGTATCCGAAGAGAACCACCGACCATGGGCAAGCAACTGGTAAACTTTATCACTTGCGAGTCGAGTGCACCCTTTTTGTAATTTACAAAGCCGGGCGCGAACCCACGTCGTATTGGTGATAGGCTTGCATGAGTTGCTAGGTAATCCAACTACCTAACTCATTGAACCACCCGGGCCCCTATCTACAAAACATTACACATAAAACTAAAGATCGAGTAACACGAACCCCATTAAAAACCGGGGGTGAACTCATGTCCTCCAGAAGGGTAAGCAGTTCATGATCCACTAGTGGCACCCGTCCTGTTACTCTATTTATAAATCCGGTGATAAGTCATGAATGATGAAAGAACCGAAAAATGTATAGGACAAGTGGAAAATATTCGTGGTCATTTGTGACACCAAAAACAGCAGTATATAAAGCAAAGTTCACGATCTGTTCCAGTAATATCACTTGAAAATCTTCCAGGCATACTTCATCTTCACTTCACAACACGTCTTCAAGACACGAACCAATAGATATTAATCAGCTGATGCAAAACCAAAACCATCTTCAACATAAAACGTTAATAACAATTAAGATCGTATTAACAAAGAGAAGACGTGCACAACAGGTAAGGTAGTCTTGATTATGACACTAGAATATTCAGTAGGTCTTCTTCCTCTCTTAAAAGAAGTAGTACGAAAACAACCAGGTAAATTTCCTTACAGGTATACCATTTTGACAAATAAATGCTAACGTGGTATTCGAATAATCATAATTGAAAATTAAACCTCTGGATGATCTTTGAAGATTATTTGATCTTACAAAATAAACAAAAATACTTACCATGAATATTTTCCGCAACTAAATCCCAATAGAAGAATGAAATTTAAAGGGATATTGTCTACCAGCTGCGTAATTTTTTCATATCCAAAATTATTGTCGATTTCCGTACTGACCTTCATAAAATGAAGATTAACACCGAGTTATGCTGCAAAAGATACGATTTTTTGACAAAAAAGACCCAAAACTATCGTTATTGTAATTATTGTCTTGGATGACAATATTCAAATCTATTCATATGATCTTCTATGTGAACCCGTCTTTAGCGTACGCACTGTTTATAAACAATAAACAACATGTCGGAAGAGAAAGGTCAACACGTGGAAGAAAGCGTACTTTGACGGATTCAGAGATAAAGAGGTATAGAAGTGAAGTATCTTCCAAATGGAACAGATGCAGGATATATGTAGGGGATCAGTTGGACCGTTGCCGTTGGATGGAGCGAACTCAAGGAAGTGCTACGCGTCAAATCTCACACTGAAGTGGCAAAGATTTTGCTTGATTATTGTTGATAGGTAAGCCGAGCATGTTGCCTTCTTTTCTCAATCGTTTTTCATATTTTATGAATTTATGATGATGCCTATGATCATTTTCGGTAGATATTAATCAATATATGTAATTTTGCACCTGGCAACAGCAAATTATTGTCAATGAGTAGCATAAAACGGCCGTATTTGCGAGGTAAACAAACACAAATTTTAAGAGGCCAGCAAAGGGGAAATGGGAGTGCAAAAATGATATCAATGGCAATGCAGTTTATTATTATCAATTTAAAAAAAAATATGGAATCAATTCATTTTTAATGCAAGAATTAAAACTGTACATGGCTTAATGAAAACCCTATAAAGTTCTTTTTATTCAAGCAAATTTATTTCTTTGATATACAACATATAATTAGGCTTATAATTTTATCAAATTTCAACAACTTGGACATGAAACTTAGTTTTGGGAACCAAAAGTATATACCTTACTTTCTGCAAATTATCACTATAATGGAATATCAGTATGTATTTTTCAAATAAAAGCTTTCTATTTAAAGAAGCTTCATTTCAATTGCACTTTTAGTTTGGATCCTGTAAGTATAATATATAATTAAAAACAAGGTTTTGAAGAAATGATATGAATATCCATTGAAATTTTCAAGTTTCAGAACTTTTTTTATATATGACTACAAAATTTTACTGAACATTTCAGAAATGTCCTAAAATTCATATTTTAGACCATGGCTAAATGAAAATCATTTTCAATTCCTTCATGCAAACAAGTTTATATCTTGGGTACTGGAAATACATTACATAAATAAGGTTTTAAGTACTCTTCAACAAGTTTGAACATAAAACTTTGCTATGGGAGCCAAAATTATATCTTCCTGTCTGTGAATTATCACCATAGTGGAAAATCAGTATGTATCTTTTATATAAAAAGCTTTCCATTTAAATAAGTGTAATTTCAGTAGCATTTTTAGTTTGGATCCTGTAAGTATGATGCATAAACAAGGTTTTTAAAAAATAATATGAAGATCCATAAAAATTTGCAAGTTTCAGAAACTTTTCTATATATGTGAGACTTTAAAATTTCACTGAAATGTCCTGAACTGCATATTTTAGACTATGGCTAAATGAAGATCGTTTTCAATTTCCTTATGCAAACCAAGTTTATTTCTTGACTATTCTAAAAACATTACATTAACTATTTTTTTTTTACTACATTTCAACAATTTTGGACATCATTTTTAGTTCAGGGAGCCAAAATTATACTTTACTATCTTAGAATTATCAACATAGACATGAAAAAGGGAAATCAATATGTATTTTTCATATAAAGGCTTTCTATTTAAAGAAGTGTCATTTGAACTGCTTTTTATCCCCTGCCAACGAAGTTGCGAAGGGATATAGTAACGCTACCGTCCGTCCGTCCGTCCGTCCGTCCGTCACATCCTTGTGAACACTCTAGAATCAACATCCTACAATGGATTTTGACCAAACTTGGTACATACTAAGTCCTTAAGAGAATCTGGAACCCTATTGATTTTCAAGGTCATATGTCAAAGATCAAGGTCACAGGCTCAAATTTTTAATGCGTAACATCCTTGTGAACACTCTAGAATCAACATCCTTCAATGGATTTTGAACAAACTTGGTACATACAATGTACTTAGTCCTTAAGAGAATCTGGAACCCTATTGATTTTCAAAATCAAAGGTCAAGGTCACCGGGTCAAATTTTTAGGTGAGGGGATACGCCACGCTTTGCCCTTGTTTAGTTTGGATCTTGTAAGTATGATTTATAAACAAGATTTTTAAGAAATAATGTGAAGATCCATAGCAATTTGCATGTTTCACAGTGTGTGAATTTAACAGTAGACCGATCGCTCATGTCTGTGTTAAAATCATGCAGGTTTTTGTAAAATTATCTAAATTTTTTAGGCAAATTACTACAAAAACTGGTAATTTCAGACAAATGTGATTTTGTAGTGATTGATATTTGTACTTTTGATTTAGATATTCTGACCAAGGTATTTCTAGAGTAGAAGAAATGAGCAGCCATCACATTTCAACGAAACAGATGAAACTGGAGAAATCGAGTTCATTTGTGAACCCATTTGAGTATGTTCATTTTGTTAAAGATTAGACATATTCTACATTATGTTTATAGGTAACATTGTCAATATTGTTCAACACTGTCACTTTGTATAACAGTTTCCTATTAATTATTGTGGCTTGCATAGTGATACTACTAGTAGCTATATTATATAGGGATCATGTTGGCTTCTGCGTCATCGTTACATTTTCATCAATCCACAAGCTGAAATGGCCAGTCCTCCTTAGCTACTAACGGGAATGAAACCAAACTTTGACAGAATTGACGCACGTCTGGCGCACCAATATTTTTCTGGAACTTTGATGTTATTTTGTCTCTTTATATTGGGTTGTGTAGATGTGTGCTGGATACATGTATTTAGATTATAGATTTAATATTATTTTGAAAAGCTTTTTCGCTATACAGCTGCACATCAGAACCATATAGCAAAATTTCTACGGCGAAAAAACGTGACATAGCCCCCTTCAAGGTAAATGGTCAGTCCCATATTATTTTGCAGCAATTGTCTTGTGGAACTAGAAGTAAGGTCTCTTTTGTTTCTAATCCAGCCCAAATTTCTCTGAAACATTCCAGTCAATTAACAAATAAAACAACACTGGCTACGTCATTCGTTTTCATCAGACATGTATTTCACTGTGTTCTACATGTATGTTTCTGTTTTCATATTGTCGGTAAAACTGGCTAAAATAAATTAATTTAACATGTGTATCAAAATCTCGGGGAACAACTTCATAACTTATATGAGGAAAAAAACTAATTTAAATGTAGATATTTTTAAGGCCGACAAACATTCCGATCGAAAATACGTAGTTGCCATAAAACAATTTGTCCCCATGGGGTGCCTCCTGGCATGTTTTCAATGGTTATCGTGGAAATATCGGCTGAATCTGTTAAGACATGTAGTTTTCATCAAAGAAAATCTATTCCTGATACAGAAATTATTTATTCTACGTCTTTTAGATACAATCGGTTCGCAAATAGCTTTTTTCCTCAATTTTTATAGAAACTTACCTCAATATCCATGTTGCAGCATCCGGGCTACTGGCCTTTAAAATAGATAAATAAATAGAGTTGGCCTCACCCAGGTCAGTGCATAATTAATTAGCTTCCGGTAGCGATGGTCAGCTTTTTTAATTGAAAAAACAACGTTTCGGAGCGTATTCGTCAATAATTCGGTGTTTAATATTCATTTTATGAAGGTCAGTACGGAAATCGACAATAATTTTGGGTATGAAAAAATTACGCAGCTGGTAGACAATATCCCTTTAATATGTCCATTGCCACGTAGTACGGATTTGGGTCTGTTCGATATGTATCAATAGATTATCTATATTTTGATCATATAGTCAATGAGGCTCCATGAGGTTTTTAATTGTTTTTTTCTCTCTCCATGCCTTCATTTACTATAAAGGTTTACTATAAAATTGTGTAATTAAATATTATAATGTTCAATTGTGTATTTTGTAATCTTCTTCTTCTTCTTTAGGTATACAGTACTCCTTCAAGACGTTGACGATTACGTACTGTTGCATGCGTAGGTATTTACAAAAATATTTACATAAATTTCATAAAGTGAAATAAAGTGAAATCAAAAGTGTGAATAAAGCAAAAAATTTAAAACTACATGTATGTACAATTGTATTTGAAATTTAAATGTTTAAGAGAATAGCGGGTGTTAGCTGTTCTCTGAAAGAGTCTATAGATGGACTTGAGATAATTGTCTGTGGTAAGATGTTCCATTGTACTATAGTGTGTGGAAAAAATGACCATTTGTATGTATCTTTTTGTGTTGTTATATGCCTAAATGTCTGATTGTGTGAGTTTCTAGTTCTGCTGTCAGTTGGGATGAGTATGTTGTTTGGGATAGCAATTAAAGCGTGTGTTATTTTATACAACATGATCAATCTGGTTTTAAGACGGCGCTCAGCTAAAGTTGGCCAACCTAGAGTGTCAATCATTGAAGTGACGCTGCTAGTATTATGGTAATTGTTTTGAACATAGCGAGCAGCTCGTCTTTGAACCATTTCTAGTTTGTTTGTGTTGTCATGTGTATAGGGTCCCAGATACTACAGCTGTATTCAAGTTGTGGCCTCACTAGTGCTTGGTATGCCCGAGATTTTACTTCAAGGTTTGATATTTGTAAATTTCTTTTTAAGTATCCGAGAGATTTATTTCCATTTGAAGTGATATTGTCGATGTGGGTGTTCCATTTAAGGTTCGATTGTAGTGTAACTCCAAGGTATTTTGCTGAAGTTACTGGTTCGAGAATGTGATTGTGAAGTATATAGTCATGTTTGAAGGGTGTTTTCTTTTGAGTGATGGTGAGTACTGTACATTTATCTGGGTGGAAAGCCATAAGTCAATCGGCTTCCCACCTTGCAGCTGTATCAAAGTCAGATTGTAGTTTCTTGCAGTCGTCCTGCCATGTTATTGCTTTATAAATGATACTGTCATCTGCAAAGAGTCTTAGTTTGCTGTGTGTAAGATATTCCAGAAAGTCATTGATGTAAATTAGAAAAAGAATTGGACCGAGTACTGTACCCTGTGGAACGTCTGATGTTACTGGCACTGTTTTAGATGTTACTCCATCGATTACTACTGTTTGTGTTCTATCTGTTAAAAATGCCTGAATCCAGTTTAGAGTATGAGTTTGTATTCCGCAATATTCCAGTTTGTATAATAATCTGCGGTGGGAAACTTTATCGAATGCTTTGGCAAAATCCATAATAATCAAGTCTGTTTGTATGTTTTTGTTATTGCTGGCATTTAATTCTTGTATGAACGGAAGGAGTTGCGACTCACATGATCTTGCTTTTCTGAAACCATGTTGTAAATCATATAAAATATTGTTTGAATCGAGGTGTTTCATAATGATACTGGTTATTATATGTTCCATCAGTTTACAGCAGATGCATGTTAGTGATATTGGTCTGTAATTTTCTGCTTTGTATCTTTCGCCCTTTTTGAATGCTGGTGCAACATTTGCGTGTTTCCAGTCTTTGGGTACGGTGCCAGTTTCTATTGATTTTGTATATATTTTGGTCACGATTGGAGCAACTTGATCTTTTAGGTCTTTCATCACTCTACTGTTTATGTTGTCTGGACCGCATGCTTTGTGAGGGTTAAGGTTGTTTAAGAGGTTCAGTACACCTTTATCGTTTATGTGTATTTGTTCTATTATAGGATGAGGACTAGGTCCTTTATCAGGTATGTCATATGGTGGATCGTCTGTAAATACTGATTGGAATTGTTGGTTAAGAATGTTCGTTTTTTCTACTGTATCAGTATAGAGTATACCATCTTTTTTCAGTGGGCTTATGCCCGAGTTGTCCTTTCAAATGTTTTTGAAGTAGCTAAAAAGCTTTTTTGGTTTATAATCTGAGTACTGATGTTGATCGGAGTCTTTAATGGGTAGGTCAAATATGATGTTCTCAATGTATTTCCAGTAAGCTTTGCGTTGTTCTTTTTGTACTGTATGTTTCAGTTTGTTATACATTGAAGGATTTTGGTTTTTCTTCCTGTGGTATTTGTTCTTTTTATTTATAAGCTTGCGTACATTGTTGTTTATCCAGGGAAGTCTTTGTTTGTAGGTAAATAGCTTATGTGGGATGTTTGATTCTATAGAATTAATTATGTCATTTTTGAATGTGTTCCAGAGTATGTTTGTATCACTCTTTTAGTTATGGTTGTTAAAGTATTTTCCAGATCTTTTTTAATTTTATCCCAATTTGCTTCCTTGTATTTCATTACTTTTCTTGGTGTTTCTCTGACTCTTTTTAACCATGTGTCAATTTCAGCATAGACGATGTCATGGTCTGCTAGCCCAATTGGAGGGAGAGTGTATACTTTATTAAGGTTTGATGGATTGTTCATAAGTAGAAGGTCTAATGTTCTCTCATTTCGTGTTGGTTTGAACCGTAATGAGAGCGGGAGGTTTGGCGTCTTAAAATCTGATTCAACCCACCATTTCTTTAGAAATGCCTGTACCAAGTCAGGGTCATTACGGTTTTCACAGTTTTCCGGTTGTTGACTGATTTTGTCTGTTTATATAATTATGAGTTTTGACTTTCCCTTTGTAATATTGTTCGGAGTTCGGTAATTTTGTTATTACCCTTATTTACTTGATGTAAGTTATGGTCTGCAATTATATCAAGCAGTTGGTGGTGTTGTTTTCAATCTGGTTTTCCAATTATGAATGAAGGAATTGACCAGTCTATGTTACCTAGATTAAAGTCTCCTCCAACCCATATGTTTGAAGAATTTGTTTTGTCTAATCTACTTAATGAGATATTGAGCTGATCAGTGATGTGCCATCATTTGATGATGGGCGGTAATAACTGGCTACACAGGTCTTTTTTGTACTAGTGATGTTGATGTCAGCCCATACTATTTCACAGTTTGTTTTTAGCTCTGTTATGTAATGGGAGAAGACTGTCCAAGTTGTTTAACTTGTGTCTTATCCTTCTGTCTTTTTGAACAATAAAATATGTCTAAAGTAAAAAGTAGTACTGATTAAAAAACTACAATTCAATGCGTTTTCTTGATAGTAGAGAGCAGATACAATATACAATATATCAAATTCTCCTTCCAAAATGAGCACTGCACAATTGTTGTGGTTTCAAATTTAATATCATTGAAATATACTTATTAAATTCAAGATTTCTTATCTGTTGCATTTTATTTGCATGAATAACATCTAGTGAAAGGTCATTATACTAGATTATACATTACATTATATACAGTACATATCTTTTTTTGTATGGAAGCTTCAGGCGGTTCAATCAAAATATTATGAACAACCCTCTTTAATTAACTTGTTCTTTGCACAACAACAGCTGGTATAATGCTCACTGAACGAAAAACAGCAATCCATTAATGATTATATCTTAACACAAACAGTAAATGCTGCCCGAATATCCTGTTTTTGCATACTTCCATGTCACTCAAAAAAAAAATTCATCAACATAAAAATATATCGGGTCAGTTGATTGAGATGTTACGACAGTCAGTATGATACATTTTGTATTTTTGTTCTATATTTTTATATCGAACGGATATAATCCACTTTTATTAAAAAAAATTGTGAGGAGGGACATCAATAACACAACACAATGACAAATGTGAAAAGAGTTTGAAGATACCCGTAAACCTAAGGACAGCCTACACAATGACCAATAAAACAAAATAAACAATATGACAAACCACGATCACGAAGGACAGCTTACACAATGACAAATGTGAAAAGAGCTTGAAGATACCCGTAAACTAAAGGACAGCCTATACAATGACCAATAAAACAAAATAAACAATATGACAAACAACGATCACGAAGCATTGCCTATACAATGAAAAAAAACAAAATGAACAACATGACAAACAACGACCACAGAAGGACAGCCTTCACAATGACCAACAAATCAAAATGAACAACATGACAAACAACGATCACAGAAGGACAGTCTACACAATGACCAAACAACAAAATGAACAACATGACAAACAACGATCACAGAAGGACAGCCTACACAATGACCAAAAAACAAAATGAACAACATCACAAACAACGATCACAGAAGGACAGCCTACACAATGACCAAAAAACCAAAATGAACAACATGACAAACAACGATCACAGAAGGACAGCCTACACAATGACCAAAAAACCAAAATGAACAACATGACAAACAACGATCACAGAAGGACAGCCTACACAATGACCAAAAAACAAAATGAACAACATCACAAACAACGATCACAGAAGGACAGCCTACACAATGACCAAAAAACCAAAATGAACAACATGACAAACAACGATCACAGAAGGACAGCCTACACAATGACCAAAAAACAAAATGAACAACATCACAAACAACGATCACAGAAGGACAGCCTACACAATGACCAAAAAACAAAATGAACAACATGACAAACAACGATCACAGAAGGACAGCCTACACAATGACCAAAAAACAAAATGAACAACATCACAAACAACGATCACAGAAGGACAGCCTACACAATGACCAAAAAACAAAATCAACAACATGACAAACAACGATCACAGAAGGACAGCCTACACAATGACCAAAAATCAAATTGAACAACATGACAAACAACGATCACAGAAGAACAGTCTACACAATGACAAACAAAAACAAAATGAACAACATGACAAACAACGATCACAGAAGGACAGCCTACACAATGACCAAAAATCAAACTGAACAACATGACAAACAACGATCACAGAAGGACAGTCTACACAATGACCCAAAAAACAAAATGAACAACATGACAAACAACGACCACAGAAGGACAGCCTACACAATGACCAAAAAAACAAAATGAACAACATGACAAACAACGACCACAGAAGGACAGCCTACACAATGACCAAAAAAACAAAATGAACAACATGACAAACAACGATCACAGAAGGACAGCCTACACAATGAACAACAAACAAAATGAACAACATGACAAACAACGATCACAGAAGGACAGCCTACACAATGACCAACAAACAAAATGAACAACATGACAAACAACGATCACAGAAGGACAGCCTACACAATGACCAACAAACAAAATGAACAACATGACAAACAACGACCACAGAAGGACAGCCTACACAATGAACAACAAACAAAATGAACAACATGACAAACAACGATCACAGAAGGACAGTCTACACAATGACCAAACAACAAAATGAACAACATGACAAACAACGATCACAGAACGACAGCCTACACAATGAACAGCAAACAAAATGAACAACATGACAAACAACGACCACAGAAGGACAGCCTACACAATGACCAAAAAACAAAATGAACAACATGACAAACAACGCTCACAGAAGGACAGCCTACACAATGAACAACAAACAAAATGAACAACATGACAAACAACGATCACAGGACAGCATACACAATGACCAAAAAAACAAAGTGAACAACATGACAAACAACGATCACAGAAGGACAGCCTACACAATGACAAAAAAAAACAAAATGAACAACATGACAAACAACGATCACAGAAGGACAGCCTACACAATGACCAAAAATCAAACTGAACAACATGACAAACAACGATCACAGAAGGACAGCCTACACAATGACCAAAAAAAAAACAAAATGAACAACATGACAAACAAGGATCACAGAAGGACAGCCTACACAATGACCAAAAATCAAACTGAATAACATGACAAACAACGATCACAGAAGGACAGCCTACACAATGACAAAAAAAAACAAAATGAACAACATGACAAACAACGATCACAGAAGGACAGCCTACACAATGACCAAAAAAAAACAAAATGAACAACATGACAAACAACGACCACAGAAGGACAGCCTACACAATGACCAAAAATCAAACTGAACAACATGACAAACATCGATCACAGAAGGACAGCCTACACAATGACCAAAAATCAAAATGAACAACATGACAAACAACGATCACAGAAGGACAGCCTACACAATGACCAAAAAAAACAAAATGAACAACATGACAAACAACGATCACAGAAGGACAGCCTACACAATGACCAAAAATCAAACTGAACAACATGACAAACAACGATCACAGAAGGACAGTCTACACAATGACCAAAAAAACAAAATGAACAACATGACAAACAACGACCACAGAAGGACAGCCTACACAATGAACAACAAACAAAATGGACAACATGACAAACAACGATCACAGAAGGACAGCCTACACAATGAACAGCAAACAAAATGAACAACATGACAAACAACGATCACAGAAGGACAGCCTACACAATGACCAAAAAACAAAATGAACAACATCACAAACAACGATCACAGAAGGACAGCCTACACAATGACCAAAAAACAAAATCAACAACATGACAAACAACGATCACAGAAGGACAGCCTACACAATGACCAAAAAACAAAATGAACAACATGACAAACAACGATCACAGAAGGACAGCCTACACAATGACCAAAAAACAAAATGAACAACATCACAAACAACGATCACAGAAGGACAGCCTACACAATGACCAAAAAACAAAATCAACAACATGACAAACAACGATCACAGAAGGACAGCCTACACAATGACCAAAAATCAAATTGAACAACATGACAAACAACGATCACAGAAGAACAGTCTACACAATGACAAACAAAAACAAAATGAACAACATGACAAACAACGATCACAGAAGGACAGCCTACAAAATGACCAAAAATCAAACTGAACAACATGACAAACAACGATCACAGAAGGACAGTCTACACAATGACCCAAAAAACAAAATGAACAACATGACAAACAACGACCACAGAAGGACAGCCTACACAATGACCAAAAAAACAAAATGAACAACATGACAAACAACGACCACAGAAGGACAGCCTACACAATGACCAAAAAAACAAAATGAACAACATGACAAACAACGATCACAGAAGGACAGCCTACACAATGAACAACAAACAAAATGAACAACATGACAAACAACGATCACAGAAGGACAGCCTACACAATGACCAACAAACAAAATGAACAACATGACAAACAACGATCACAGAAGGACAGCCTACACAATGACCAACAAACAAAATGAACAACATGACAAACAACGACCACAGAAGGACAGCCTACACAATGAACAACAAACAAAATGAACAACATGACAAACAACGATCACAGAAGGACAGTCTACACAATGACCAAACAACAAAATGAACAACATGACAAACAACGATCACCGAACGACAGCCTACACAATGAACAGCAAACAAAATGAACAACATGACAAACAACGACCACAGAAGGACAGCCTACACAATGACCAAAAATCAAAATGAACAACATGACAAACAACGATCACAGAAGGACAGCCTACACAATGAACAACAAACAAAATGAACAACATGACAAACAACGATCACAGGACAGCATACACAATGACCAAAAAAACAAAGTGAACAACATGACAAACAACGATCACAGAAGGCCAGCCTACACAATGACCAAAAAAAATAAAATGAACAACATGACAAACAACGATCACAGAAGGACAGCCTACACAATGACCAAAAATCAAACTGAACAACATGACAAACAACGATCACAGAATGACAGCCTACACAATGACCAAAAAAAAACAAAATGAACAACATGACAAACAAGGATCACAGAAGGACAGCCTACACAATGACCAAAAATCAAACTGAACAACATGACAAACAACGATCACAGAAGGACAGCCTACACAATGACAAAAAAAAAACAAAATGAACAACATGACAAACAACGATCACAGAAGGACAGCCTACACAATGACCAAAAAAAAACAAAATGAACAACATGACAAACAACGACCACAGAAGGACAGCCTACACAATGACCAAAAATCAAACTGAACAACATGACAAACAACGATCACAGAAGGACAGCCTACACAATGACCAAAAATCAAAATGAACAACATGACAAACAACGATCACAGAAGGACAGCCTACACAATGACAAAAAAAAAACAAAATGAACAACATGACAAACAACGATCACAGAAGGACAGCCTACACAATGACCAAAAATCAAACTGAACAACATGACAAACAACGCTCACAGAAGGACAGTCTACACAATGACCAAAAAAACAAAATGAACAACATGACAAACAACGACCACAGAAGGACAGCCTACACAATGAACAACAAACAAAATGGACAACATGACAAACAACGATCACAGAAGGACAGCCTACACAATGAACAGCAAACAAAATGAACAACATGACAAACAACGATCACAGAAGGACAGCCTACACAATGACCAAAAAACAAAATGAACAACATCACAAACAACGATCACAGAAGGACAGCCTACACAATGACCAAAAAACAAAATCAACAACATGACAAACAACGATCACAGAAGGACAGCCTACACCATGACCAAAAAAAAAACAAAATGAACAACATGACAAACAACGATCACAGAAGGACAGCCTACACAATGACCAAAAATCAAAATGAACAACATGACAAACAACGACCACAGAAGGACAGCCTACACAATGACCAAAAATCAAACTGAACAACATGACAAACAACGATCACAGAAGGACAGCCTACACAATGACCAAAAAAAAACAAAATGAACAACATGACAAACAACGATCACAGAAGGACAGCCTACACAATGACCAAAAATTAAACTGAACAACATGAAAAACAACGATCACAGAAGGACAGCCTACACAATGACCAAAAAAAACAAAATGAACAACATGACAAACAACGATCACAGACGGACAGCCTACACAATGACCAAAAAAAAACAAAATGAACAACATGACAAACAACGACCACAGAAGGACAGCCTACACAATGACCAAAAATCAAATTGAACAACATGACAAACAACGATCACAGAAGAACAGTCTACACAATGACAAACAAAAACAAAATGAACAAGATGACAAACAACGATCACAGAAGGACAGCCTACACAATGACCAAAAATCAAACTGAACAACATGACAAACAACGATCACAGAAGGACAGTCTACACAATGACCCAAAAAACAAAATGAACAACATGACAAACAACGACCACAGAAGAACAGCCTACACAATGACCAAAAAAACAAAATGAACAACATGACAAACAACGACCACAGAAGGACAGCCTACACAATGACCAAAAAAACAAAATGAACAACATGACAAACAACGATCACAGAAGGACAGCCTACACAATGAACAACAAACAAAATGAACAACATGACAAAAAACGATCACAGAAGGACAGCCTACACAATGACCAACAAACAAAATGAACAACATGACAAACAACGACCACAGAAGGACAGCCTACACAATGAACAACAAACAAAATGAACAACATGACAAACAACGATCACAGAAGGACAGTCTACACAATGACCAAACAACAAAATGAACAACATGACAAACAACGATCACAGAACGACAGCCTACACAATGAACAGCAAACAAAATGAACAACATGACAAACAACGACCACAGAAGGACAGCCTACACAATGACCAAAAAACAAAATGAACAACATGACAAACAACGATCACAGAAGGACAGCCTACACAATGAACAACAAACAAAATGAACAACATGACAAACAACGATCACAGGACAGCATACACAATGACCAAAAAAACAAAGTGAACAACATGACAAACAACGACCACAGAAGGACAGCCTACACAATGACCAAAAAAAACAAAATGAACAACATGACAAACAACGATCACAGAAGGACAGCCTACACAATGACCAAAAATCAAATTGAACAACATGACAAACAACGATCACAGAAGGACAGCCTACACAATGACCCAAAAAAAACAAAATGAACAACATGACAAACAAGGATCACAGAAGGACAGCCTACACAATGACCAAAAATCAAACTGAACAACATGACAAACAACGATCACAGAAGGACAGCCTACACAATGACCAAAAAAAAACAAAATGAACAACATGACAAACAACGATCACAGAAGGACAGCCTACACAATGACAAAAAAAAACAAAATGAACAACATGACAAACAACGACCACAGAAGGACAGCCTACACAATGACCAAAAATCAAACTGAACAACATGACAAACAACGATCACAGAAGGACAGCCTACACAATGACCAAAAATCAAACTGAACAACATGACAAACAACGATCACAGAAGGACAGCCTACACAATGACCAAAAATCAAAATGAACAACATGACAAACAACGATCACAGAAGGACAGCCTACACAATGACCAAAAAAAAAACAAAATGAACAACATGACAAACAACGATCACAGAAGGACAGCCTACACAATGACCAAAAATCAAACTGAACAACATGACAAACAACGATCACAGAAGGACAGTCTACACAATGACCAAAAAAACAAAATGAACAACATGACAAACAACGACCACAGAAGGACAGCCTACACAATGACCAAAAAAAAACAAAATGAACAACATGACAAACAAGGATCACAGAAGGACAGCCTACACAATGACCAAAAATCAAACTGAACAACATGACAAACAACGATCATAGAAGGACAGCCTACACAATGACCAAAAAAAAACAAAATGAACAACATGACAAACAACGATCACAGAAGGACAGCCTACACAATGACCAAACAAAAACAAAATGAACAACATGACAAACAACGACCACAGAAGGACAGCCTACACAATGACCAAAAATCAAACTGAACAACATGACAAACAACGATCACAGAAGGACAGCCTACACAATGACCAAAAAAAAACAAAATGAACAACATGACAAACAACGATCACAGAAGGACAGCCTACACAATGACCAAAAATCAAACTGAACAACATGACAAACAACGATCACAGAAGGACAGCCTACACAATGACCAAAAATCAAAATGAACAACATGACAAACAACGACCACAGAAGGACAGCCTACACAATGACAAGCAAAAACAAAATGAACAACATGACAAACAACGATCACAGAAGGACAGCCTACACAATGAACAACAAACAAAATGAACAACATGACAAACAACGATCACAGAAGGACAGCCTACACAATGAACAACAAACAAAATGAACAACATGACAAACAACGACCACAGAAGGACAGCCTACACAATGACCAAAAAACAAAATGAACAACATGACAAACAACGATCACAGAACGAAAGCCTACACAATGAACAACCAACAAAATGAACAACATGACAAACAACGATCACAGAAGGACAGCCTACACAATGAACAACAAACAAAATGAACAACATGACAAACAACGATCACAGAACGACAGCCTACACAATGAACAACAAACAAAATGGACAACATGACAAACAACGATCACAGAAGGACAGCCTACACAATGAACAGCAAACAAAATGAACAACATGACAAACAACGATCACAGAAGGACAGCCTACACAATGACCAAAAAACAAAATGAACAACATCACAAACAACGATCACAGAAGGACAGCCTACACAATGACCAAAAAACAAAATCAAAAACATGACAAACAACGATCACAGAAGGACAGCCTACACAATGACCAAAAAAAAACAAAATGAACAACATGACAAACAACGATCACAGAAGGACAGCCTACACAATGACCAAAAAACAAAATGAACAACATCACAAACAACGATCACAGAAGGACAGCCTACACAATGACCAAAAAACAAAATCAACAACATGACAAACAACGATCACAGAAGGACAGCCTACACAATGAAAAAAAAAAAAAAAAAAATGAACAACATGACAAACAACGATCACAGAAGGACAGCCTACACAATGACCAAACAACAAAATGAACAACATGACAAACAACGATCACAGAAGGACAGCCTACACAATGACCAAAAAAACAAAATGAACAACATGAGAAACAACGATCACAGAAGGACAGCCTACACAATGACCAACAAAACAAAATGAACAACATGACAAACAACGATCACAGAAGGACAGCCTACACAATGAACAACAAACAAAATGAACAACATGACAAACAACGATCACAGAAGGACAGTCTACACAATGACCAAAAAACCAAATGAACAACATGACAAACAACGACCACAGAAGGACAGCCTACACAATGACCAAACAACAAAATGAACAACATGACAAACAACGATCACAGAAGGACAACCTACACAATGACCAACAAACAAAATGAACAACATGACAAACAACGATCACAGAAGGACAGCCTACACAATGACCAACAAACAAAATGAACAACATGACAAACAAAGATCACAGAAGGACAGCCTACACAATGACCAAACAACAAAATGAACAACATGACAAACAACGATCACAGGACAGCCTACACAATGAACAACAAACAAAATGAACAACATGACAAACAACGATCACAGAAGGACAGCCTACACAATGACCAAAAAACAAAATGAACAACATCACAAACAACGATCACAGAAGGACAGCCTACACAATGAACAGCAAACAAAATGAACAACATGACAAACAACGATCACAGAAGGACAGCCTACACAATGACCAAAAAACAAAATGAACAACATCACAAACAACGATCACAGAAGGACAGCCTACACAATGACCAAAAAACAAAATCAACAACATGACAAACAACGATCACAGAAGGACAGCCTACACAATGACAAAAAAAAACAAAATGAACAACATGACAAACAACGATCACAGAAGGACAGCCTACACAATGACCAAACAACAAAATGAACAACATGACAAACAACGATCACAGAAGGACAGCCTACACAATGACCAAAAAAACAAAATGAACAACATGACAAACAACGATCACAGAAGGACAGCCTACACAATGACCAAAAAAACAAAATGAACAACATGACAAACAACGATCACAGAAGGACAGCCTACACAATGAACAACAAACAAAATGAACAACATGACAAACAACGATCACAGAAGGACAGTCTACACAATGACCAAAAAACCAAATGAACAACATGACAAACAACGACCACAGAAGGACAGCCTACACAATGACCAAACAACAAAATGAACAACATGACAAACAACGATCACAGAAGGACAACCTACACAATGACCAACAAACAAAATGAACAACATGACAAACAACGATCACAGAAGGACAGCCTACACAATGACCAACAAACAAAATGAACAACATGACAAACAAAGATCACAGAAGGACAGCCTACACAATGACCAAAAATCAAACTGAACAACATGACAAACAACGATCACAGAAGGACAGCCTACACAATGACCAAAAATCAAAATGAACAACATGACAAACAACGATCACAGAAGGACAGCCTACACAATGACCAAAAAAAACAAAATGAACAACATGACAAACAACGATCACAGAAGGACAGCCTACACAATGACCAAAAATCAAACTGAACAACATGACAAACAACGATCACAGAAGGACAGTCTACACAATGACCCAAAAAACAAAATGAACAACATGACAAACAACGACCACAGAAGAACAGCCTACACAATGACAAAAAAAACAAAATGAACAACATGACAAACAACGACCACAGAAGGACAGCCTACACAATGACAAAAAAAAAAAAAAAATGAACAACATGACAAACAACGATCACAGAAGGACAGCCTACACAATGACCAAACAACAAAATGAACAACATGACAAACAACGATCACAGAAGGACAGCCTACACAATGACCAAAAAAACAAAATGAACAACATGAGAAACAACGATCACAGAAGGACAGCCTACACAATGACCAACAAAACAAAATGAACAACATGACAAACAACGATCACAGAAGGACAGCCTACACAATGAACAACAAACAAAATGAACAACATGACAAACAACGATCACAGAAGGACAGTCTACACAATGACCAAAAAACCAAATGAACAACATGACAAACAACGACCACAGAAGGACAGCCTACACAATGACCAAACAACAAAATGAACAACATGACAAACAACGATCACAGAAGGACAACCTACACAATGACCAACAAACAAAATGAACAACATGACAAACAACGATCACAGAAGGACAGCCTACACAATGACCAACAAACAAAATGAACAACATGACAAACAAAGATCACAGAAGGACAGCCTACACAATGACCAAACAACAAAATGAACAACATGACAAACAACGATCACAGGACAGCCTACACAATGAACAACAAACAAAATGAACAACATGACAAACAACGATCACAGAAGGACAGCCTACACAATGACCAAAAAACAAAATGAACAACATCACAAACAACGATCACAGAAGGACAGCCTACACAATGAACAGCAAACAAAATGAACAACATGACAAACAACGATCACAGAAGGACAGCCTACACAATGACCAAAAAACAAAATGAACAACATCACAAACAACGATCACAGAAGGACAGCCTACACAATGACCAAAAAACAAAATCAACAACATGACAAACAACGATCACAGAAGGACAGCCTACACAATGACAAAAAAAAAACAAAATGAACAACATGACAAACAACGATCACAGAAGGACAGCCTACACAATGACCAAACAACAAAATGAACAACATGACAAACAACGATCACAGAAGGACAGCCTACACAATGACCAAAAAAACAAAATGAACAACATGACAAACAACGATCACAGAAGGACAGCCTACACAATGACCAAAAAAACAAAATGAACAACATGACAAACAACGATCACAGAAGGACAGCCTACACAATGAACAACAAACAAAATGAACAACATGACAAACAACGATCACAGAAGGACAGTCTACACAATGACCAAAAAACCAAATGAACAACATGACAAACAACGACCACAGAAGGACAGCCTACACAATGACCAAACAACAAAATGAACAACATGACAAACAACGATCACAGAAGGACAACCTACACAATGACCAACAAACAAAATGAACAACATGACAAACAACGATCACAGAAGGACAGCCTACACAATGACCAACAAACAAAATGAACAACATGACAAACAAAGATCACAGAAGGACAGCCTACACAATGACCAAAAATCAAACTGAACAACATGACAAACAACGATCACAGAAGGACAGCCTACACAATGACCAAAAATCAAAATGAACAACATGACAAACAACGATCACAGAAGGACAGCCTACACAATGACCAAAAAAAACAAAATGAACAACATGACAAACAACGATCACAGAAGGACAGCCTACACAATGACCAAAAATAAAACTGAACAACATGACAAACAACGATCACAGAAGGACAGTCTACACAATGACCAAAAAAACAAAATGAACAACATGACAAACAACGACAACAGAAGGACAGCCTACACAATGAACAGCAAACAAAATGAACAACATGACAAACAACGATCACAGAAGGACAGCCTACACAATGACCAAAAAACAAAATGAACAACATCACAAACAACGATCACAGAAGGACAGCCTACACAATGACCAAAAAACAAAATCAACAACATGACAAACAACGATCACAGAAGGACAGCCTACACAATGACCAAAAAACAAAATGAACAACATGACAAACAACGATCACAGAAGGACAGCCTACACAATGACCAAAAAACAAAATGAACAACATCACAAACAACGATCACAGAAGGACAGCCTACACAATGACCAAAAAACAAAATGAACAACATGACAAACAACGATCACAGAAGGACAGCCTACACAATGACCAAAAATCAAATTGAACAACATGACAAACAACGATCACAGAAGAACAGTCTACACAATGACAAACAAAAACAAAATGAACAACATGACAAACAACGATCACAGAAGGACAGCCTACACAATGACCAAAAATCAAACTGAACAACATGACAAACAACGATCACAGAAGGACAGTCTACACAATGACCCAAAAAACAAAATGAACAACATGACAAACAACGACCACAGAAGGACAGCCTACACAATGACCAAAAAAACAAAATGAACAACATGACAAACAACGACCACAGAAGGACAGCCTACACAATGACCAAACAAACAAAATGAACAACATGACAAACAACGATCACAGAAGGACAGCCTACACAATGAACAACAAACAAAATGAACAACATGACAAACAACGATCACAGAAGGACAGCCTACACAATGACCAACAAACAAAATGAACAACATGACAAACAACGATCACAGAAGGACAGCCTACACAATGACCAACAAACAAAATGAACAACATGACAAACAACGACCACAGAAGGACAGCCTACACAATGAACAACAAACAAAATGAACAACATGACAAACAACGATCACAGAAGGACAGTCTACACAATGACCAAACAACAAAATGAACAACATGACAAACAACGATCACAGAACGACAGCCTACACAATGAACAGCAAACAAAATGAACAACATGACAAACAACGACCACAGAAGGACAGCCTACACAATGACCAAAAAACAAAATGAACAACATGACAAACAACGATCACAGAAGGACAGCCTACACAATGAACAACAAACAAAATGAACAACATGACAAACAACGATCACAGGACAGCATACACAATGACCAAAAAAACAAAGTGAACAACATGACAAACAACGATCACAGAAGGCCAGCCTACACAATGACCAAAAAAAATAAAATGAACAACATGACAAACAACGATCACAGAAGGACAGCCTACACAATGACCAAAAATCAAACTGAACAACATGACAAACAACGATCACAGAATGACAGCCTACACAATGACCAAAAAAAAACAAAATGAACAACATGACAAACAAGGATCACAGAAGGACAGCCTACACAATGACCAAAAATCAAACTGAACAACATGACAAACAACGATCACAGAAGGACAGCCTACACAATGACAAAAAAAAAACAAAATGAACAACATGACAAACAACGATCACAGAAGGACAGCCTACACAATGACCAAAAAAAAACAAAATGAACAACATGACAAACAACGACCACAGAAGGACAGCCTACACAATGACCAAAAATCAAACTGAACAACATGACAAACAACGATCACAGAAGGACAGCCTACACAATGACCAAAAATCAAAATGAACAACATGACAAACAACGATCACAGAAGGACAGCCTACACAATGACCAAAAAAAACAAAATGAACAACATGACAAACAACGATCACAGAAGGACAGCCTACACAATGACCAAAAATTCAACTGAACAACATGACAAACAACGATCACAGAAGGACAGTCTACACAATGACCAAAAAAACAAAATGAACAACATGACAAACAACGACCACAGAAGGACAGCCTACACAATGAACAACAAACAAAAAAGAACAACATGACAAACAACGATCACAGAAGGACAGCCTACACAATGACCAAAAAACAAAATCAACAACATGACAAACAACGATCACAGAAGGACAGCCTACACAATGACCAAAAAAAAACAAAATGAACAACATGACAAACAACGATCACAGAAGGACAGCCTACACAATGACCAAAAATCAAAATGAACAACATGACAAACAACGACCACAGAAGGACAGCCTACACAATGACCAAAAATCAAACTGAACAACATGACAAACAACGATCACAGAAGGACAGCCTACACAATGACCAAAAAAAAACAAAATGAACAACATGACAAACAACGATCACAGAAGGACAGCCTACACAATGACCAAAAATTAAACTGAACAACATGACAAACAACGATCACAGAAGGACAGCCTACACAATGACCAAAAAAAACAAAATGAACAACATGACAAACAACGATCACAGACGGACAGCCTACACAATGACCAAAAAAAAACAAAATGAACAACATGACAAACAACGACCACAGAAGGACAGCCTACACAATGACCAAAAATCAAATTGAACAACATGACAAACAACGATCACAGAAGAACAGTCTACACTATGACAAACAAAAACAAAATGAACAAGATGACAAACAACGATCACAGAAGGACAGCCTACACAATGACCAAAAATCAAACTGAACAACATGACAAACAACGATCACAGAAGGACAGTCTACACAATGACCCAAAAAACAAAATGAACAACATGACAAACAACGACCACAGAAGAACAGCCTACACAATGACCAAAAAAACAAAATGAACAACATGACAAACAACGACCACAGAAGGACAGCCTACACAATGACCAAAAAAACAAAATGAACAACATGACAAACAACGATCACAGAAGGACAGCCTACAGAATGAACAACAAAGAAAATGAACAACATGACAAAAAACGATCACAGAAGGACAGCCTACACAATGACCAACAAACAAAATGAACAACATGACAAACAACGATCACAGAAGGACAGCCTACACAATGACCAACAAACAAAATGAACAACATGACAAACAACGACCACAGAAGGACAGCCTACACAATGAACAACAAACAAAATGAACAACATGACAAACAACGATCACAGAAGGACAGTCTACACAATGACCAAACAACAAAATGAACAACATGACAAACAACGATCACAGAACGACAGCCTACACAATGAACAGCAAACAAAATGAACAACATGACAAACAACGACCACAGAAGGACAGCCTACACAATGACCAAAAAACAAAATGAACAACATGACAAACAACGATCACAGAAGGACAGCCTACACAATGAACAACAAAAAAAATGAACAACATGACAAACAACGATCACAGGACAGCATACACAATGACCAAAAAAACAAAGTGAACAACATGACAAACAACGACCACAGAAGGACAGCCTACACAATGACCAAAAAAAACAAAATGAACAACATGACAAACAACGATCACAGAAGGACAGCCTACACAATGACCAAAAATCAAACTGAACAACATGACAAACAACGATCACAGAAGGACAGCCTACACAATGACCAAAAAAAAACAAAATGAACAACATGACAAACAAGGATCACAGAAGGACAGCCTACACAATGACCAAAAATCAAACTGAACAACATGACAAACAACGATCACAGAAGGACAGCCTACACAATGACCAAAAAAAACAAAATGAACAACATGACAAACAACGACCACAGAAGGACAGCCTACACAATGACCAAAAATCAAACTGAACAACATGACAAACAACGATCACAGAAGGACAGCCTACACAATGACCAAAAATCAAACTGAACAACATGACAAACAACGATCACAGAAGGACAGCCTACACAATGACCAAAAATCAAAATGAACAACATGACAAACAACGATCACAGAAGGACAGCCTACACAATGACCAAAAATCAAACTGAACAACATGACAAACAACGATCACAGAAGGACAGTCTACACAATGACCAAAAAAACAAAATGAACAACATGACAAACAACGACCACAGAAGGACAGCCTACACAATGACCAAAAAAAAACAAAATGAACAACATGACAAACAAGGATCACAGAAGGACAGCCTACACAATGACCAAAAATCAAACTGAACAACATGACAAACAACGATCACAGAAGGACAGCCTACACAATGACCAAAAAAAAACAAAATGAACAACATGACAAACAAGGATCACAGAAGGACAGCCTACACAATGACCAAAAATCAAACTGAACAACATGACAAACAACGATCACAGAAGGACAGCCTACACAATGACCAAAAAAAAACAAACTGAACAACATGACAAACAACGATCACAGAAGGACAGCCTACACAATGACCAAAAAAAAACAAAATGAACAACATGACAAACAACGATCACAGAAGGACAGCCTACACAATGACCAAAAATCAAACTGAACAACATGACAAACAACGATCACAGAAGGACAGCCTACACAATGACCAAAAATCAAAATGAACAACATGACAAACAACGACCACAGAAGGACAGCCTACACAATGACAAGCAAAAACAAAATGAACAACATGACAAACAACGATCACAGAAGGACAGCCTACACAATGAACAACAAACAAAATGAACAACATGACAAACAACGATCACAGAAGGACAGCCTACACAATGAACAACAAACAAAATGAACAACATGACAAACAACGACCACAGAAGGACAGCCTACACAATGACCAAAAAACAAAATGAACAACATGACAAACAACGATCACAGAACGAAAGCCTACACAATGAACAACCAACAAAATGAACAACATGACAAACAACGATCACAGAAGGACAGCCTACACAATGAACAACAAACAAAATGAACAACATGACAAACAACGATCACAGAACGACAGCCTACACAATGAACAACAAACAAAATGGACAACATGACAAACAACGATCACAGAAGGACAGCCTACACAATGAACAGCAAACAAAATGAACAACATGACAAACAACGATCACAGAAGGACAGCCTACACAATGACCAAAAAACAAAATGAACAACATCACAAACAACGATCACAGAAGGACAGCCTACACAATGACCAAAAAACAAAATCAAAAACATGACAAACAACGATCACAGAAGGACAGCCTACACAATGACCAAAAAAAAACAAAATGAACAACATGACAAACAACGATCACAGAAGGACAGCCTACACAATGACCAAAAAACAAAATGAACAACATCACAAACAACGATCACAGAAGGACAGCCTACACAATGACCAAAAAAACAAAATCAACAACATGACAAACAACGATCACAGGACAGCATACACAATGACCAAAAAAACAAAGTGAACAACATGACAAACAACGATCACAGAAGGACAGTCTACACAATGACCAAAAAACCAAATGAACAACATGACAAACAACGACCACAGAAGGACAGCCTACACAATGACCAAACAACAAAATGAACAACATGACAAACAACGATCACAGAAGGACAACCTACACAATGACCAACAAACAAAATGAACAACATGACAAACAACGATCACAGAAGGACAGCCTACACAATGACCAACAAACAAAATGAACAACATGACAAACAAAGATCACAGAAGGACAGCCTACACAATGACCAAACAACAAAATGAACAACATGACAAACAACGATCACAGGACAGCCTACACAATGAACAACAAACAAAATGAACAACATGACAAACAACGATCACAGAAGGACAGCCTACACAATGACCAAAAAACAAAATGAACAACATCACAAACAACGATCACAGAAGGACAGCCTACACAATGAACAGCAAACAAAATGAACAACATGACAAACAACGATCACAGAAGGACAGCCTACACAATGACCAAAAAACAAAATGAACAACATCACAAACAACGATCACAGAAGGACAGCCTACACAATGACCAAAAAACAAAATCAACAACATGACAAACAACGATCACAGAAGGACAGCCTACACAATGACAAAAAAAAAACAAAATGAACAACATGACAAACAACGATCACAGAAGGACAGCCTACACAATGACCAAACAACAAAATGAACAACATGACAAACAACGATCACAGAAGGACAGCCTACACAATGACCAAAAAAACAAAATGAACAACATGACAAACAACGATCACAGAAGGACAGCCTACACAATGACCAAAAAAACAAAATGAACAACATGACAAACAACGATCACAGAAGGACAGCCTACACAATGAACAACAAACAAAATGAACAACATGACAAACAACGATCACAGAAGGACAGTCTACACAATGACCAAAAAACCAAATGAACAACATGACAAACAACGACCACAGAAGGACAGCCTACACAATGACCAAACAACAAAATGAACAACATGACAAACAACGATCACAGAAGGACAACCTACACAATGACCAACAAACAAAATGAACAACATGACAAACAACGATCACAGAAGGACAGCCTACACAATGACCAACAAACAAAATGAACAACATGACAAACAAAGATCACAGAAGGACAGCCTACACAATGACCAAACAACAAAATGAACAACATGCCAAACAACGATCACAGGACAGCCTACACAATGAACAGCAAACAAAATGAACAACATGACAAACAACGATCACAGAAGGACAGCCTACACAATGACCAAAAAACAAAATGAACAACATCACAAACAACGATCACAGAAGGACAGCCTACACAATGACCAAAAAACAAAATCAACAACATGACAAACAACGATCACAGAAGGACAGTCTACACAATGACCAAAAAACAAAATGAACAACATGACAAACAACGACCACAGAAGGACAGCCTACACAATGACCAAACAAGAAAATGAACAACATGACAAACAACGATCACAGAAGGACAACCTACACAATGACCAACAAACAAAATGAACAACATGACAAACAACGATCACAGAAGGACAGCCTACACAATGACCAACAAACAAAATGAACAACATGACAAACAAAGATCACAGAAGGACAGCCTACACAATGACCAAACAACAAAATGAACAACATGACAAACAACGATCACAGGACAGCCTACACAATGAACAACAAACAAAATGAACAACATGACAAACAACGATCACAGAAGGACAGCCTACACAATGACCAAAAAACAAAATGAACAACATCACAAACAACGATCACAGAAGGACAGCCTACACAATGAACAGCAAACAAAATGAACAACATGACAAACAACGATCACAGAAGGACAGCCTACACAATGACCAAAAAAACAAAATGAACAACATCACAAACAACGATCACAGAAGGACAGCCTACACAATGACCAAAAAACAAAATCAACAACATGACAAACAACGATCACAGAAGGACAGCCTACACAATGACCAAAAAAAAACAAAATGAACAACATGACAAACAACGATCACAGAAGGACAGCCTACACAATGACCAAACAACAAAATGAACAACATGACAAACAACGATCACAGAAGGACAGCCTACACAATGACCAAAAAAACAAAATGAACAACATGACAAACAACGATCACAGAAGGACAGCCTACACAATGACCAACAAAACAAAATGAACAACATGACAAACAACGATCACAGAAGGACAGCCTACACAATGAACAACAAACAAAATGAACAACATGACAAACAACGATCACAGAAGGACAGTCTACACAATGACCAAAAAACCAAATGAACAACATGACAAACAACGACCACAGAAGGACAGCCTACACAATGACCAAACAACAAAATGAACAACATGACAAACAACGATCACAGAAGGACAACCTACACAATGACCAACAAACAAAATGAACAACATGACAAACAACGATCACAGAAGGACAGCCTACACAATGACCAACAAACAAAATGAACAACATGACAAACAAAGATCACAGAAGGACAGCCTACACAATGACCAAACAACAAAATGAACAACATGACAAACAACGATCACAGGACAGCCTACACAATGAACAACAAACAAAATGAACAACATGACAAACAACGATCACAGAAGGACAGCCTACACAATGACCAAAAAACAAAATGAACAACATCAGAAACAACGATCACAGAAGGACAGCCTACACAATGACCAAAAAACAAAATCAAAAACATGACAAACAACGATCACAGAAGGACAGCCTACACAATGACCAAAAAAAAAACAAAATGAACAACATGACAAACAACGATCACAGAAGGACAGCCTACACAATGACCAAAAATCAAAATGAACAACATGACAAACAACGACCACAGAAGGACAGCCTACACAATGACCAAAAATCAAACTGAACAACATGACAAACAACGATCACAGAAGGACAGCCTACACAATGACCAAAAAAAAACAAAATGAACAACATGACAAACAACGATCACAGAAGGACAGCCTACACAATGACCAAAAATTAAACTGAACAACATGACAAACAACGATCACAGAAGGACAGCCTACACAATGACAAAAAAAAAACAAAATGAACAACATGACAAACAACGATCACAGACGGACAGCCTACACAATGACCAAAAAAAAACAAAATGAACAACATGACAAACAACGACCACAGAAGGACAGCCTACACCATGACCAAAAATCAAATTGAACAACATGACAAACAACGATCACAGAAGAACAGTCTACACAATGACAAACAAAAACAAAATGAACAACATGACAAACAACGATCACAGAAGGACAGCCTACACAATGACCAAAAATCAAACTGAACAACATGACAAACAACGATCACAGAAGGACAGTCTACACAATGACCCAAAAAACAAAATGAACAACATGACAAACAACGACCACAGAAGGACAGCCTACACAATGACCAAAAAAACAAAATGAACAACATGACAAACAACGACCACAGAAGGACAGCCTACACAATGACCAAACAACAAAATGAACAACATGACAAACAACGATCACAGAAGGACAACCTACACAATGACCAACAAACAAAATGAACAACATGACAAACAACGATCACAGAAGGACAGCCTACACAATGACCAACAAACAAAATGAACAACATGACAAACAAAGATCACAGAAGGACAGCCTACACAATGACCAAACAACAAAATGAACAACATGACAAACAACGATCACAGGACAGCCTACACAATGAACAACAAACAAAATGAACAACATGACAAACAACGATCACAGAAGGACAGCCTACACAATGACCAAAAAACAAAATGAACAACATCACAAACAACGATCACAGAAGGACAGCCTACACAATGAACAGCAAACAAAATGAACAACATGACAAACAACGATCACAGAAGGACAGCCTACACAATGACCAAAAAACAAAATGAACAACATCACAAACAACGATCACAGAAGGACAGCCTACACAATGACCAAAAAACAAAATCAACAACATGACAAACAACGATCACAGAAGGACAGCCTACACAATGACCAAAAAAAAACAAAATGAACAACATGACAAACAACGATCACAGAAGGACAGCCTACACAATGACCAAACAACAAAATGAACAACATGACAAACAACGATCACAGAAGGACAGCCTACACAATGACCAAAAAAACAAAATGAACAACATGACAAACAACGATCACAGAAGGACAGCCTACACAATGACCAACAAAACAAAATGAACAACATGACAAACAACGATCACAGAAGGACAGCCTACACAATGAACAACAAACAAAATGAACAACATGACAAACAACGATCACAGAAGGACAGTCTACACAATGACCAAAAAACCAAATGAACAACATGACAAACAACGACCACAGAAGGACAGCCTACACAATGACCAAACAACAAAATGAACAACATGACAAACAACGATCACAGAAGGACAACCTACACAATGACCAACAAACAAAATGAACAACATGACAAACAACGATCACAGAAGGACAGCCTACACAATGACCAACAAACAAAATGAACAACATGACAAACAAAGATCACAGAAGGACAGCCTACACAATGACCAAACAACAAAATGAACAACATGACAAACAACGATCACAGGACAGCCTACACAATGAACAACAAACAAAATGAACAACATGACAAACAACGATCACAGAAGGACAGCCTACACAATGACCAAAAAACAAAATGAACAACATCAGAAACAACGATCACAGAAGGACAGCCTACACAATGACCAAAAAACAAAATCAAAAACATGACAAACAACGATCACAGAAGGACAGCCTACACAATGACCAACAAACAAAATGAACAACATGACAAACAAAGATCACAGAAGGACAGCCTACACAATGACCAAACAACAAAATGAACAACATGACAAACAACGATCACAGGACAGCCTACACAATGAACAACAAACAAAATGAACAACATGACAAACAACGATCACAGAAGGACAGCCTACACAATGACCAAAAAACAAAATGAACAACATCAGAAACAACGATCACAGAAGGACAGCCTACACAATGACCAAAAAACAAAATCAAAAACATGACAAACAACGATCACAGAAGGACAGCCTACACAATGACCAAAAAAAAAAAAAAATGAACAACATGACAAACAACGATCACAGAAAGACAGCCTACACAATGACCAAAAATCAAAATGAACAACATGACAAACAACGACCACAGAAGGACAGCCTACACAATGACCAACAATCAAACTGAACAACATGACAAACAACGATCACAGAAGGACAGCCTACACAATGACCAAAAAAAAACAAAATGAACAACATGACAAACAACGATCACAGAAGGACAGCCTACACAATGACCAAAAATTAAACTGAACAACATGACAAACAACGATCACAGAAGGACAGCCTACACAATGACCAAAAAAAAACAAAATGAACAACATGACAAACAACGATCACAGTCGGACAGCCTACACAATGACCAAAAAAAACAAAATGAACAACATGACAAACAACGACCACAGAAGGACAGCCTACACAATGACCAAAAATCAAATTGAACAACATGACAAACAACGATCACAGAAGAACAGTCTACACAATGACAAACAAAAACAAAATGAACAACATGACAAACAACGATCACAGAAGGACAGCCTACACAATGACCAAAAATCAAACTGAACAACATGACAAACAACGATCACAGAAGGACAGTCTACACAATGACCCAAAAAACAAAATGAACAACATGACAAACAACGACCACAGAAGGACAGCCTACACAATGACCAAAAAAACAAAATGAACAACATGACAAACAACGACCACAGAAGGACAGCCTACACAATGACCAAAAAAACAAAATGAACAACATGACAAACAACGATCACAGAAGGACAGCCTACACAATGAACAACAAACAAAATGAACAACATGACAAACAACGATCACAGAAGGACAGCCTACACAATGACCAACAAACAAAATGAACAACATGACAAACAACGATCACAGAAGGACAGCCTACACGATGACCAACAAACAAAATGAACAACATGACAAACAACGACCACAGAAGGACAGCCTACACAATGAACAACAAACAAAATGAACAACATGACAAACAACGATCACAGAAGGACAGTCTACACAATGACCAAACAACAAAATGAACAACATGACAAACAACGATCACAGAACGACAGCCTACACAATGAACAGCAAACAAAATGAACAACATGACAAACAACGACCACAGAAGGACAGCCTACACAATGAACAACAAACAAAATGAACAACATGACAAACAACGATCACAGGACAGCATACACAATGACCAAAAAAACAAAGTGAACAACATGACAAACAACGATCACAGAAGGACAGCCTACACAATGACAAAAAAAAAACAAAATGAACAACATGACAAACAACGATCACAGAAGGACAGCCTACACAATGACCAAAAATCAAACTGAACAACATGACAAACAACGATCACAGAAGGACAGCCTACACAATGACCAAAAAAAAACAAAATGAACAACATGACAAACAAGGATCACAGAAGGACAGCCTACACAATGACCAAAAATCAAACTGAACAACATGACAAACAACGATCACAGAAGGACAGCCTACACAATGACCAAAAAAAAACAAAATGAACAACATGACAAACAACGATCACAGAAGGACAGCCTACGCAATGACCAAAAAAAAAACAAAATGAACAACATGACAAACAACGACCACAGAAGGACAGCCTACACAATGACCAAAAATCAAACTGAACAACATGACAAACAACGATCACAGAAGGACAGCCTACACAATGACAAAAAAAAAACAAAATGAACAACATGACAAACAACGATCACAGAAGGACAGCCTACACAATGACCAAAAATCAAACTGAACAACATGACAAACAACGATCACAGAAGGACAGCCTACACAATGACCAAAAATCAAAATGAACAACATGACAAACAACGATCACAGAAGGACAGCCTACACAAAGACCAAAAATCAAACTGAACAACATGACAAACAACGATCACAGAAGGACAGCCTACACAATGACCAAAAAAAAACAAAATGAACAACATGACAAACAACGATCACAGAAGGACAGCCTACACAATGACCAAAAAAAAACAAAATGAACAACATGACAAACAACGACCACAGAAGGACAGCCTACACAATGACCAAAAATCAAACTGAACAACATGACAAACAACGATCACAGAAGGACAGCCTACACAATGACCAAAAAAAAACAAAATGAACAACATGACAAACAACGATCACAGACGGACAGCCTACACAATGACAAAAAAAAACAAAATGAACAACATGACAAACAACGACCACAGAAGGACAGCCTACACAATGACCAAAAATCAAATTGAACAACATGACAAACAACGATCACAGAAGAACAGTCTACACAATGACAAACAAAAACAAAATGAACAACATGACAAACAACGATCACAGAAGGACAGCCTACACAATGACCAAAAATCAAACTGAACAACATGACAAACAACGATCACAGAAGGACAGTCTACACAATGACCCAAAAAACAAAATGAACAACATGACAAACAACGACCACAGAAGGACAGCCTACACAATGACCAAAAAAACAAAATGAACAACAGGACAAACAACGACCACAGAAGGACAGCCTACACAATGACCAAAAAAACAAAATGAACAACATGACAAACAACGATCACAGAAGGACAGCCTACACAATGAACAACAAACAAAATGAACAACATGACAAACAACGATCACAGAAGGACAGCCTACACAATGACCAACAAACAAAATGAACAACATGACAAACAACGATCACAGAAGGACAGCCTACACAATGACCAAAAATCAAAATGAACAACATGACAAACAACGACCACAGAAGGACAGCCTACACAATGACAAGCAAAAACAAAATGAACAACATGACAAACAACGATCACAGAAGGACAGCCTACACAATGACCAAAAATCAAACTGAACAACATGACAAACAACGATCACAGAAGGACAGTCTACACAATGACCAAAAAAACAAAATGAACAACATGACAAACAACGACCACAGAAGGACAGCCTACACAATGACCAAAAAAACAAAATGAACAACATGACAAACAACGACCACCGAAGGACAGCCTACACAATGACCAAAAAAACAAAATGAACAACATGACAAACAACGATCACAGAAGGACAGCCTACACAATGAACAACAAACAAAATGAACAACATGACAAACAACGATCACAGAAGGACAGCCTACACAATGAACAACAAACAAAATGAACAACATGACAAACAACGACCACAGAAGGACAGCCTACACAATGAACAACAAACAAAATGAACAACATGACAAACAACGACCACAGAAGGACAGCCTACACAATGAACAACAAACAAAATGAACAACATGACAAACAACGACCACAGAAGGACAGCCTACACAATGACCAAAAAACAAAATGAACAACATGACAAACAACGATCACAGAACGACAGCCTACACAATGAACAACAAACAAAATGAACAACATGACAAACAACGATCACAGAAGGACAGCCTACACAATGAACAACAAACAAAATGAACAACATGACAAACAACGATCACAGAACGACAGCCTACACAATGAACAACAAACAAAATGTACAACATGACAAACAACGATCACAGAAGGACAGCCTACACAATGAACAGCAAACAAAATGAACAACATGACAAACAACGATCACAGAAGGACAGCCTACACAATGACCAAAAAACAAAATGAACAACATCACAAACAACGATTACAGAAGGACAGCCTACACAATGACCAAAAAACAAAATCAACAACATGACAAACAACGATCACAGAAGGACAGCCTACACAATGACCAAAAAAAAACAAAATGAACAACATGACAAACAACGATCACAGAAGGACAGCCTACACAATGACCAAAAATCAAAATGAACAACATGACAAACAACGACCACAGAAGGACAGCCTACACAATGACCAAAAATCAAACTGAACAACATGACAAACAACGATCACAGAAGGACAGCCTACACAATGACAAAAAAAAACAAAATGAACAACATGACAAACAACGATCACAGAAGGACAGCCTACACAATGACCAAAAATCAAACTGAACAACATGACAAACAACGATCACAGAAGGACAGCCTACACAATGACAAAAAAAAAAAAAATGAACAACATGACAAACAACGATCACAGACGGACAGCCTACACAATGACCAAAAAAAACAAAATGAACAACATGACAAACAACGACCACAGAAGGACAGCCTACACAATGACCAAAAATCAAACTCAACAACATGACAAACAACGATGACAGAAGGACAGTCTACACAATGACAAACAAAAACAAAATGAACAACATGACAAACAACGATCACAGAAGGACAGCCTACACAATGACCAAAAATCAAACTGAACAACATGACAAACAACGATCACAGAAGGACAGTCTACACAATGACCCAAAAAACAAAATGAACAACATGACAAACAACGACCACAAAAGGACAGCCTACACAATGACCAAAAAAAACAAAATGAACAACATGACAAACAACGACCACAGAAGGACAGCCTACACAATGACCAAAAAAACAAAATGAACAACATGACAAACAACGATCACAGAAGGACAGCCTACACAATGAACAACAAACAAAATGAACAACATGACAAACAACGATCACAGAAGGACAGCCTACACAATGACCAACAAACAAAATGAACAACATGACAAACAACGATCACAGAAGGACAGCCTACACAATGACCAACAAACAAAATGAACAACATGACAAACAACGACCACAGAAGGACAGCCTACACAATGAACAACAAACAAAATGAACAACATGAGAAACAACGATCACAGAAGGACAGTCTACACAATGACCAAACAACAAAATGAACAACATGACAAACAACGATCACAGAACGACAGCCTACACAATGAACAGCAAACAAAATGAACAACATGACAAACAACGACCACAGAAGGACAGCCTACACAATGACCAAAAAACAAAATGAACAACATGACAAACAACGATCACAGAAGGACAGCCTACACAATGAACAACAAACAAAATGAACAACATGACAAACAACGATCACAGAAGGACAGCCTACACAATGAACAACAAACAAAATGAACAACATGACAAACAACGATCACAGAAGGACAGCCTACACAATGAACAACAAACAAAATGAACAACATGACAAACAACGATCACAGAAGGACAGTCTACACAATGAACAACAAACAAAATGAACAACATGACAAACAACGACCACAGAAGGACAGCCTACACAATGAACAACAAACAAAATGAACAACATGACAAACAACGATCACAGAAGGACAGCCTACACAATGACCAAACAACAAAATGAACAACATGACAAACAACGATCACAGAAGGACAGCCTACACAATGACCAAAAATCAAACTGAACAACATGACAAACAACGATCACAGAAGGACAGCCTACACAATGACAAAAAAAAAAAAAATGAACAACATGACAAACAACGATCACAGACGGACAGCCTACACAATGACCAAAAAAAACAAAATGAACAACATGACAAACAACGACCACAGAAGGACAGCCTACACAATGACCAAAAATCAAACTCAACAACATGACAAACAACGATGACAGAAGGACAGTCTACACAATGACAAACAAAAACAAAATGAACAACATGACAAACAACGATCACAGAAGGACAGCCTACACAATGACCAAAAATCAAACTGAACAACATGACAAACAACGATCACAGAAGGACAGTCTACACAATGACCCAAAAAACAAAATGAACAACATGACAAACAACGACCACAAAAGGACAGCCTACACAATGACCAAAAAAAACAAAATGAACAACATGACAAACAACGACCACAGAAGGACAGCCTACACAATGACCAAAAAAACAAAATGAACAACATGACAAACAACGATCACAGAAGGACAGCCTACACAATGAACAACAAACAAAATGAACAACATGACAAACAACGATCACAGAAGGACAGCCTACACAATGACCAACAAACAAAATGAACAACATGACAAACAACGATCACAGAAGGACAGCCTACACAATGACCAACAAACAAAATGAACAACATGACAAACAACGACCACAGAAGGACAGCCTACACAATGAACAACAAACAAAATGAACAACATGAGAAACAACGATCACAGAAGGACAGTCTACACAATGACCAAACAACAAAATGAACAACATGACAAACAACGATCACAGAACGACAGCCTACACAATGAACAGCAAACAAAATGAACAACATGACAAACAACGACCACAGAAGGACAGCCTACACAATGACCAAAAAACAAAATGAACAACATGACAAACAACGATCACAGAAGGACAGCCTACACAATGAACAACAAACAAAATGAACAACATGACAAACAACGATCACAGAAGGACAGCCTACACAATGAACAACAAACAAAATGAACAACATGACAAACAACGATCACAGAAGGACAGCCTACACAATGAACAACAAACAAAATGAACAACATGACAAACAACGATCACAGAAGGACAGTCTACACAATGAACAACAAACAAAATGAACAACATGACAAACAACGACCACAGAAGGACAGCCTACACAATGAACAACAAACAAAATGAACAACATGACAAACAACGATCACAGAAGGACAGCCTACACAATGACCAAACAACAAAATGAACAACATGACAAACAACGATCACAGAAGGACAGCCTACACAATGACCAAAAATCAAACTGAACAACATGACAAACAACGATCACAGAAGGACAGTCTACACAATGACCCAAAAAACAAAATGAACAACATGACAAACAACGACCACAAAAGGACAGCCTACACAATGACCAAAAAAACCAAAATGAACAACATGACAAACAACGACCACAGAAGGACAGCCTACACAATGACCAAAAAAACAAAATGAACAACATGACAAACAACGATCACAGAAGGACAGCCTACACAATGAACAACAAACAAAATGAACAACATGACAAACAACGATCACAGAAGGACAGCCTACACAATGACCAACAAACAAAATGAACAACATGACAAACAACGATCACAGAAGGACAGCCTACACAATGACCAACAAACAAAATGAACAACATGACAAACAACGACCACAGAAGGACAGCCTACACAATGAACAACAAACAAAATGAACAACATGACAAACAACGATCACAGAAGGACAGTCTACACAATGACCAAACAACAAAATGAACAACATGACAAACAACGATCACAGAACGACAGCCTACACAATGAACAGCAAACAAAATGAACAACATGACAAACAACGACCACAGAAGGACAGCCTACACAATGACCAAAAAACAAAATGAACAACATGACAAACAACGATCACAGAAGGACAGCCTACACAATGAACAACAAACAAAATGAACAACATGACAAACAACGATCACAGAAGGACAGCCTACACAATGAACAACAAACAAAATGAACAACATGACAAACAACGATCACAGAAGGACAGCCTACACAATGAACAACAAACAAAATGAACAACATGAGAAACAACGATCACAGAAGGACAGCCTACACAATGAACAACAAACAAAATGAACAACATGACAAACAACGACCACAGAAGGACAGCCTACACAATGAACAACAAACAAAATGAACAACATGACAAACAACGATCACAGAAGGACAGCCTACACAATGACCAAACAACAAAATGAACAACATGACAAACAACGATCACAGAACGACAGCCTACACAATGAACAGCAAACAAAATGAACAACATGACAAACAACGACCACAGAAGGACAGCCTACACAATGACCAAAAAAACAAAATGAACAACATGACAAACAACGACCACAGAAGGACAGCCTACACAATGACCAAAAAAAAACAAAATGAACAACATGACAAACAACGACCACAGAAGGACAGCCTACACAATGACCAAAAAAACAAAATGAACAACATGACAAACAACGACCACAGAAGGACAGCCTACACAATGACCAAAAAAACAAAATGAACAACATGACAAACAACGATCACAGAAGGACAGCCTACACAATGAACAACAAACAAAATGAACAACATGACAAACAACGATCACAGAAGGACAGCCTACACAATGACCAAAAAACAAAATGAACAACATGACAAACAACGATCACAGAAGGACAGCCTACACAATGAACAGCAAACAAAATGAACAACATGACAAACAACGATCACAGAAGGACAGCCTACACAATGACCAAAAAACAAAATGAACAACTTCACAAACAACGATCACAGAAGGACAGCCTACACAATGACCAAAAAACAAAATCAACAACATGACAAACAACGATCACAGAAGGACAGCCTACACAATGACCAAAAAAAAACAAAATGAACAACATGACAAACAACGATCACAGAAGGACAGCCTACACAATGACTAAACAACAAAATGAACAACATGACAAACAACGATCACAGAAGGACAGCCTACACAATGACCAAAAAAACAAAATGAACAACATGACAAACAACGATCACAGAAGGACAGCCTACACAATGAACAACAAACAAAATGAACAACATGACAAACAACGATCACAGAAGGACAGTCTACACAATGACCAAAAAACCAAATGAACAACATGACAAACAACGACCACAGAAGGACAGCCTACACAATGACCAAACAACAAAATGAACAACATGACAAACAACGATCACAGAAGGACAGCCTACACAATGAACAACAAACAAAATGAACAACATGACAAACAACGATCACAGAAGGACAGCCTACACAATGACCAACAAACAAAATGAACAACATGACAAACAACGATCACAGAAGGACAGCCTACACAATGACCAACAAACAAAATGAACAACATGACAAACAACGACCACAGAAGGACAGCCTACACAATGAACAACAAACAAAATGAACAACATGAGAAACAACGATCACAGAAGGACAGTCTACACAATGACCAAACAACAAAATGAACAACATGACAAACAACGATCACAGAACGACAGCCTACACAATGAACAGCAAACAAAATGAACAACATGACAAACAACGACCACAGAAGGACAGCCTACACAATGACCAAAAAACAAAATGAACAACATGACAAACAACGATCACAGAAGGACAGCCTACACAATGAACAACAAACAAAATGAACAACATGACAAACAACGATCACAGAAGGACAGCCTACACAATGAACAACAAACAAAATGAACAACATGACAAACAACGATCACAGAAGGACAGCCTACACAATGAACAACAAACAAAATGAACAACATGACAAACAACGATCACAGAAGGACAGTCTACACAATGAACAACAAACAAAATGAACAACATGACAAACAACGACCACAGAAGGACAGCCTACACAATGAACAACAAACAAAATGAACAACATGACAAACAACGATCACAGAAGGACAGCCTACACAATGACCAAACAACAAAATGAACAACATGACAAACAACGATCACAGAAGGACAGCCTACACAATGACCAAAAATCAAACTGAACAACATGACAAACAACGATCACAGAAGGACAGTCTACACAATGACCCAAAAAACAAAATGAACAACATGACAAACAACGACCACAAAAGGACAGCCTACACAATGACCAAAAAAACCAAAATGAACAACATGACAAACAACGACCACAGAAGGACAGCCTACACAATGACCAAAAAAACAAAATGAACAACATGACAAACAACGATCACAGAAGGACAGCCTACACAATGAACAACAAACAAAATGAACAACATGACAAACAACGATCACAGAAGGACAGCCTACACAATGACCAACAAACAAAATGAACAACATGACAAACAACGATCACAGAAGGACAGCCTACACAATGACCAACAAACAAAATGAACAACATGACAAACAACGACCACAGAAGGACAGCCTACACAATGAACAACAAACAAAATGAACAACATGACAAACAACGATCACAGAAGGACAGTCTACACAATGACCAAACAACAAAATGAACAACATGACAAACAACGATCACAGAACGACAGCCTACACAATGAACAGCAAACAAAATGAACAACATGACAAACAACGACCACAGAAGGACAGCCTACACAATGACCAAAAAACAAAATGAACAACATGACAAACAACGATCACAGAAGGACAGCCTACACAATGAACAACAAACAAAATGAACAACATGACAAACAACGATCACAGAAGGACAGTCTACACAATGACCAAACAACAAAATGAACAACATGACAAACAACGATCACAGAACGACAGCCTACACAATGAACAGCAAACAAAATGAACAACATGACAAACAACGACCACAGAAGGACAGCCTACACAATGACCAAAAAACAAAATGAACAACATGACAAACAACGATCACAGAAGGACAGCCTACACAATGAACAACAAACAAAATGAACAACATGACAAACAACGATCACAGAAGGACAGCCTACACAATGAACAACAAACAAAATGAACAACATGACAAACAACGATCACAGAAGGACAGCCTACACAATGAACAACAAACAAAATGAACAACATGAGAAACAACGATCACAGAAGGACAGCCTACACAATGAACAACAAACAAAATGAACAACATGACAAACAACGACCACAGAAGGACAGCCTACACAATGAACAACAAACAAAATGAACAACATGACAAACAACGATCACAGAAGGACAGCCTACACAATGACCAAACAACAAAATGAACAACATGACAAACAACGATCACAGAACGACAGCCTACACAATGAACAGCAAACAAAATGAACAACATGACAAACAACGACCACAGAAGGACAGCCTACACAATGACCAAAAAAACAAAATGAACAACATGACAAACAACGACCACAGAAGGACAGCCTACACAATGACCAAAAAAAAACAAAATGAACAACATGACAAACAACGACCACAGAAGGACAGCCTACACAATGACCAAAAAAACAAAATGAACAACATGACAAACAACGACCACAGAAGGACAGCCTACACAATGAACAACAAACAAAATGAACAACATGACAAACAACGATCACAGAAGGACAGCCTACACAATGACCAAAAAACAAAATGAACAACTTCACAAACAACGATCACAGAAGGACAGCCTACACAATGACCAAAAAACAAAATCAACAACATGACAAACAACGATCACAGAAGGACAGCCTACACAATGACCAAAAAAAAACAAAATGAACAACATGACAAACAACGATCACAGAAGGACAGCCTACACAATGACTAAACAACAAAATGAACAACATGAAAAACAACGATCACAGAAGGACAGCCTACACAATGACCAAAAAAACAAAATGAACAACATGACAAACAATGATCACAGAAGGACAGCCTACACAATGAACAACAAACAAAATGAACAACATGACAAACAACGATCACAGAAGGACAGTCTACACAATGACCAAAAAACCAAATGAACAACATGACAAACAACGACCACAGAAGGACAGCCTACACAATGACCAAACAACAAAATGAACAACATGACAAACAACGATCACAGAAGGACAGCCTACACAATGAACAACAAACAAAATGAACAACATGACAAACAACGATCACAGAAGGACAGCCTACACAATGACCAACAAACAAAATGAACAACATGACAAACAACGATCACAGAAGGACAGCCTACACAATGACCAACAAACAAAATGAACAACATGACAAACAACGACCACAGAAGGACAGCCTACACAATGAACAACAAACAAAATGAACAACATGAGAAACAACGATCACAGAAGGACAGTCTACACAATGACCAAACAACAAAATGAACAACATGACAAACAACGATCACAGAACGACAGCCTACACAATGAACAGCAAACAAAATGAACAACATGACAAACAACGACCACAGAAGGACAGCCTACACAATGACCAAAAAACAAAATGAACAACATGACAAACAACGATCACAGAAGGACAGCCTACACAATGAACAACAAACAAAATGAACAACATGACAAACAACGATCACAGAAGGACAGCCTACACAATGAACAACAAACAAAATGAACAACATGACAAACAACGATCACAGAAGGACAGCCTACACAATGAACAACAAACAAAATGAACAACATGACAAACAACGATCACAGAAGGACAGTCTACACAATGAACAACAAACAAAATGAACAACATGACAAACAACGACCACAGAAGGACAGCCTACACAATGAACAACAAACAAAATGAACAACATGACAAACAACGATCACAGAAGGACAGCCTACACAATGACCAAACAACAAAATGAACAACATGACAAACAACGATCACAGAAGGACAGCCTACACAATGACCAAAAATCAAACTGAACAACATGACAAACAACGATCACAGAAGGACAGTCTACACAATGACCCAAAAAACAAAATGAACAACATGACAAACAACGACCACAAAAGGACAGCCTACACAATGACCAAAAAAACCAAAATGAACAACATGACAAACAACGACCACAGAAGGACAGCCTACACAATGACCAAAAAAACAAAATGAACAACATGACAAACAACGATCACAGAAGGACAGCCTACACAATGAACAACAAACAAAATGAACAACATGACAAACAACGATCACAGAAGGACAGCCTACACAATGACCAACAAACAAAATGAACAACATGACAAACAACGATCACAGAAGGACAGCCTACACAATGACCAACAAACAAAATGAACAACATGACAAACAACGACCACAGAAGGACAGCCTACACAATGAACAACAAACAAAATGAACAACATGACAAACAACGATCACAGAAGGACAGTCTACACAATGACCAAACAACAAAATGAACAACATGACAAACAACGATCACAGAACGACAGCCTACACAATGAACAGCAAACAAAATGAACAACATGACAAACAACGACCACAGAAGGACAGCCTACACAATGACCAAAAAACAAAATGAACAACATGACAAACAACGATCACAGAAGGACAGCCTACACAATGAACAACAAACAAAATGAACAACATGACAAACAACGATCACAGAAGGACAGCCTACACAATGAACAACAAACAAAATGAACAACATGACAAACAACGATCACAGAAGGACAGCCTACACAATGAACAACAAACAAAATGAACAACATGAGAAACAACGATCACAGAAGGACAGCCTACACAATGAACAACAAACAAAATGAACAACATGACAAACAACGACCACAGAAGGACAGCCTACACAATGAACAACAAACAAAATGAACAACATGACAAACAACGATCACAGAAGGACAGCCTACACAATGACCAAACAACAAAATGAACAACATGACAAACAACGATCACAGAACGACAGCCTACACAATGAACAGCAAACAAAATGAACAACATGACAAACAACGACCACAGAAGGACAGCCTACACAATGACCAAAAAAACAAAATGAACAACATGACAAACAACGACCACAGAAGGACAGCCTACACAATGACCAAAAAAAAACAAAATGAACAACATGACAAACAACGACCACAGAAGGACAGCCTACACAATGACCAAAAAAACAAAATGAACAACATGACAAACAACGACCACAGAAGGACAGCCTACACAATGACCAAAAAAACAAAATGAACAACATGACAAACAACGATCACAGAAGGACAGCCTACACAATGAACAACAAACAAAATGAACAACATGACAAACAACGATCACAGAAGGACAGCCTACACAATGAACAACAAACAAAATGAACAACATGACAAACAACGATCACAGAAGGACAGCCTACACAATGACCAAAAAACAAAATGAACAACATGACAAACAACGATCACAGAAGGACAGCCTACACAATGAACAGCAAACAAAATGAACAACATGACAAACAACGATCACAGAAGGACAGCCTACACAATGACCAAAAAACAAAATGAACAACTTCACAAACAACGATCACAGAAGGACAGCCTACACAATGACCAAAAAACAAAATCAACAACATGACAAACAACGATCACAGAAGGACAGCCTACACAATGACCAAAAAAAAACAAAATGAACAACATGACAAACAACGATCACAGAAGGACAGCCTACACAATGACTAAACAACAAAATGAACAACATGACAAACAACGATCACAGAAGGACAGCCTACACAATGACCAAAAAAACAAAATGAACAACATGACAAACAACGATCACAGAAGGACAGCCTACACAATGAACAACAAACAAAATGAACAACATGACAAACAACGATCACAGAAGGACAGTCTACACAATGACCAAAAAACCAAATGAACAACATGACAAACAACGACCACAGAAGGACAGCCTACACAATGACCAAACAACAAAATGAACAACATGACAAACAACGATCACAGAAGGACAACCTACACAATGACCAACAAACAAAATGAACAACATGACAAACAACGATCACAGAAGGACAGCCTACACAATGACCAACAAACAAAATGAACAACATGACAAACAAAGATCACAGAAGGACAGCCTACACAATGACCAAACAACAAAATGAACAACATGACAAACAACGATCACAGGACAGCCTACACAATGAACAACAAACAAAATGAACAACATGACAAACAACGATCACAGAAGGACAGCCTACACAATGAACAACAAACAAAATGAACAACATGAGAAACAACGATCACAGAAGGACAGCCTACACAATGACCAAACAACAAAATGAACAACATGACAAACAACGACCACAGAAGGACAGCCTACACAATGAACAACAAACAAAATGAACAACATGACAAACAACGATCACAGAAGGACAGTCTACACAATGACCAAAAAACAAAATGAACAACATGACAAACAACGATCACAGAAGGACAGCCTACACAATGACCAAACAACAAAATGAACAACATGACAAACAACGATCACAGAAGGACAGCCTACACAATGACCAACAAACAAAATGAACAACATGACAAACAACGATCACAGAAGGACAGCCTACACAATGACCAACAAACAAAATGAACAACATGACAAACAACGATCACAGAAGGACAGCCTACACAATGACCAAACAACAAAATGAACAACATGACAAACAACGATCACAGAAGGACAGCCTACACAATGAACAACAAACAAAATGAACAACATGACAAACAACGATCACAGAAGGACAGCCTACACAATGACCAAACAACAAAATGAACAACATGACAAACAACGACCACAGAAGGACAGCCTACACAATGACCAAAAAAAACAAAATGAACAACATGACAAACAACGATCACAGAAGGACAGCCTACACAATGACAAAAAAAAACAAAATGAACAACATGACAAACAGCGATCACAGAAGGACAGTCTACACAATGACCAAGCAACAAAATGAACAACATGACAAACAACGACCACAGAAGGACAGTCTACACAATGACCAAAAAACAAAATGAACAACATGACAAACAACGACCACAGAAGGACAGCCTACACAATGACCAAAAAAACAAAATGAACAACATGACAAACAACGACCACAGAAGGACAGCCTACACAATGACCAAAAATCAAACTGAACAACATGACAAACAACGATCACAGAACGACAGCCTACACAATGACCAAAAAAAACAAAATGAACAACATGACAAACAACGACCACAGAAGGACAGCCTACACAATGAACAGCAAACAAAATGAACAACATGACAAACAACGATCACAGAAGGACAGCCTACACAATGACCAAAAAACAAAATGAACAACATCACAAACAACGATCACAGAAGGACAGCCTACACAATGACCAAAAAACAAAATCAACAACATGACAAACAACGATCACAGAAGGACAGCCTACACAATGACCAAAAAAAAAACAAAATGAACAACATGACAAACAACGATCACAGGACAGCCTACACAATGACCAAAAAACAAAATGAACAACATCACAAACAACGATCACAGAAGGACAGCCTACACAATGACAAAAAAAAAAACAAAATGAACAACATGACAAACAACGATCACAGAAGGACAGCCTACACAATGACCAAAAATCAAACTGAACAACATGACAAACAACGATCACAGAAGGACAGCCTACACAATGACAAAGAAAAACAAAATGAACAACATGACAAACAACGATCACAGAAGGACAGCCTACACAATGACCAAAAAAAACAAAATGAACAACATGACAAACAACGATCACAGAAGGACAGCCTACACAATGACCAAAAATCAAAATGAACAACATGACAAACAACGACCACAGAAGGACAGCCTACACAATGACCAAAAATCAAACTGAACAACATGACAAACAACGATCACAGAAGGACAGCCTACACAATGACAAAAAAAAACAAAATGAACAACATGACAAACAACGATCACAGAAGGACAGCCTACACAATGACCAAAAAAAACAAAATGAACAACATGACAAACAACGATCACAGAAGGACAGCCTACACAATGACAAAAAAAAACCAAAATGAACAACATGACAAACAACGATCACAGAAGGACAGCCTACACAATGACCAAAAATCAAACTGAACAACATGACAAACAACGATCACAGAAGGACAGCCTACACAATGACCAAAAAAAACAAAATAAACAACATGACAAACAACGATCACAGAAGGACAGCCTACACAATGACAAAAAAAAACAAAATGAACAACATGACAAACAACGACCACAGAAGGACAGCTTACACAATGACCAAAAATCAAAATGAACAACATGACAAACAACGACCACAGAAGGACAGCCTACACAATGACAAACAAAAACAAAATGAAGAACATGACAAACAACGATCACAGAAGGACAGCCTACACAATGACCAAAAATCAAACTGACCAAAATGACAAACAACGATCACAGAAGGACAGTCTACACAATGACAAAAAAAAAAAAAATGAACAACATGACAAACAACGACCACAGAAGGACAGCCTACACAATGACCAAAAAAACAAAATGAACAACATGACAAACAACGACCACAGAAGGACAGCCTACACAATGACCAAAAAAACAAAATGAACAACATGACAAACAACGATCACAGAAGGACAGCCTACACAATGAACAACAAACAAAATGAACAACATGACAAACAACGATCACAGAAGGACAGCCTACACAATGAACAACAAACAAAATGAACAACATGACAAACAACGACCACAGAAGGACAGCCTACACAATGAACAACAAACAAAATGAACAACATGACAAACAACGACCACAGAAGGACAGCCTACACAATGACCAAAAAACAAAATGAACAACATGACAAACAACGATCACAGAACGACAGCCTACACAATGAACAACAAACAAAATGAACAACATGACAAACAACGATCACAGAACGACAGCCTACACAATGAACAACAAACAAAATGAACAACATGACAAACAACGATCACAGAAGGACAGCCTACACAATGACCAAAAAACAAAATGAACAACATGACAAACAACGATCACAGAACGACAGCCTACACAATGAACAACAAACAAAATGAACAACATGACAAACAACGATCACAGAACGACAGCCTACACAATGAACAACAAACAAAATGAACACCATGACAAACAGCGATCACAGAAGGACAGCCTACACAATGACCAACAAAAACAAAATGAACAACATGACAAACAACGATCACAGGACAGCATACACAATGACCAAAAAACAAAATGAACAACATGACAAACAACGATCACAGAACGACAGCCTACACAATGAACAACAAACAAAATGAACAACATGACAAACAACGATGACAGGACAGCCTACACAATGACCAAAAATCAAAATGAACAACATGACAAACAACGATCACAGAAGGACAGCCTACACAATGACCAAAAAAACAAAATGAACAACATGACAAACAACGATCACAGGACAGCCTACACAATGACCAAAAAACAAAATGAGCAACATGACAAACAACGATCACAGAAGGACAGCCTACACAATGACCAAAAAACAAAATGAACAACTTGACAAACAACGACCACTTAAGGACAGCCTACACAAGGACCAAAAAACAAAATGAACAACATGACAAACAACGATCACAGAAGGACAGCCTACACAAGGATCAAAAAACAAAATGAACAACATGACAAACAACGATCACAGAAGGATAGCCTACACAATGACCAAAAAACAAAATGAACAACATGACAAACAACGATCACAGAATAACAGCCTACACAATGACCAAAAAACAAAATCAACAACATGACAAACAACGATCACAGAAGGACAGTCTACACAATGACCAAAAAACAAAATGAACAACATGACAAACAACGACCACAGAAGGACAGCCTACACAATGACCAAAAAACAAAATGAACAACATCACAAACAACGATCACAGAAGGACAGCCTACACAATGACCAAACAATCAAAATGAACAACATGACAAACAACGATCACAGAAAGACAGCCTACACAATGACCAAAAAAACAAAATGAACAACATGACAAACAACGATCACAGAAGGACAGCCTACACAATGACCAAAACACAAAATGAACAACATGACAAACAACGATCACAGAAGGACAGCCTACACAATGATCAAAAAACAAAATGAACAGCATGACAAACAACGATCACAGGATAGCCTACAAAATGACAAAAAAACAAAATGAACAACATGACAAACAACGATCACAGAAGGACAGTCTACACAATGACCAAAACACAAAATGAACAACATGACAAACAACGATCACAAAAGGACAGCCTACACAATGACCAAAAAACAAAATGAACAACATGACAAACAGCGATCACAGAAGGACAGCCTACACAATGACAAAAAAAAAATGAACAACATGACAAACAACGACCACAGAAGGACAGCCTACACAATGACCAAAAAACAAAATGAACAACATGACAAACAACGATCACAGAAGGACAGCCTACACAATGACCAAAAAACTAAATGAACAACATGACAAACAACGACCACAGAAGGACAGCCTACACAATGACAGAAAAACAAAATGAACAACATGACAAACAACGATCACAGAAGGACAGCCTACACAATGAACAACAAACAAAATGAACAACATGACAAACAACGATCACAGAAGGACAGCCTACACAATGAACAACAAACAAAATGAACAACATGACAAACAACGACCACAGAAGGACAGCCTACACAATGACCAAAAAAACAAAATGAACAACATGACAAACAACGATCACAGAAGGACAGCCTACACAATGACCAAAAAACAAAATGAACAACATCACAAACAACGATCACAGAAGGACAGCCTACACAATGACCAAAAAAAAATGAACAACATGACAAACAACGGCCACAGAAGGACAGCCTACACAATGACCAAAAAACAAAGTGAACAACATGGCAAACAACGATCACAGAAGGACAGCCTACACAATGACCAAAAACAAAATGAACAACATGAGAAACAACGATCACAGAAGAACAGTCTACACAATGACCAAAAAACAAAATGAACAACATGACAAACAACGATCACAGAAGGACAGCCTACACAATGACCAAAAAACAAAATGAACAACATGACAAACAACGATCACAGAAGGACAGCCTACACAATGACCAAAAAATCAAAATGAACAACATGACAAACAACGATCACAGAAGGACAGCCTACACAATGACCAAACAATCAAAATGAACAACATGACAAACAACGATCACATAAGGACAGCCTACACAATGACCAACCAACAAAATGAACAACATGACAAACAACGATCACAGAAGGATAGCCTACACAATGACCAAAAAACAAAATGAACAACATGACAAACAACGATCACAGAAGGACAGCCTACACAATGACCAAAAAATCAAAATGAACAACATGACAAACAACGATCACAGAAGGACAGCCTACACAATGACCAAAAAGCAAAATGAACAACATGACAAACAAAGATCACAGAAGGACAGCCTACACAATGACCAAAAAAACAAAATGAACAACATGACAAACAAGGATCACAGAAGGACAGCCTATACAATGACCAAAAAAGAAAATGAACAACATGACAAACAAGGATCACAGAAGGACAGCCTACACAATGACCAAAAATAAAAATGAACAACATGACAAGCAACGATCCACAAAACACTACATAGAAAACTAAAATACGAAAAAACGTCCAGTATGCTTAAGCATATGTAATGATGTATCGAACACTTATGAAAATCTTAAAATAGCCCTGTTACTACTATAGATCTAACAATGTTATATTCTACTTTGCTCAACCTTTGTTTGAAAGTTCATAACGACGTGTGTGAACGTGATCATTTTCCTATTATTCTCAAAAATCTACAATCTTCTAATAAAAACATACACGATGCAAATGTGAAAAGGTTACTTGACATCTCTACGAACAACTTCAGCTGTATCATACACATTTTATTTGGCAATTTAAATTCAGTCAACAATGTCAATTTTAATAGCGACTCTGCAATCCAAATCTAATACTCATCATAAACGAATGACTGTACAAATTTCCATCCGTCTTCCAAATCTCTGCGTAGAAGGTGATAAGAAAACACCAGATTTATTCCTTCGATTTCGTCAACAGTTCATCAACGTAACTATGCTTGACACTACAATATTCAAGCAGTATTCTTTTCACCGCTCCAATTTCATTCGTTGTGTTAGAGTTGTCGCGATCTTCAAGCAATGCTTGCAATTCATCAGCGGACAGTGACGCAAACCTATATGCTGCCATTGTTGCAAAAACTGGGGAGTACAGAGGGAATGAGTACTAAACGTAACCAAATAATTACGTCATTAAAGTCTTGTTTACTAGTTCAAAATTACCTACAGGCTGTTTCATAATTATCGCGATCTGAACGCAAATCGTGGTTTTTGAAATTCAAGCGATGGAAGCGGCCATTTTGGTTTTGGATGGAGTCAATATTACTGAATCGTATCTATCACATGATCAATACTGACTCCATCACAGATCATACTATCAAAAATTACCACAGGCCACGTGATCAAAAGAGCCAATAGAAACGCGTATTGAGTAATACATATTGAGGTACAATAATATCGAATAGCTCTATTTATTATAGCATGTAGAGTACATTGTATGTTAAAACTACGATGAAAAGTTATATTTTTCTTTGTGGTCGGCGTGGTCGTGATCGTATGGTAGTTGGGTTTATAACTACCTATGTAAGCATTGCCTATCACCATTAGCGTTGTTTGTTATGTGATAAAGTTTGTCAGTGACTTGCAACAGGAAGGTGGTTTTATCTAGGTACTCTGGTTTCTCCTACCAATAAAACTAACCGCAACCATATAACTGAAATATTGAAGTGGCGTTAAACACCATAGCCATAACACTGTATTTTGGTTTGTGGCAATGTGGCAGATATGCAATGACTATTCAGAAATTTACTGAATGACAACAGTGTACAATGTAAAACAATGTTATTTAAAAGGAATCGCTTTAATGATATAACTTGGCATAAAATACAATTGATGTCCATATCTCTATTTAAAATTGAACTATTACTTCTTCTGAAGAAGAGTTTGAAGATACCAAAGGGGCAATCAGAATCTGTATATCGAAGAAGAACAGACAATGAAGGTTCATTATAGTTTTATTATTCAACTTTACAAATCTACGAATCGTCATACCCACACACCGGATTAAACATTCCTACACTCTTCTGACAGCTATACAATGCTAGACAATAACACTGCGAAATACACATGAGAAGTATGTGAACATTAGCACCTGTGTGTTAAAGATATCAAATTAAGCTGACGTCAATAGAATAATGTCCTGTATCTATAGACAAAATATAGAATAATGTTTACATCATTATTATCTATCTGAATGGAACGTATAAACTGTTACAGTTGATAATTGCCCAACTATATATTAATTAAGTCTAAGATTATTGGCAGTGTACCTTTTTTCTATACAATTGAACACGTAAAATGAAAGAACAACAATGAAAAATGAGACGATACAACTGTCGGATAAAACAGTAAGAACGAAGTTCCAAATATCTATAAAAAAAAAATCGAGAATTAGATTACTTTACACTATAACAATGTCACAATGCTTTAATAGAAATATTGTATTTCCTTGTATATTTTAGTGGGCCCCCGGTTTTCAATAGGATGTTCGCATTGTATATTTTGTAGTATGTTTTGTCTTAACGTTTTAAATTCGTTCCGTGTTGTGATGTCCGCTACGATTTCGGCATTGAAACTATATTCGGTTCGTCTTTACCCCCCGTTATTTGTAGGAGAGCAGTTGTCTTTTGTTTTGTATGAACATAGTGATATCCAACACGCCTTAACTATATAAGTAATATGGCTGTGTCTTGTAGGGTGAAGGACTGCTTGCCCTTCGCAGGCGACTGGGTGCGCCCCCGAATTATGGTAGGGTCAGTGTTGCTCAACGCTTTCAGTTTTCTGTATTGTGTTGTTTGGTTTGTCTTCGTCCTTTACCGTCTGTGTCCAATATTGCCAGTTTCTTTAGATTGTACATTCGTGATTGCACCTTTTCTCTCTCTAACGGGTATTAGCTACAATAAATAATAAAGTTAACCTGTCAACGATTTATTCACCCAATGTCAATTCGAAACTTTGTTTCTCAATATTATGTTATTAATTGTACAGGTATATATAAACAGAACCACAGTATATTATGAGTTACAGAGTTGTGTGGATGTTTATAGTGTGCCATTGCTAGTCCTAATTCACCGGAGTAACTAACAGCTGTAGTCAAGTCATCGTATTATTGTATATGTTATTATGTTATCATTCAGTTCTTGCTCTGTCTCCTTAAGTTAACGTTCTTAGAGAACAAACATCTATACTGTTATAGTTATTTAAGAAATAAATCATGGAAGCCAGAATGTGTTAGGAGTTTTAACATGGATTGGCGGATATTAGTATTTTATCCCGAGCCAGAAGCGAGGGATAAAATTTACTAATATCCGCCAATCCATGTTAAAACTCAAAACATATTCTGGCTTCCATGATTTATTTCGATTCTGATATGTCTAAGAGTACAAATACGGTAGTATACTTTGATTGGAAGACGGTAATTTATATTTACGTTTGCGGACAATGTCGCACAAAATGTATGCTGCCAATGGAAAAGTCAGTCACATTCACCGGCGCATGTGCTAATGAGATTATACCGAATTAATAACTCGCTCGTTTGTTAACAAAACGAAAGAAGGAGGTATGTTAGAATTCGTTTTAACCGATAGAGTATGTCCACCCAACACCGGAGATGCGAACTTATGCTACTAGTATTACAACTCTTCTTATTAATTCACGACGGGTATCACCGGTGGAGCAGGAACTTCTTACCTTTACCAGTTTCTAGTGCGTTTCGTGTTGTTCAATCTGTATGTTTCTCTGTAGTGTTTTGTAGATCATTGTTTGTCCTTTTTCTTTCGATAATTGTTTTTTTCAGTTCTTCAATTGTCGTCTTCTGATTACCCCTATGGTATTTTCATACTTTCCGGAAGCCAGGAAAGTGTGTAAGTACTATGAATGGATCATATATTTGCTCTGTTTAATCTAAAGCAAAGGTGACGAATCGATCCGGCAACAAAATCAGTGTCAATTATATATGCTAAATCATCTTATGGCGCTCACCATAAAACGTTTAGAGATTTATCTAATAGAAAACATCAATTGACATTGAACATCTGTTTCAATAGTAGTAGTAAACAACATATGTTATCCTACTAACTATCGTGTGATCAATTAAACTAAATAATATTACACCACGAGGGACTATATTATGGATACTTTTAAGTAATTCCTCGATAAAAACGTAGCTAAAAATGATGTGATATTAATGAGACGAGAATAATATTCATTGACTGTGTTATACTGTATTTGTTTGTTTATGCATGTACCATTTGGTTGGTTTTATTGTTCCCATAAACTTTAAATTATTTCACTTTCTTATCTTCTGGCTTTGAGCGTATCAAATGAAGGCTATTCAAGACACATGGCGTGCGCGCCAAATTATATATCTACGTTTGCATTGCATGAATTGTAGATCTCAGGACCGAGATCGGTATGGTGATGATTTAAACATTTTCCTTTTTATTTCACAAACTATTGTTTTAAAATGAGAACCTAATTTATATTATACATAACCCTACACCAATTGATGCACTGACTACCTGTTACACTGATTGTTGTAAGATATGTATTATATCGATATTTACAGTTCCAAAAAGATGCCATTAAAACTAATGTACCTCTCCCTCCGGCATAGGTGACCTTGGCCGAGCTTGGATGTTCTATGTTTATTTTAAATGGTTTTTGGTCGGGCAGCACCGACCACGTTAACTCATTGTCTTGTAAATATTTGTAATAGGGAAAACTTCAAACGTTACCTTGGCGTATATTTTATATATTTACTCAGTTTTCTGTGGTGATCGTGTTGCTAAATCTTATTTCTCTATCTAATGTTTTGTAGATCATTGTTTGTCCTTTTTTATGCTTTGTTTTAGCCTTCATACTGTATGTCCTTCTTTCATTTACAGCTTCGTATTACCCCTTTGATGTCTTCAAACTTTCCTAGAGGGTCAAACAAAAACTACAAATGATCCCAACTCTGATAAATATAATAATAGGCACAGGCTACTAATACGACGGAAACGTATTCGTAGCCTTGGTTCTACAAGTACGACGGGCGGAAATTGTGACTAAATGATCAACCGGTTTCCGGACATGGACAGCTATTTTACGGAAATTAATCGCGTATTGCTAGCATCTAAAGGCTACGAATACGACTGTTTTGTGTTTTCTTAAATATATTGCTTTTAGACATTTATTACTATGATACTATAAAGTTTAAAGAAAAAAAAAATATACATAGATATTTTTAATTTAAGAATAATCATATACAAATTAAAATTTCAAGTAAGACAATAGGTAAATACAAGTGTATTAAATTAATAATGTTTATAGTTATTTTAAACAATTTCGGTAGTAGGTTTTTTTCGGCGCAAAGCGTAGTTCAATACATCTTAGATGGTATCATGCAAAAAGCGCAAACGTGTGTGTTTTATCATATGACTTACGATAGTATTGTAATGACTTAAAAAATTCCAGAAAGATGTATTTGCTGCTATACAGAACATGATTGAAGACATCGCTGCGAATTTAATATGAAAAATTGCAATCAAAGTGATGATCATTTGCTTATTTAAGGTATATTATATGTGATTTTACCTTGTGTTTGTGCGTTGACCGCTGGAAATGGAACTAAAATTGTTCCCTCCATGAATACAGGAATAATCCAACTCCTTATAAATTAAAAGACCCGCTGCACTTTCTGCAACTTCCATGTTTTTTTATATTTGGACCCCGTACTAAGTTTCCTTGAGATACGCTTATAAAGTTGGACGTAGTTATCCTGCTGGAATTTTGTTAGGACACTCTAAATCTATAAAAGATTTATACTTTGCTCCAACACGGAGCGCACTACCATCGTCGTCCATTTTGAAAATAATTAGTGTTGGGAAGTGTGAGTTGTACTCTGAGATGTACTCATACCGGTGAAATCTATGGGCTTAATCGTGTATTGTAAGACTAGTTTTTCAATGCATCAGATTTTATTGGAATAGAAATAAACTACAAACAGAAAATTATATAAAAAATTCATCAATTGTCATTTAATGAAATACAAACCATAGAATTAAGAAAATCGAGAAATCCGTCGTATTCGTAGCCTCTAGGTGCTAGCAATACGTGATTAATTTCCGTAAAATAGGTGTCCATGTCCGGAAACCAGTTGATCATTTAGTCACAACTTCCGCTCGTCGTACTTGTAGAACCCAGGCTACGAATACGTTTCCGTCGTATTCGTAGCCTGCGCCATAATAATAAGTGGAACACATTCGTGCACTTTCACAGACCACACACGTTATTGGCACACGTGTCTCTGTATGGTAGCATCTTAATTATTACTGTGGATATCAATCTGATGTATTATTAGCAAGGCAAGGACACGTTACATCAACACGGATGTTGAAAAAAACCACAATAATAAAAATATGAGACGCATTCAATCACGTAACCATCTGTACAATTCAAATTTAAAAAATATATAACATTGAATATATATAATCACATGTGTTGATGTGATCACAACATACATTTGTATCCTTTAGACGATTTATTAAACACAGGGTTGCCAGGTTTAAATGACATCAGATATAACTCTAAGATACAGGATATGATAAACATGTGCTGTGTTCACAAGAGAATCATTTATATCCATTTTACGTTATAATTCACCGGACAAAGATTGATGTGATTTGTGGAACAAAGGATTTTATTACAAATAATATTATGTTTCTTTTAATCATGCACATCACCAATACATGTTAAACTTAGTCCTTTAAATAGTATCAAATCTGTATAATGTTGACATCTATTGATTTAATAAATATTTATATACTTCGCAATCTCAATATCTCAGCAAAAATATGTTTCAAATGACACATTATGCTTGTATGTTATAGAAGTGATTGATTGTTGTTTAACGTCAATTCAGCAATGTGTTATCAATATCCTGCGAGAACAAGGTACCTCTTGATAAGATGATGATGACATCTGTTTTTTCGAGACCAACACTGGTCGAGAAACAAATATCGCCAAAATGCACTTCACGCAAGAACGCACATGATTTGTTGGACACATTTTTGAAGAAGACAACTGTGACAAGTTTAGAGCGACAACAAAATTATAAGTTTGTATCTTTGTATATACCAAAGAAATCAAATAAAGTTCAATAAAACCATCGAATATATATATAAAGACCACGGGGGTCACGTGGATATAAAATATAAAAAAAATTAAAAAGACATTTTGAAGGTAAAACATTACTTTTGACACCCGAGAATTTTTCGGAATTTCAAAATATTATCAATAATTTAACACAAGTCCTCATATTTGATTCATAATTTCTAAATCTAATTATTTTCGTTTTTGTCACAATGGGCCTCGGTTTTTTTTCTTGCCTCGTTTGAAAGGAAAACATATCAAATGAGTGTACTAAAGATCGCTGAACAACGATGACACCATAATGTTTTACTTAAGATCAGATTTCACTATTGATTTAGACCTCATTTTCCATATTTACTAAGATGACGAAAATTGGTTCAGTTCCCTCCCGATTATGTGTCAAAAATCAGCAACTTTACAAAATGTCCCTGATATGCGTATGCGCAGAACAATTATAAAATATTTCCACATGAATTCACCGCTGGTGGGGTCCCTGTTGCTTATCTTTCTTAGTTAACTGTGTTGCATTGTGTTTTTTCGTCATCGTTCTGTGTCTTGTGTAACCAAAGTTGCCAGTGTCTCTGGAGTGTCCATTCTGTATTGGCCGTTTGGTTTCTCTTACTGTTTAAATAATAACATCTTCTTAATATACACACATATACAAAGTAGTTCTTTCCGTTTACTTGTAGGCTTCATAATTTTCATCTTCATTTAAGATTTCAAAGATGAGGAACATTGTCATGATCTGGTTAGGTCAGTAGACGAGAAAAGACATGACGAGTTCATTATAGCAACTGTCAAATACATACAAATACAATTTCCGGTTGTACAATACGGAAAAATACGGCTTGTGGTTATACAATACGGTGAACAATAATGTATAAACTTTTTTCATAGGATTAAAATTATAACTGTTAAATGATATAATGGTATTAATTATCGGATATCGATATGATATTATCGCTTCTAAATAAATATTGCTATCTAGTTTCAACGGCCGTCGTGACCGTGATCGTATAGTTGATGGATTTACAACTACCTATGCAATCAGTGTCTATCGCCACTGATGTTGTGAGTTCGAATCTCGATCAGGGCGAAGTGTACATTATGTGATAAAGTTTGTCAGTGACTTTCGACAGGTATGTGGTTTTCTTCGGGTCCTCCACCAATAAAACTGACCGCCACTATATAACTCAAATGATGTATAAAGTGGCGTTAAACACCACCAAACAAACAAGCTATATATATCCATAAAGGTAAATGACTGGATATAGGTTCACAAGTCAATCATCGTTGTTTTCATGTCTGAACTCAAAAAGTTGATGAAAAATATACAAGTCTGATAGAAACGCTTATCTGTAACACGCCACAGAAACATGATGGGAATGAACATATTATTTTTAATAATTATGTGCATGCATCATGAAATATTTCCGGTTTTTATCTTTATCGCTATTTTGTTTATTTTCCCTTTGATGTTTAAAACCAATATATTTCATATCACGTAAGCGCTGAGATGATTCCAATTATTGCTAATCGCTAAGCGTTGTCAAGGACGCACGTAGTATTATCGCTGTTTTCTAATATGACGTTATAATGACGTCACATTACCAAATCCTTGATAATAAGTGATTAACGATATAAAATATTAATTGTGTTTAAAAAATGTCAGTATCTCAACAAAAAATATTTAATTATGAATACAAAATAGCGATAAAATAATTAAAGATGTTTTTTAGAATTCGAGAGATGACTGAGAAAAGTCCTCTCGTTTTAAAAAAACATCGTTAATCACTAATTATTATCGCTATTTTGTTTATTTTCCCTTTGATGTTTTAAAACCAATATATTTCAGATCACGTAAGCGCTGAGATGATTCCAATTATCGCTAATCGCTAAGCGTTGTCAAGGACGCACGTAGTATTATCGCTGTTTTCTAACATGACTTTATAATGACGTCACATTACCAAATCCTTGATAATAAGTGATTACATTAAAGATGCTTTTTAAAACTCGAGGACGTTTCTCAATTACATAATATTGATTATATTAATAATGAACTGGAAATTGGCATTATAAATGTAAACAAATTTTTAAGATTTGATCAATTATCACGTTATTGTATCCTCGTCTGACAATAAGTCGGTCAGTCATTGGATAATGTTTGATTATTTTTTTCATGTTTGAAAAGTAAACATTTTTGTCTTTTTAATTATGTTCCTCATCTATTCTTGCTCACATGTGTAAAGTTCTATGGAAAAAAGATCGATAATAATTACACACTGACCCATATTTGTTTAACACCCTTTTTCCAAATGGCGTCCTATGACCTCACATAAAGTCGGTCAAAGTTCAATAAAGCACATGATTTTGTCATAGGCCAACCAAACTTAAAAAGTAAACCAGATTAAGAAAGTACAGTATTTTAGCTTTTTCAGTGTAATTGTTTTGTCTGAAAAATTTCAAAAGATGTTTTTTTTAAATAGTTTGAAATTGAAGTATTAAAAATTAATTATTTGATGCAAATATTAAACTTGCTTACCCACATAAAAAGTATTTAATCCAGTGAATTTGGTGTTTTTGCTTTTGTCAATACAGTCTATTAGACCGACTACACCTGCCATATTTTTATAAAACAATTAATGACCGATTTCAATTTATTTTAATCACATTTATTATCACAGAGTGGTAACAATACAGTTTTGTTGTAATAATGACAGGTTTTTTTTACCCAGATAATCTCATTTTTCTGTCTGGTTTAATTTAATTCTCTGTTCAATTTATCCTATAAATTTTGATTATTGCTGTTAAATTAATTCTTTTTCTATCTTCTCTGGGAATTTCATTTCATTACCCCAAGAAGTAAGAGGTATATTTGTTATTAAAGCAGCAGTGGAAATGCAAAATAATCTGCCATTTTGTGACTAATGGAGAGCACTTGCATGCATTTTCCCGGTAAAATCGGCCATTTTCTAGAAAATGGTGGAATCTGAATGATCAATCATCATATTTTCAAAGTATTTTAAAATACAATTTGCTTGGCCTACATTCCAGAAACGGTCATGAACTGTGATGACGATTATGTCAACAAAGCGGAAAAATACAAATGCTTGAGGAATACCATCGATGAAAACATATTTAACAAGCATAATGATCAGGAAAAAAAGACATTAGTAAAAATGATCTTTTTTACTTTAATGGAATTTATTCAATTCAAACTTCTCTGTTTTAATCTCATCTTGTAATTTTGACGTTGAAAAGAATTCCCTCTGTGTTTATGTACGCTATGAATATACAGAATGACGTGACTGATCTCGTGCTGCGCGAGAATTGAAAATCAAAACAAATGACCGAGCAGATGTCACGGTAGGATAGTATCATTTGATAATTGTAAGAGAAGAGTGACGTCATATACAGTAATTCATAAAAACAGTTAAACGTGAAAATTAGTGTTTATCGGCATTTTGAACAAAATTCCGTTGATTTCTAGTAATCTGCAATATAAGTATAATGACATTAGCTGTGTTACGGTAATTAGCGGTCAGTTTTAAAAACTGTCATGCAAAGACAAACCACAGACGGATCTACTTATTGTAAGTCAATAACATTGACACCCTATGGATAAACCGTAAACAAGGGTAATAACAAAATTAACGAACTCCAAACAATCTTCCAAAGGGAAAGTCAAAACTCATAAGTATATAAACAGACAAAATCAGTCAACAACCGGAAAACTGTGAAAACCGTAATGACCCCGACTTGGTACAGGCATTTCTAAAGAAATGGTAGGTTGAATCAGATTTTAAAGCGCCAAACCTCCCGCTTTCATTACGGCTCAAAGGTTCCGGCTGTCACTATAACAGTATTTATAACAATACTGGAACAAAATAGGTAAAATAGTTGTCAAAGCAGTACCAAATTCAGTGAGGAGGGTGGAACATCTATCGTGAACCGTCTCCATCAACAACCTGCACAGTATGGGTACCTGTGCGGCGCAACTGACGTGTTTACGTAAAGTTTGTGGGCACGTTACCGTTTCCGATCATCGACTGTCAAAACCGGAAGGGTTCAATGTAAGTTTTTATGTGGTAGTAAACATTGCTAATGAAGACAACAAATTACAGACACCCGCTGATATAATACCTTTATCCGCCAGGAAAATTTAAAACATATCTGTTGAACGGAAATATCCTTTTTTTACACTTAAACTTGATTTTAATGTTGCGTAAGCATTGACATCATTGTTTTCTCGCTGAATTCAGCATGGACAACCCTGATTTTTTCAAAGAAGCTTCGTACAACCAATTATCACCACACAAAGTCATGTCTCGTTCTAGCCTCATGAATCTTCTTATCTTTTACAAGCTTTTGAAGAAACTCCGACTCATATCATTGCCTTACGAAACGTATATAAGAAGTTCATATTTTGGCGCCTTGCAATTTGAAGTTGGAATTTCTAGTGTTTAGTATTTATATATGATAAAACCCGAGAACAACCGAAAGGCGGAAGATGTCACGTGACCTACTTTCCCTTTTGCAGCCACGTAGGTGTCCATTGACAAAAAAATCGGAGGATTATCTGTCAGTATGGGGGTGTAGACAGTAGGAAGATAAAAAAAAAACGGGTTTTCCTTGAAGAAAAATCATTTCACTACGCAAATTAGTAAGCGATTTGCGTCCTATCGACTTTTTGACAGGGGAAATAGCGATTGAAGTGACAGGGGTAGTAGGAGTGAGTCCGGCCTTGTGGTATTTTAGGTACATAGCGAGCATATTTTTGACTCTACACAAACGCCTGTGCGTAAACACGTCCGTTGCGCCGCACAGGTACCCATATTGTGACCCGAGTCACCTGAAGTATTTTAACTACGAAAGTAAATGTCAAAAACACTTTTACGTCACACATTGATAAAAACTATTTTTGACATTTTTGTTGACTCATTATCTTTATACATTTTCACTATATGAACATTATTTGTTTTGAAATATTAGCATTTTCCGGGCCACAGACAATATAATGCAGTTGTCGGTAGAACGAAATAGGATAACTGACTGGAAAATTGTAATAAACGGGAAAAATGGATATATCTAAAATATGACCGTTCATTTTCCTGGCTTTGTACAGACACTTTAATAAAAGGTGGTGGGGTTTAACAAGTTCAATATCAAAACTCACATACAACTGCAGAATCGTTGAGTGAGTGAGTGATTGTTGTTTATCTAACACCAATTCAGCAATTTTTCAGCTGTATCATGGCGAGAACAAGTTAATTTTCAATGGGATGATGATGAGGTCTGCTTTGTACTAGACCAACACGCTGAGTTGGGTTTGTATAGTGCTAGGCTCACTGGAACAACAGTCCGCGGGTAGAGATATCGCATCAAACAGCGAAAAAACTATGTGCTATCTCTGTATCCCGGAGATCTGTTTGGTACATCTAACCATTAATACATGTTCAAGTCGACGATATGTTCGTGCTGCAAGATAAATTGTAGTAATATCAAAAGTTACTTGAGAAATTTTCATTTTTGGGATTTTAACGTTGGTTGGTATGCTATTAGATTTTTATCCCGAGCTGTAATGAAGAATGCAATTTACTAATATTCTGCCATGAACTTTGTTTCTACAATATGTCTAAGATTACAAATATAGGTCGTGATCGTATGATAGTGGTATTTACAACTACGTTTGCAATCGTGCCCATCACCAATTATATTGTTAGTTCGAATCCCGCGCTCAGCTGAGGTGTACTCGATGCAATATTATTTGATAAATTTTGTCAGTGACTTGCAACAGGTCGGTGGTTTTCTCCGGTTTCCTCACCAATGAACTGACCGCCACAATATAACTGACATATCGTTGAAAGTGGTGTTAAATACCATAACCCTAGCCCTAACAAATATAGTAGTACACTTTGACTAAAGACCCTTATTTATGTGACGCAGTTTCCCGTTAAATCTTCCAACTTGTCAAGTTCAACAGTTTTTACTCATAAATTATATCGGAGTGCATAAATAAAAAATAATAATAAAACATGAGACAGGAAATAATATTTAAAAAAATCTACTCCCTACCTCGACATTTACATTGGGATCGACAAAACTGTACGAAATTCGTGATGACTTTTCCAATAGTCAGTAGCAATATTCTAGCCGCACCAGCTAATGGTGGTTTGCATATTAAAACTCATACTTCATTCTAGAGCTTGCGCCCAATACAGTGATATTCTTGACAGAGCTCAGGTGTTGATGCAAAAGATTCTCAAACAATACTACGTTGTCCCTAGGTTAAGATCATCACGAACTGACTGATCATTGCTAAATATGCATGTCTCAAATGGTAAAGAATATATTGCCGTTTAGGTGTATGTTTTCCTATCCCTGTCACAGATAGAACTTTTACCGGAATTGACTATAAAAGTAAGACGGATTGTGTGTCTTATAAGAAAGAGAAACTGCTTATCATTCGAGAGCACTTGGGTTCACCCCCCCAATTATTATAGCTGTTGTCCGTGTAATCGTTTTAGTGTTCTGTGTCGTGTCTGTTTTGTACCATATGTGTCTCTGGATTTTCAATAACATTGCATTTCCCTATTGGTTTTCTTTAACGTTTATTCATATAAGATTTTACAAAAAGAATATGTTATAACAAACGATGAAGAAGTGTGCATTATAGTGCATCTATATAATCCATTAGCAGTCGTATTTTTATATTTAGACATAACCATAGATGTTATTATGTTACTATCATTTACTATTTTGAAAGTGAAATACTAAAACAATCGTAGAATAAATCAGCAGCCGAGTGTCAATGTCGCCAGCGATCTTCCGAAACTACGTCACAGGAAAACGACCATTAACAGAAGTCAAAGTCGAGGTGGTTGTCTTTAATATTTTTTTCCGGAAAAAATAATGTGTAAAGAAATAACACGAATATATTTTTGTAATGTTTGTATTCACCATGGTCATGTATAAAAACATGATATCAATTAGAACGGAAGTCCATAACAATTAGCATGTGCGAGGTAAAATATATCGGGAATTTTATCACGGCATTGTTCATATAGCCAATGAAGGACGTCATATGAGAACATAATCTCACGCTTGAAATGACAATTCACTAAGCAAAATATCAGCTCACGAAGATTAACCTTTTCATCAATCGTACCGTCTTGAACAAACATAATAAATGCACGACGCCGCGGTATTAGCGTCAGAGAAAAATCTCAAAAACAACAAGGACAACATCTTTATTACCAAAGATCTCACAAAGTTTCGACAATCTATCATCAAAGAACTAAATGCACAGAAAAAAGCAAAACAAATAAACTCCTTCTGGACATTTGATGGCCGTATATTGCAAAAAAGACAGATGATTCCAGGAAGACATTCATCAGATGTATCTTAATGATCTCATCCAGTAATTTGACGAACGTTTGTAAAAAAAATAAATAATAAACATTCAACTATAATATATTCTTGAGCATTTTTGTACTCGAAATTGCATACAGTATTATTTTTCTTAGAGTTGTAAAAAAATCCCCATGTAGTTTAGCTGCACTGTTAATATAATTGTTTTACCTTAAATTGTACAGGAATGAAAAATATTTAAAATATATTATACTATAAACTGAATTATGCCAGTAACCAAATTATCAAATATATATTTATTTTGACTAGGTACTATTATCAATAATTTTACACTTCCAAATTAAATTGAATATATATATGTGTGTATTTGATGAATTATCTTTCATTGTGTTTGTAAACAAATTATCACGTGTTTAAATATAGGGTGTACTCGAAACGGTATGAGCATCTTCTACCGAAACATTTAATGACAGTGTGGCGATAAATACTATTATATCAAATAACCCAATTGTTCAAATGTATCTGTAATTTTGGAAGTGTATATCTTCGGGAAACTTGAATCCTTATTTAAAATTATACCCTTTCAAATTATCACTATTCTTAGTTCTATTTGTAAATAAATTACCACGTGCTCAAGCATAGTGTAAAATCGAACTGGTATAAGCATTTAATCAATCCTTTTACTACCGGAAGGTGTTCATACAATGCCATATAACTTTCTGTTCTCAATGTTTAGTAATAATTGATCATTACTTGTCTATTCATTATTGTTTTTTTTTTTATCATTGCTTAATGGGTATTCCTTCACTTTGTTTGCTTGTTGATTGTTTTATATATAAACTGCTACCAATTTAAATGTTTTTTTTTCACAGATACATTCAATTTTATCTTATAGTAAATTACTTACCACATCTCTGCCACTTGTTAATTATCCAGAAACACATTTTTTTTCCCAATATCCTTATTATTCACGAATGCATATTCCCGAAAGTACGCAAAAACGCTAGTCCATATATACATATATACATATAATATTTAACTTCTACCACATACATACACGTCCGTGTTATGTAAGTGATCCGGTGCTTTATTTGTAAACATACTGCCACGTGTTCAATGATGTATACGTTCTGATAAAAGGAGTGTTTGATTTGTCATTTGCTGTTCTATATTACTCAATTTTTTTTTTTATTTTTTTTTTTACAATAATTAATTTCTTGTAAATAATATATAATGTTGTAGTAGCTCAGCATATTGCCTTAGAAATCATTAATTGATATGATCTTGATATAATCCATGAATACATTAAAGGAAAGGTGTGTTTGAACATGGAAACAATTTAAAATAACCTCACCACTACTAATAGGTGTGTATGACTTCTACATTTCCTACTTTTTGGTCAAAATTCCTTATAGATTGCCGAATTTATTATGCAATGGTAACTAGAATACAATATGTTTACTGTAATGTGGATTTAATGCTTGTTTATTATTTATTTATTTTATTACTCTTTTTCTTTTTTTTTTTATATATTTTTGTCTGTATTTTTTTCAGATTTTTCTCCCCTTGAATATTGACTTGCAAGTAATTTGTTTTCCTGTGTATATTGACTTAATTTCCTTCTTTGTTTTTGATCTTCATTAGGTTGTATATTATTGTTGTCCTTTTGTTATATATAAACTGTAGACATTAAACTATTATTAACATTTCCGTAAGTTTATATTCTCCTTCTTTTTGTTTCCATTTTGTTTAACTTCATGCATTCTGTGGGAAAAAATAGTACTATTCTACTTTACTATTTATATATATATATATATATATATATATATATATATATATATATATATTTTAATTTTTTTATTTTATAGAAAATTTGTTTTTGCTTTTGTTTTTTGTCTTTTTGTCTTTTTTGTTTTTGTTTTTTTTTATTTTTTTTTATAAATATAATATCAAATGTTAAGAAATTTACATCTTCAGAGACTAAAATTTATCTTTCTGACTTTCGTACAAAACTAAAACACTTTTCTTGAATGTTTTTTAACCTAACATTTATCTTCTTTATCTTAATCATGTTTTTCACAAATGAAACTGAAATTGTACATATTGTTCATATTCTTGTATTTACTTCTCATTATTCTTTTGATATTGCTGACATATCCCTATTTAAATCCTATCGACAGAATCCTTCAAAGTATAAAATACATATAGACAATGGGTAATGATATCGGTATGTATAGACTGTCGATAGGTATGTTTTATATTAGAGCTTATTCCTCCTTAGTTAAAAAAAATGAGGGTCTTCTTTGGTTTTGGTATTTTGAACTTTATGAAGGTAATGCTTTATTTACAGAATTTGATCTGCATGTTTGCACAATCCTGTCACTTTCCCTTTTCGACAAATATACAATTTACTTTAATACTTTTACTATTATTGATTCTTGATAATGATATCCATCAAAATCCGGGACCTGAAGAATACGAATTTTCTGTGTTTCATTTAAATGCACGTAGTGTGCGAAATAAATTGTCATATTTAGAAGACATAGCTTCTGAGTCGTCTATGATTTGTGTAACAGAGAGCCATTTGGACGGAAATATATTGGATACTGACATTGGTATTGATGGTTTTTCCGATAAAATATTTAGAAAAGATAGAAACAGTTTTGGGGGTGGCGTTCTCGTGTATACTTCTCAAGGTATTTGTGTGAAAGAAAGGCACGATTTAAATTGTGATGGGGTTGAAATGCTGTGGATTGAAGTACTTATTCCACATTTTAAACTACTTGTGTGTGTTGTTTATCGACCACCAGGAACTACAGAATCATTTTGGGATAATTTTGATTACTCCCTTGAACAAGCATTAAATTTTACTGAAAACATAATTATTACTGGCGATCTTAATGTTGATTTACTTATTCAAACTAATCATAAGTTGAACGAAATCATGACACTGTATAATTTAACTAATGTTATAAATGAGCCAACAAGGATGGGTGCACTATTGGATGCAGTTATTGTTTCAAATATAGATATAGTTGTTGATTCTGAAGTAATAGGTGTTGATAGAAGTATAAGTGATCACAATGCAACAATGATTAATATCAAAATCCCGTACTCAATCAAAAAAACATATATGCGTAAAGTTTGGCAATACAAACATGTAGACCTCTTAAAACTTAATAATGAAATATCAGAATTTCAATGGGAATCGTATCTCAAAGAATGCACTGATATTGATATTATGTCATCAAGCTTTACACAGAAATACCTTGAGATAATATCGAGAAATATCCTCTCAAAAATGATTCAAGTAAGACCTTCTGATAAGCCATGGTTTAATTCCCATATCAAAAGGGAAATCCGTATCCGAAACCGATTGAAAAAAATTGCAAGAACAAAAAAGTAATCGACCGCTATACATAAGTACAAATCCCATCGTAATAAGGTAAATAATATGATCAAGCATGCCCGTGAACAGTTCCTTTTAAGTGCAAATGAATTGGTAGACTCACTCCAAAGAAATGATTCGAAATCTTATTGGTCACTGATTCGGAAATTAATGAAAGGAACGTCCCAAAATTATTCCATTCCGCCCTTATATGATAATGATTCAAATGAATTGATATATGATGACAAGATTAAGGCAAATCTGTTGAACAACTATGTTTGTTCTATTTCATTTGTTGATGATACTAATCATGTTCCCCCAGATATACCATCAAGAACTGATGCATTATTATCTAATATATATATTACTGAACACGATGTTAAAGATATTTTACAAACATTGAAAATAGGTAAAGCTTGTGGTGATGACGGCATCACCCATCAAATGTTAAAGAGTACTTCTGAAACCATTTGTATACCTTTAGCTATTATTTTTAGCTTTTCTTTGCAGAAAGGCATATTTCCGTCAACATGGAAAATTGCGCGAGTTATGCCAGCTTTCAAAAAAGACGACAAAAGCAGTCCTTCAAATTATAGACCCATATCTTTATTAGGTTGTATAGGGAAAGTGATGGAACGTGCTGTATATAAGTATACATATAATTTTATTTTTGAACATTCTCTTCTGTATGCCTACCAATCAGGATTCATTCGTGGTCATTCTACTGTATACCAATTATTAGAAATGTATCATAGAGTATGTCAAAATTTAGACGAACGATTGTCAACTATTTTAATATTTTGTGACATTTCAAAAGCTTTTGACAGAGTTTGGCATGAGGGGCTTATTAAGAAATTAAAATCGTATGGGATATCGGGCGACCTTTTGATCTGGTTTAAAAATTATTTAAGTGGTAGAAGGCAATTTGTGTTTGTAAATAATGAACTATCAGATTCTGGTCTTGTCAAAGCAGGTGTACCCCAAGGATCTGTACTTGGACCTTTATTATTTGTATTATATATTAATGACATTACAGATAACTTAGGCAATTTGGTGAGACTGTTTGCCGACGACACCTCATTGTCATACTCTGGGAAAAACTTTGATTTGATGCAAATTGAGATAAATAATGATTTACAAATATTGGATCAATGGGCAAAAACATGGCTTGTAGACTTTAACCTTAAAAAAACTAAAGCCCTTATAATATCAAATAATACTAATATTCCTGAATTAAACATACGTTTTAATGACGAATCAGTTGAACTTGTTGATAATCATAAACATCTGGGTGTAACATTTGTATCTGATGGAAGCTGGACTGTACATATTGAAAACATAGCTAGATCAGCATTAAAACAAGTAAATGTTCTTCGTAAATTAAAATTTATTTTATCTAAACAAGCTTTGTCAAATATCTATCTTACATTTATCAGACCAGTACTAGAATATGCATGTGAAGTGTGGGATGGGTGTTATGAACGGGACATTGAAAAATTAGAAAAAATACAATTAGAAGCGGCACGAGTTGTAACAGGTCTGACAAAATTTGCTAGTAAGGATTCATTATATTTTGAGACTGGATGAGAAACTTTAGCCAATCGGCGGGAAACTCATAAATTAACTACTTTTTATAAAATTCATAATAAATTTTGCCCTCCTTATTTATTTAACTGTTTACCTCCAGTTACATCAGATGTAAATAGTTATAACCTTAGAAATAATCAGAATTATGTTCCACCCAGATGCAGACTGAAAACATCAGCAAGCTCATTTATTCCATCTACCGTTTCGCTTTGGAATAATCTAGACATATCAATAAGAAATTCTCCTACATTATCTTCGTTTAAAAACAGAGTAAAAGCTGATATTTATAAAACCCCAAAGTATTATAATGGAGGCCCACGGAAACTAAGTATATTACATACTAGACTTAGACACCAATGCAGCTCACTCAATGCCGATCTGTCAAAAATACATATAATAAATAATTTTAAATGTAATTGCGGTGCTTCTTTTGAAGATGCTATACATTATTTTCTGGAATGTCCCTTATACCTGAACGAAAGAAGAACACTTCTGAGTAATTGCGACGATATCAATATCAATATTGAAACTTTGCTCTTTGGGAACGATATGCATAGTTATGACGTCAACTCCAAAATATTTGGAAAAGTTCGAACTTTTATAAATCAATCAAAAAGATTTTAGGGCTAATGTCAGCAATTTTTCAATTTTTCACTTTTTTCACTTTTTCACTTTTTCACTTGTACTTACTTTCTTTCAGTGTCAACATTTTAAATGTCTATTGTCTGTGTTTTGTTTTGCTGTCATTAATTCATGTGTATAATTTGTAAGGAGAGGACTTCATATAAGTTGGTATAACTTGCTGTCCAATCCTATTGTTTATGTACAATAAAATATTATTAAACTAAAAAAAAAAAAAAAATATGCATAGTTAGATATCATTCAACTTTAAACTAGTGATAAAACGAAATTGACGCTAAATATATACCACGCCATTGTTCCTCTATATAGATTATGTCCTTTCACTCAATAATTTAATGATAAGTTTAGTGATTTTGTCGATCGCATTTATCCAATTTAGCTTGAAATAAAGTATGCCACAGTTACATCAAGGTCTGCTTCATACCTTGACCTATACCTCGAAATTGACAGTGTACACCGGTTAAGAACGAAATTTTACGACAAAAGAGATGATTTCAAATTTCCCATAGTGAACATTTCATTTATATCTAGCAACATTCCAGCAGTACCTGCATATCGAGTATACAACTCTCAGTTGATCGGATATTTCAGTTCTTGAGGATTTTTGGACTTTGATAGATAGTTGCTACTAACAAGGGTTGATTAAGTTGAAGTCATTACTTCGAAAGTGTTATGGTTGCCACCATGACTTGGTTAGCTGTTACGGAATATATGTGTCACAAATAACTACGGATATGTTCCAATTGTCGTAAGCACTTTCCGGTCCCTTCCTCATTCATGACTTATCACCGGGTTTGTAACTAGAGTAATACGACGGGTGTCACTAGTGGATTAGGAACTGCCTACCCTTCCGGAGCACCTGAGGTCATCCCCGGTTTCTAGTGGGGTTCGTGTTGCTCGATCTTTAGTTCTCTGTGTAGTGTTTTCTTTAGATCGTTGTCTGTCATTTTGTCCCTTTGTTGACCATTCTCACGTCTCTGCGTCTTTGATTTACCGATTCTGATTACCCCTTTGGTATCTGTAAACTGTTCTAAGATTTCAAGCATTTTTCCGCCAGAGACAAACGCATGTTGTCTTCTATGATAGAAAAAATACAATTTGTTTTCATCGTTTATTTGGGATTTGGCTGTAGAAAAAATTCTTTCGTTGAAATACTACCCCCCCCCCCCCCCCCCCCCCCCCCCCCGTAAATATCGCTGACGTTTGTATTAATTTGATCAATTATCAAGTTATATGACAATTGCAATTCATACAAAAACACATCACATTTATTAAAGTACAAAACAATTACACGTGTAAATGAAAGCGATTATCGGTTATTCTAACAAAATTCCGTTGATCTCTAGAAACCTTTAATATAGGTACATGTTTAAAGGAAAGTCAAGGAAAATATCGTTCAGTTTTCAGTATTTTCATGCAAAGATAAACCGCGGACGGATCTACCTACTTCTGGTAAATTAATACAACTGTTCAGGTATGGATGCACATTTCAAATGCACCAAGTATTTGTTTTAAAATATTGAATAACTTATTCAGGACCACAGAGAATATAATGCAGTTATCCATAAAACGAACATGTAAAACTGACAAGATTTACAATCAATCAAGTCAAACTGAAGTTCTAGAAATTAAATATATTAACCACTACATTAGCTGCCATCAGATTATGAAATGGAGCCTATATTCATGATAATCGGCAAATGAATAGACTACATGCATACATTAACATAACTTATAAAGAATCTATAACGCAAAGTACCCAGTCTCAATAACAAGAGTAAATATAATTGTTGACAATCCATTGGTATTTCTTAAATAGTTTGATTCAGGTGTATTGAAGATTTCCAGATTTCCAATGGGCATACTCATACAATTTAGGTGATACAATGGGGGTGGGGGTAACTCATACAATTTAGGTGATACAATGGGAGTGGGGGTAGCTCATACAATTTAGGTGATACAATGAGGGTGGGGGTAACTCATACAATTTAGGTGATACAATGGGGGTGGGGGGAACTCATGCAATTTAGGTGATACAATGGGGGTGGGGGCAACTCATACAATTTAGGTGATGCAATGGGGGTGGGGGTAGCTCATACAATTTAGGTGATACAATGGGGGTGGGGGTAACTCATACAATTTAGGTGATACAATGGGGGTGGGGGTAACTCATGCAATTTAGGTGATACAATGGGGGTGGGGGTAACTCATACAATTTAGGTGATACAATGGGGGTGGGGGTAACTCATACAATTTAGGTGATACAATGGGGGTGGGGGTAGCTCATACAGTTTAGGTGATACAATGAGGGTGGGGGTAACTCATACAATTTAGGTGATACAATGGGGGTGGGGGTAACTCATACAATTTATGTGATACAATGGGGGTGAGGGTAACTCATACAATTTAGGTGATACAATGGGGGTGGGGGTAACTCATGCAATTTAGGTGATACAATGGGGGTGGGGGTAGCTCATACAGTTTAGGTGATACAATGGGGGCGGGGGTAACTCATACAATTTAGGTGATACAATGGGGGTGGGGGTAACTCATACAATTTAGGTGATACAATGAGGGTGGAGGTAACTCATACAATTTAGGTGATACAATGGGGGTGGGGGTAACTCATACAATTTAGGTGATACAATGGGGGTGGGGGTAACTCATACAATTTAGGTGATACAATGGGGGTGGGGGTAACTCATACAATTTAGGTGATACAATGGGGGTGGGGGTAACTCATACAATTTAGGTGATACAATGCGGGTGGGTGTAAAGGTTCGATACCAGACAAGTCAGATTAGGGATGTGATTAAAAGAGGTTTGTATGAGTACCTGCATTGGACATGTAGAATGTGCTCTTTTCACAATGCAAGATGTTTCAAAAGTTAACAATTGGAATGTCGGAATATCACTCTATTATAATCTTGTAAAAAATGTTTTTTAGATAAAAAAAGTAGATATATAATTTAGTGATAATTACACTTTTCTGGAATAAACTTCCCTCAAAATAAAAATATGTAAAAGCCAAATATCGGTACAAGTAAGAAAAACAAAAGATCTATCTTTTGTAAAATATTTAAAACAAGATGAACATAATAAACACCGTTACTTTATCCCTTTAGATTCTTACTTTTGAGGGGGAAAACGTAGATATAATTCCAGCAGTGATAAATCTAACACCTACGGAGACTATAAGTTAGACTATACATGACTAGAATGTATTATCAGTAAAGAACAACTGTCAACCATGTATATATGATCTTAGACACATTCAATACAGAGACAATCAGACTTTGTAATTTTTTTGTATTTTGCGATCAGTGACAGAGTTGTTCACAATGATTTATTTCCAGAAATAACATTATTGACAAAAAACTCTTTATAACAGATGAAAATAAAATGATGAATCGGTAAAGTCAGTGGTATACAAATTTACATAGCCAATCAATGCTACATGACCTTGTGAACTTCCTTGAAAGCTTGTTGTTTACATTAAAGCGGTACTAAACACAAATGTAGCATGAAATGCATTAAATATCATTACATTTTGTAAAAATAAAAATAACTGGCATTATTTCAAAGATTTAATTTCTATTTATACTACTTTTTCTTAAACTAATCTTAAACGTTATTGAATAATTGAAATGTGCACTGATATCTTTTGGCCACTGTATTGTTTGTCCCTTTGGTCACTGTATTGTTTGTCCTTTTGGCCACTGTAATGTTTGTCCTTTTGGCCACTGTATTGTTTGTCCTTTTGGCCACTGTATTATTTGTCCTTTTGGCCACTGTATTGTTTGTCCTTTTGGCCACTGTATTATTTGTCCTTTTGGCCACTGTATTGTTTGTCCTTTTGGCCACTGTATTGTTTGTCCTTTTGGCCACTGTATTATTTGTCCTTTTGACCACTGTATTGTTTGTCCTTTTGGCCACTGTATTGTTTGTCCTTTTGGCCACTGTATTATTTGTCCTTTTGACCACTGTATTGTTTGTCCTTTTGGCCACTGCATTGTTTGTCCTTTTGGCCACTGTATTGTTTGTCTTTTTGGCCACTGTATTATTTGTCCTTTTGGCCACTGCATTGTTTTTCCTTTTGGCCACTGTATTGTTTGTCCTTTTGGCCACTGTTTTGTTTGTCCTTTTGATCACTGTATTATTTGTCCTTTTGGCCACTGTATTGTTTGTCCTTTTGGCCACTGTATTGTTTGTCCTTTTGGCCACTGCATTGTTTGTCCTTTTGGCCACTGTATTGTTTGTCCTTTTGGCCACTGCATTGTTTGTCCCTTTGGCCACTGTATTGTTTGTCCTTTTGGCCACTGTATTGTTTGTCCTTTTGGCCACTGTATTGTTTGTCCTTTTGGCCACTGTATTGTTTGTCCTTTTGGCCACTGTATTGTTTGTTCTTTTGGCCACTGCATTGTTTCTCCTTTTGGCCACTGTATTGTTTGTCCTTTTGGCCACTGTATTATTTGTTCTTTTGGCCACTGTATTGTTTGTCCTTTTGGCCACTGCATTGTTTGTCCTTTTGGCCACTGCATTATTTGTCCTTTTGGCCACTGTATTATTTGTCCTTTTGGCCACTGTATTTTTGTCCTTTTGGCCACTGTATTGTTTGTCCTTTTGGCCACTGTGTTGTTTGTCCTTTTGATCACTGTATTGTTTGTCCTTTTAGCCACTGTTTTGTTTGTCCTTATGGCCACTGTATTGTTTGTCCTTTTGGCCACTGTTTTGTTTGTCCTTTTGATCACTGTATTATTTGTCCTTTTGGCCACTGTATTGTTTGTCCTTTTGGCCACTGTATTGTTTGTCCTTTTGGCCACTGCATTGTTTGTCCTTTTGGCCACTGTATTGTTTATCCTTTTGGCCACTGCATTGTTTGTCCCTTTGGCCACTGTATTGTTTGTCCTTTTGGCCACTGTATTGTTTGTCCTTTTGGCCACTGTATTGTTTGTCCTTTTGGCCACTGTATTGTTTGTCCTTTTGGCCACTGTATTGTTTGTTCTTTTGGCCACTGTATTGTTTGTCCTTTTGGCCACTGTATTGTTTGTCCTTTTGGCCATTGTATTGTTTGTCCTTTTGGCCACTGCATTGTTTCTCCTTTTGGCCACTGTATTGTTTGTCCTTTTGGCCACTGTATTATTTGTTCTTTTGGCCACTGTATTGTTTGTCCTTTTGGCCACTGCATTGTTTGTCCTTTTGGCCACTGCATTATTTGTCCTTTTGGCCACTGTATTATTTGTCCTTTTGGCCACTGTATTTTTGTCCTTTTGGCCACTGTATTGTTTGTCCTTTTGGCCACTGTGTTGTTTGTCCTTTTGATCACTGTATTGTTTGTCCTTTTGGCCACTGTTTTGTTTGTCCTTATGGCCACTGTATTGTTTGTCCTTTTGGCCACTGTATTGTTTGTTCTTTTGGCCACTGTATTGTTTGTCCTTTTGGCCACTCTATTGTTTTTCCTTTTGGTCACTGTATTGTTTGTCCTTTTGGCCGCTGTATTGTTTGTCCTTTTGGCCACTGTATTGTTTGTCCTTTTGGCCACTATATTGTTTGTTCTTTTGGCCACTGTATTGTTTGTCCTTCTGGCCACTGTATTATTTGTCCTTCGATTTGCAGCTTCTGATTACTCCTGTGGTGTCTTAAGCTTTTCGTCCTATCATTATATATTGATAAGCATTGAAACCACTGGAACCCATCTTATGTCGTCTCTACATAGATGATTAATACAACTATATTAAACAGTCAAAACAGATCTTTAAGGGTCCATTAATTGTAAATAACAAAACTGCCATCACATATCAAAATATCTTGCACAAAATCCAATCCAAAACCAGATCACTTGATCCATGCAGACTAAGGGATAAAGTTCAGCAACATCACCCATATTTGTTCTTATTTGCTGTCGTACTATAAACCATTCGATCAAATCAAACTACCAGAACCAGGTCGGAAAGTCAATATAAAGTGTATATGACACTAATAAACACGTACTTCAAAATTATATGTCATTGTGGAATTTAAGTTTCACAAAGTTCAATCTTTCAGATGCGCTTTAGTTCAACAGCACGCGGCAAGTAGTTTTCACTTTCGGCCGTTTCAATTGAGTTGAAACTGGGTTACAAAGCAGATACAAAATAAAGCTAGACGAATATTTAATAAGCACAATTTTGATATTCTATTAATTGAAGCGTGAATAGTATGATAATAAATGAATGCCAATTAATTGACTATAAAGCCTAAGTTATCACGGCCAGTACCAGCTACTAGAATGATGTTATCGGTGCCTTCATTTGATAGTAAGATGTTGCTATATATAAGCCGATGTTATCGGTGCCTTCATTTGATAGTAAGATGTTGCTATATATAGGCCGATGTTATCTCGACTAGAATGATGTTATCGGGGCCTTCATTTGATAGTAAGATGTTGCTACATCTAGGCCGATGTTATCGGTGCCTTCATTTGATAGTAAGATGTTGCTATATATAGGCTGATGTTATCTCGACCTACATTTGATAGCAAGATGTTGCTATATATAGGCCGATGTTATCTCGACCTACATTTGATAGTAAGATGTTGCTATATATAGGCCGATGTTATCTCGACCTACATTTGATAGTAAGATGTTGCTATATATAGGCCGATGTTATCTCGACCTACATTTGATAGTAAGATGTTGCTATATATAGGCCGATGTTATCTTGACCTACATTTGATTGAAAGATGTTGCTATGTATAAGCCAATGTTATTTTGACCTACATTTGATAGTAAAATGTTGCTATATATAGGCCGATGTTATCTCCACCTACATTGTGAGCACTATAATGTTATTTTCGAACTATCTTTAGTGGTTACATATCGTGATCAACTGATAATCGAAAGCTATAGGGCATACTGCTAAATGTAAACTAATTGGAGATATGACTTCAGATTTAGAAGACGCATTTCTATCAGCAATATATGTTTGTTTTATTGAATACCATGCTCTTAAATGTTACCTTTATATTGAAGATCACCCATTCAAGGCTACACACATACACCTGAACGAAGCCTGCTGCGATATTTCAAAACAAGTAAAATAATCACTGCAAACATGACTCTGTAATAATTTTAATAAACGTTTCAGAAAACAGAAAGGGTAATCCAGAGACGATCCAGAGACAATCCAGAATGGACAATCCAGAGACAATCCAGAGACAATCCAGAGACGATCCAGAGACAATCCAGAATGGACAATCCAGAATGGACAATCCAGAGACGATCCAGAGACAATCCAGAGACGATCCAGAGACAATCCCGAATGGACAATCCAGAGACAATCCCGAATGGACAATCCAGAGACAATCTAGAGACGATCCATAGACAATCCAGAGACGATCCATAGACAATCCAGAATGGACAATCCAGAGACAATCCAGAAACAATCCAGAATGGACAGTCCAGAGACAATCCAGAATGGACAATCCAGAGACAATCCAGAATAGACAATCCAGAGACGATCCAGAGACAATCTAGAACGGACAATCCAGAGACAATCCAGAATGGACAATCCAGAGACGATCCAGAGACAATCCAGAGACGATCCAGAGACAATCCAGAATGGACAATTCAGAGACAATCCAGAATGGACAATCCAGAGACGATCCAGAGACAATCCAGAATGGACAAATCAGAGACAATCCAGAATGGACAATTCAGAGACAATCCAAAATGGACAATCCAGAGACGATCCAGAGACAATTCAGAATGGACAATCCAAAGACAATTCAGAGACAATCCAGAGGCGATCCAGAGACAATCCAGAATGGACAATCCAGAAACGCAGGTGTTTTCTTTTTTCAAAATTGCTGAAAGTTTGGAATATAGTGAGGATTCTTTCGTTGATGTCATAAATCTAATATTTGCAAAATTGAAATGATTAATGCATTTTCTTGAAAGACTATTTTACTTTAAAGAAATATATACCTTTGAGAAGAGTTTGAAGATACCAAAAGAGGTATTCAGAATCCGTAAATCGAAGAGGTACAATAAGGGTAATAAAAAAATTACCGAACTCCGAAAACACAATGATCAAAAGAAGAAGTGCAAAAGGACAAACAACGATCTACAAAACATACATATAAAACTAAAGATCGAGTAACATGAACCCCACTAAAAACATAGGTGTGTTTTATAATTATGCGATCCGTCGTCTTTAAACACTTTTACAAATTTCAAATAAGAAATCAATTGAAACTCAACAATTTACCACTGTTAAATTGTTGAACAACGTGTTGACAATGAAGATTACTATGTTATTTCACGGATTACTCAAATCAAGTGTTTGCAACGTTCAAACATACCTTTTAACATATGTAGATGTAGATGGCTTCTTTCAAGAGTATTCTACGAATCAAGATATTAGAAATATATATTTTCATCATTGTCTTGAAGATGCATTCCTACCAAACAACAATCACCCATCTACTGTTGTTACTGGGAGGATATCAATATAACTGTTTGATGTTGGTGCATGCATATATTTACATCATAAAGATTCATTCTTATCAAACAACAATCACCCATCTACTATTGTTACTGTGGACTATCAATATAACTGTTTGATGTTGGTGCATGCATATATTTACATCATAAAGATTCATTCTTATCAAACAACAATCACCCATCTACTGTTGTTACTGTGGACTATCAATATAACTGTTTTATGGTTGGTGCATGCATATATTTACATCATAAATATTCATTCTTATCAAACAACAATCACCCATCTACTGTTGTTACTGGTGGCTATCAATATAACTGTTTGATGTTGGTGCATACATATATATACATCATAAAGATTCATTCTTATCAAACAACAATCACCCATCTACTATTGTTACTTGGAGGATATCAATATAACTGTTTTATGTTGGTGCATGCATATATTTACATCATAAAGATTCATTCTTATCAAACAACAATCACCCATCTACTATTGTTACTGGTGGCTATCAATATAACTGTTTGATGTTGGTGCATGCATATATTTACATCATAAAGATTCATTCTTATTAAACAACAATCACCCATCTACTATTGTTACTGGTGGCTATCAATATAACTGTTTGATGTTGGTGCATGCATATATTTACATCATAAAGATTCATTCTTATCAAACAACAATCACCCATCTACTGTTGTTACTGGGAGGATATCAATATAACTGTTTTATGTTGGTGCATACATATATTTATATCATAAAGATTCATTCTTATCAAACAACAATCACCCATCTACTATTGTTACTGGGAGGATATCAATATAACTGTTTTATGTTGGTGCATCCATATATTTACATCATAAAGATTCATTCTTAGCAAACAACAATCACCCATCTACTGTTGTTACTGGTGGCTATCAATATAACTGTTTGATGTTGGTGCATGCATATATTTACATCATAAAGATTCATTCTTATCAAACAACAATCACCCATCTATTATTTTTACTGGGAGGATATCAATATAACTGTTTGATGTTGGTGCATGCATATATTTACATCATAAAGATTCATTCTTATCAAACAACAATCACCCATCTACTGTTGTTACTGGTGGCTATCAATATAACTGTTTGATGTTGGTGCATGCATATATTTACATCATAAAGATTCATTCTTATCAAACAACAATCACCCATCTATTATTTTTACTGGGAGGATATCAATATAACTGTTTGATGTTGGTGCATGCATATATTTACATCATAAAGATTCATTCTTATGAAACAACAATCACCCATCTACTGTTGTTACTGGTGGCTATCAATATAACTGTTTGATGTTGTTGCATGCATATATTTACATCATAAAGATTCATTCTTATCAAACAACAATCACCCTTCTACTGTTGTTACTGGTGGCTATCAATATAACTGTTTGATGTTGGTGCATGCATATATTTACATCATAAAGATTCATTCTTATCAAATAACAATCACCCATCTACTGTTGTTACTGGGGACTATCAATATAACTCTTTGATGTTGGTGCATGCATATATTTACATCATAAAGATTCATTCTTATCAAACAACAATCACCCATCTACTGTTGTTACTGGTGGCTATCAATATAACTGTTTAATGTTGGTGCATGCATATATTTACATCATAAAGATTCATTCTTATCAAACAACAATCACCCATCTACTGTTGTTACTGGTGGCTATCAATATAACTGTTTGATGTTGGTGCATGCATATATTTACATCATAGAGATTCATTCTTATCAAACAACAATCACCCATCTACTATTGTTACTGGTGGCTATCAATATAACTGTTTGATGTTGGTGCATGCATATATTTACATCATAAAGATTCATTCTTATCAAACAACAATCACCCATCTACTGTTGTTACTGGTGGCTATCAATATAACTGTTTGATGTTGGTGCATGCATATATTTACATCATAAAGATTCATTCTTATCAAACAACAATCACCCATCTACTATTGTTACTGGTGGCTATCAATATAACTGTTTGATGTTGGTGCATGCATATATTTACATCATAAAGATTCATTCTTATCAAACAACAATCACCCATCTACTGTTGTTACTGGTGGCTATCAATATAACTGTTTGATGTTGGTGCATGCATATATTTACATCATAAAGATTCATTCTTATCAAACAACAATCACCCATCTACTATTGTTACTGGTGGCTATCAATATAACTGTTTGATGTTGGTGCATGCATATATTTACATCATAAAGATTCATTCCTACCAAACAACAATCACCCATCTACTATTGTTACTGGTGGCTATCAATATAACTGTTTGATGTTGGTGCATGCATATATTTACATCATAAAGATTCATTCTTATCAAACAACAATCACCCATCTACTGTTGTTACTGGTGGCTATCAATATAACTGTTTGATGTTGGTGCATGCATATATTTACATCATAAAGATTCATTCTTATCAAACAACAATCACCCATCTACTGTTGTTACTGGTGGCTATCAATATAACTGTTTGATGTTGGTGCATGCATATATTTACATCATAAAGATTCATTCTTATCAAACAACAATCACCCATCTACTGTTGTTACTGGTGGCTATCAATATAACTGTTTGATGTTGGTGCATACATATATTTACATCATAAAGATTCATTCTTATCAAACAACAATCACCCATCTACTGTTGTTACTGTGGACTATCAATATAACTGTTTGATGTTGGTGCATACATATATTTACATCATAAAGATTCATTCTTATCAAACAACAATCACCCATCTACTATTGTTACTGGGATGATATCAATATAACTGTTTTATGTTGGTGCATGCATATATTTACATCATAAAGATTCATTCTTACCAAACAACAATCACCCATCTACTGTTGTTACTGGGAGGGTATCAATATAACTGTTTTATGTTGGTGCATGCATATATTTACATCATAAAGATTCATTCTTCTCAAACAACAATCACCCATCTACTATTGTTACTGGGAGGATATCAATATAACTGTTTGATGTTGGTGCATACATATATTCACATCATAAAGATTCATTCTTATCAAACAACAATCACCCATCTACTATTGTTACTGTGGGCTATCAATATAACTGTTTTATGTTGGTGCATACATATATTCACATCATAAAGATTCATTCTTATCAAACAACAATCACCCATCTACTGTTGTTACTGGTGGCTATCAATATAACTGTTTGATGTTGGTGCATACATATATTCACATCATAAAGATTCATTCTTATCAAACAACAATCACCCATCTACTATTGTTACTGTGGGCTATCAATATAACTGTTTTATGTTGGTGCATACATATATTCACATCATAAAGATTCATTCTTATCAAACAACAATCACCCATCTACTGTTGTTACTGGTGGCTATCAATATAACTGTTTGATGTTGGTGCATACATATATTCACATCATAAAGATTCATTCTTATCAAACAACAATCACCCATCTACTATTGTTACTGGTGGCTATCAATATAACTGTTTGATGTTGGTGCATACATATATTTACATCATAAAGATTCATTCTTATCAAACAACAATCACCCATCTACTGTTGTTACTGGGAGGGGATCAATATAACTGTTTTATGTTGGTGCATGCATATATTTACATCATAAAGATTCATTCTTCTCAAACAACAATCACCCATCTACTATTGTTACTGGGAGGATATCAATATAACTGTTTTATGTTGGTGCATGCATATATTTACATCATAAAGATTCATTCTTATCAAACAACAATCACCCATCTACTATTGTTACTGTGGGCTATCAATATAACTGTTTGATGTTGGTGCATACATATATTCACATCATAAAGATTCATTCTTATCAAACAACAATCACCCATCTACTATTGTTACTGGTGGCTATCAATATAACTGTTTGATGTTGGTGCATACATATATTTACATCATAAAGATTCATTCTTATCAAACAACAATCACCCATCTACTGTTGTTACTGGGAGGATATCAATATAACTGTTTGATGTTGGTGCATACATATATTTACATCATAAAGATTCATTCTTCTCAAACAACAATCACCCATCTACTGTTGTTACTGGGAGGATATTAATATAACAGTTTGATGTTGGTGCATACATATATTTACATCATAAAGATTCATTCTTATCAAACAACAATCACCCATCTACTGTTGTTACTGGTGGCTATCAATATAACTGTTTGATGTTGGTGCATACATATATTTACATCATAAAGATTCATTCTTATCAAACAACAATCACCCATCTACTGTTGTTACTGGTGGCTATCAATATAACTGTTTGATGTTGGTGCATACATATATTTACATCATAAAGATTCATTCTTATCAAACAACAATCACCCATCTACTATTGTTTCTGGGAGGATATCAATATAACTGTTTTATGTTGGTGCATGCATATATTTACATCATAAAGATTCATTCTTACCAAACAACAATCACCCATCTACTGTTGTTACTGGGAGGATATCATTATAACTGTTTTATGTTGGTGCATGCATATATTTACATCATAAAGATTCATTCTTCTCAAACAACAATCACCCATCTACTATTGTTACTGGGAGGATATCAATATAACTGTTTTATGGTGGTGCATGCATATATTTACATCATAAAGATTCATTCTTATCAAACAACAATCACCCATCTACTATTGTTACTGGGAGGATATCAATATAGCTGTTTGATGTTGGTGCATACATATATTTACATCATAAAGATTCATTCTTATCAAACAACAATCAACCATCTACTGTTGTTACTGGTGGCTATCAATATAACTGTTTGATGTTGGTGCATATATATATTTACATCATAAAGATTTATTCTTATCAAACAACAATCACCCATCTACTGTTGTTACTGGTGGCTATCAATATAACTGTTTGATGTTGGTGCATACATATATTTACATCATAAAGATTCATTCTTATCAAACAACAATCACCCATCTACTGTTGTTACTGGGAGGATATCAATATAACTGTTTGATGTTGGTGCATACATATATTTACATCATAAAGATTCATTCTTATCAAATAACAATCACCCATCTACTATTGTTACTGGGGACTATCAATATAACTGTTTTATGTTGGTGCATGCATATATTTACAGCATAAAGATTCATTCTTATCAAACAACAATCACCCATCTACTGTTGTTACTGGGGACTATCAATATAACTGTTTTATGTTGGTGCATGCATATATTTACATCATAAAGATTCATTCTTATCAAACAACAATCACCCATCTACTGTTGTTACTGGGGATTATCAATATAACTGTTTTATGTTGGTGCATGCATATATTTACATCATAAAGATTCATTCTTATCAAACAACAATCACCCATCTACTGTTGTTACTGTGGGCTATCAATATAACTGTTTGATGTTGGTGCATACATATATTTACATCATAAAGATTCATTCTTATCAAACAACAATCACCCATCTACTATTGTTACTGGGGACTATCAATATAACTGTTTGATGTTGGTGCATACATATATTTACATCATAAAGATTCATTCTTATCAAACAACAATCACCCATCTACTGTTGTTACTGGTGGCTATCAATATAACTGTTTGATGTTGGTGCATACATATATTTACATCATAAATATTCATTCTTATCAAACAACAATCACCCATCTACTATTGTTACTGGGACGATATCAATATAACTGTTTGATGTTGGTGCATACATATATTTACATCATAAAGATTCATTCTTCTCAAACAACAATCAACCATGTACTGTTGTTACTGGTGGCTATCAATATAACTGTTTGATGTTGGTGCATGCATATATTTACATCATAAAGATTCATTCTTATCAAACAACAATCACCCATCTACTGTTGTTACTGGGAGGATATCAATATAACTGTTTGATGTTGGTGCATACATATATTTACATCATAAAGATTCATTCTTATCAAACAACAATCACCCATCTACTGTTGTTACTGGGAGGATATCAATATAACTGTTTGATGTTGGTGCATACATATATTTACATCATAAAGATTCATTCTTATCAAACAACAATCACCCATCTACTGTTGTTACTGGTGGCTATCAATATAACTGTTTGATGTTGGTGCATGCATATATTTACATCATAAAGATTCATTCTTATCAAACAACAATCACCCATCTACTGTTGTTACTGGGAGGATATCAATATAACTGTTTGATGTTGGTGCATGCATATATTTACATCATAAAGATTCATTCTTATCAAACAACAATCAACCATCTACTGTTGTTACTGGTGGCTATCAATATAACTGTTTGATGTTGGTGCATACATATATTTACATCATAAAGATTCATTCTTATCAAACAACAATCACCCTTCTACTGTTGTTACTGGGAGGATATCAATATAACTGTTTGATGTTGGTGCATACATATATTTACATCATAAAGATTCATTCTTATCAAATAACAATCACCCATCTACTATTGTTACTGGGGACTATCAATATAACTGTTTTATGTTGGTGCATGCATATATTTACATCATAAAGATTCATTCTTATCAAACAACAATCACCCATCTACTGTTGTTACTGGGGACTATCAATATAACTGTTTTATGTTGGTGCATGCATATATTTACATCATAAAGATTCATTCTTATCAAACAACAATCACCCATTTACTGTTGTTACTGGGGACTATCAATATAACTGTTTGATGTTGGTGCATGCATATATTTACATCATAAAGATTCATTCTTATCAAACAACAATCACCCATCTATTATTTTTACTGGGAGGATATCAATATAACTGTTTTATGTTGGTGCATCCATATATTTACATCATAAAGATTCATTCTTAGCAAACAACAATCACCCATCTACTGTTGTTACTGGTGGCTATCAATATAACTGTTTGATGTTGGTGCATGCATATATTTACATCATAAAGATTCATTCTTATCAAACAACAATCACCCATCTATTATTTTTACTGGGAGGATATCAATATAACTGTTTGATGTTGGTGCATGCATATATTTACATCATAAAGATTCATTCTTATCAAACAACAATCACCCATCTACTGTTGTTACTGGTGGCTATCAATATAACTGTTTGATGTTGGTGCATGCATATATTTACATCATAAAGATTCATTCTTATCAAACAACAATCACCCATCTATTATTTTTACTGGGAGGATATCAATATAACTGTTTGATGTTGGTGCATGCATATATTTACATCATAAAGATTCATTCTTATGAAACAACAATCACCCATCTACTGTTGTTACTGGTGGCTATCAATATAACTGTTTGATGTTGTTGCATGCATATATTTACATCATAAAGATTCATTCTTATCAAACAACAATCACCCTTCTACTGTTGTTACTGGTGGCTATCAATATAACTGTTTGATGTTGGTGCATGCATATATTTACATCATAAAGATTCATTCTTATCAAATAACAATCACCCATCTACTGTTGTTACTGGGGACTATCAATATAACTCTTTGATGTTGGTGCATGCATATATTTACATCATAAAGATTCATTCTTATCAAACAACAATCACCCATCTACTGTTGTTACTGGTGGCTATCAATATAACTGTTTAATGTTGGTGCATGCATATATTTACATCATAAAGATTCATTCTTATCAAACAACAATCACCCATCTACTGTTGTTACTGGTGGCTATCAATATAACTGTTTGATGTTGGTGCATGCATATATTTACATCATAGAGATTCATTCTTATCAAACAACAATCACCCATCTACTATTGTTACTGGTGGCTATCAATATAACTGTTTGATGTTGGTGCATGCATATATTTACATCATAAAGATTCATTCTTATCAAACAACAATCACCCATCTACTGTTGTTACTGGTGGCTATCAATATAACTGTTTGATGTTGGTGCATGCATATATTTACATCATAAAGATTCATTCTTATCAAACAACAATCACCCATCTACTATTGTTACTGGTGGCTATCAATATAACTGTTTGATGTTGGTGCATGCATATATTTACATCATAAAGATTCATTCTTATCAAACAACAATCACCCATCTACTGTTGTTACTGGTGGCTATCAATATAACTGTTTGATGTTGGTGCATGCATATATTTACATCATAAAGATTCATTCTTATCAAACAACAATCACCCATCTACTATTGTTACTGGTGGCTATCAATATAACTGTTTGATGTTGGTGCATGCATATATTTACATCATAAAGATTCATTCCTACCAAACAACAATCACCCATCTACTATTGTTACTGGTGGCTATCAATATAACTGTTTGATGTTGGTGCATGCATATATTTACATCATAAAGATTCATTCTTATCAAACAACAATCACCCATCTACTGTTGTTACTGGTGGCTATCAATATAACTGTTTGATGTTGGTGCATGCATATATTTACATCATAAAGATTCATTCTTATCAAACAACAATCACCCATCTACTGTTGTTACTGGTGGCTATCAATATAACTGTTTGATGTTGGTGCATGCATATATTTACATCATAAAGATTCATTCTTATCAAACAACAATCACCCATCTACTGTTGTTACTGGTGGCTATCAATATAACTGTTTGATGTTGGTGCATACATATATTTACATCATAAAGATTCATTCTTATCAAACAACAATCACCCATCTACTGTTGTTACTGTGGACTATCAATATAACTGTTTGATGTTGGTGCATACATATATTTACATCATAAAGATTCATTCTTATCAAACAACAATCACCCATCTACTATTGTTACTGGGATGATATCAATATAACTGTTTTATGTTGGTGCATGCATATATTTACATCATAAAGATTCATTCTTACCAAACAACAATCACCCATCTACTGTTGTTACTGGGAGGGTATCAATATAACTGTTTTATGTTGGTGCATGCATATATTTACATCATAAAGATTCATTCTTCTCAAACAACAATCACCCATCTACTATTGTTACTGGGAGGATATCAATATAACTGTTTGATGTTGGTGCATACATATATTCACATCATAAAGATTCATTCTTATCAAACAACAATCACCCATCTACTATTGTTACTGTGGGCTATCAATATAACTGTTTTATGTTGGTGCATACATATATTCACATCATAAAGATTCATTCTTATCAAACAACAATCACCCATCTACTGTTGTTACTGGTGGCTATCAATATAACTGTTTGATGTTGGTGCATACATATATTCACATCATAAAGATTCATTCTTATCAAACAACAATCACCCATCTACTATTGTTACTGTGGGCTATCAATATAACTGTTTTATGTTGGTGCATACATATATTCACATCATAAAGATTCATTCTTATCAAACAACAATCACCCATCTACTGTTGTTACTGGTGGCTATCAATATAACTGTTTGATGTTGGTGCATACATATATTCACATCATAAAGATTCATTCTTATCAAACAACAATCACCCATCTACTATTGTTACTGGTGGCTATCAATATAACTGTTTGATGTTGGTGCATACATATATTTACATCATAAAGATTCATTCTTATCAAACAACAATCACCCATCTACTGTTGTTACTGGGAGGGGATCAATATAACTGTTTTATGTTGGTGCATGCATATATTTACATCATAAAGATTCATTCTTCTCAAACAACAATCACCCATCTACTATTGTTACTGGGAGGATATCAATATAACTGTTTTATGTTGGTGCATGCATATATTTACATCATAAAGATTCATTCTTATCAAACAACAATCACCCATCTACTATTGTTACTGTGGGCTATCAATATAACTGTTTGATGTTGGTGCATACATATATTCACATCATAAAGATTCATTCTTATCAAACAACAATCACCCATCTACTATTGTTACTGGTGGCTATCAATATAACTGTTTGATGTTGGTGCATACATATATTTACATCATAAAGATTCATTCTTATCAAACAACAATCACCCATCTACTGTTGTTACTGGGAGGATATCAATATAACTGTTTGATGTTGGTGCATACATATATTTACATCATAAAGATTCATTCTTCTCAAACAACAATCACCCATCTACTGTTGTTACTGGGAGGATATTAATATAACAGTTTGATGTTGGTGCATACATATATTTACATCATAAAGATTCATTCTTATCAAACAACAATCACCCATCTACTGTTGTTACTGGTGGCTATCAATATAACTGTTTGATGTTGGTGCATACATATATTTACATCATAAAGATTCATTCTTATCAAACAACAATCACCCATCTACTGTTGTTACTGGTGGCTATCAATATAACTGTTTGATGTTGGTGCATACATATATTTACATCATAAAGATTCATTCTTATCAAACAACAATCACCCATCTACTATTGTTTCTGGGAGGATATCAATATAACTGTTTTATGTTGGTGCATGCATATATTTACATCATAAAGATTCATTCTTACCAAACAACAATCACCCATCTACTGTTGTTACTGGGAGGATATCATTATAACTGTTTTATGTTGGTGCATGCATATATTTACATCATAAAGATTCATTCTTCTCAAACAACAATCACCCATCTACTATTGTTACTGGGAGGATATCAATATAACTGTTTTATGGTGGTGCATGCATATATTTACATCATAAAGATTCATTCTTATCAAACAACAATCACCCATCTACTATTGTTACTGGGAGGATATCAATATAGCTGTTTGATGTTGGTGCATACATATATTTACATCATAAAGATTCATTCTTATCAAACAACAATCAACCATCTACTGTTGTTACTGGTGGCTATCAATATAACTGTTTGATGTTGGTGCATATATATATTTACATCATAAAGATTTATTCTTATCAAACAACAATCACCCATCTACTGTTGTTACTGGTGGCTATCAATATAACTGTTTGATGTTGGTGCATACATATATTTACATCATAAAGATTCATTCTTATCAAACAACAATCACCCATCTACTGTTGTTACTGGGAGGATATCAATATAACTGTTTGATGTTGGTGCATACATATATTTACATCATAAAGATTCATTCTTATCAAATAACAATCACCCATCTACTATTGTTACTGGGGACTATCAATATAACTGTTTTATGTTGGTGCATGCATATATTTACAGCATAAAGATTCATTCTTATCAAACAACAATCACCCATCTACTGTTGTTACTGGGGACTATCAATATAACTGTTTTATGTTGGTGCATGCATATATTTACATCATAAAGATTCATTCTTATCAAACAACAATCACCCATCTACTGTTGTTACTGGGGATTATCAATATAACTGTTTTATGTTGGTGCATGCATATATTTACATCATAAAGATTCATTCTTATCAAACAACAATCACCCATCTACTGTTGTTACTGTGGGCTATCAATATAACTGTTTGATGTTGGTGCATACATATATTTACATCATAAAGATTCATTCTTATCAAACAACAATCACCCATCTACTATTGTTACTGGGGACTATCAATATAACTGTTTGATGTTGGTGCATACATATATTTACATCATAAAGATTCATTCTTATCAAACAACAATCACCCATCTACTGTTGTTACTGGTGGCTATCAATATAACTGTTTGATGTTGGTGCATACATATATTTACATCATAAATATTCATTCTTATCAAACAACAATCACCCATCTACTATTGTTACTGGGACGATATCAATATAACTGTTTGATGTTGGTGCATACATATATTTACATCATAAAGATTCATTCTTCTCAAACAACAATCAACCATGTACTGTTGTTACTGGTGGCTATCAATATAACTGTTTGATGTTGGTGCATGCATATATTTACATCATAAAGATTCATTCTTATCAAACAACAATCACCCATCTACTGTTGTTACTGGGAGGATATCAATATAACTGTTTGATGTTGGTGCATACATATATTTACATCATAAAGATTCATTCTTATCAAACAACAATCACCCATCTACTGTTGTTACTGGGAGGATATCAATATAACTGTTTGATGTTGGTGCATACATATATTTACATCATAAAGATTCATTCTTATCAAACAACAATCACCCATCTACTGTTGTTACTGGTGGCTATCAATATAACTGTTTGATGTTGGTGCATGCATATATTTACATCATAAAGATTCATTCTTATCAAACAACAATCACCCATCTACTGTTGTTACTGGGAGGATATCAATATAACTGTTTGATGTTGGTGCATGCATATATTTACATCATAAAGATTCATTCTTATCAAACAACAATCAACCATCTACTGTTGTTACTGGTGGCTATCAATATAACTGTTTGATGTTGGTGCATACATATATTTACATCATAAAGATTCATTCTTATCAAACAACAATCACCCTTCTACTGTTGTTACTGGGAGGATATCAATATAACTGTTTGATGTTGGTGCATACATATATTTACATCATAAAGATTCATTCTTATCAAATAACAATCACCCATCTACTATTGTTACTGGGGACTATCAATATAACTGTTTTATGTTGGTGCATGCATATATTTACATCATAAAGATTCATTCTTATCAAACAACAATCACCCATCTACTGTTGTTACTGGGGACTATCAATATAACTGTTTTATGTTGGTGCATGCATATATTTACATCATAAAGATTCATTCTTATCAAACAACAATCACCCATTTACTGTTGTTACTGGGGACTATCAATATAACTGTTTTATGTTGGTGCATGCATATATTTACATCATAAAGATTCATTCTTATCAAACAACAATCACCCATCTACTGTTGTTACTGGGGACTATCAATATAACTGTTTTATGTTGGTGCATGCATATATTTACATCATAAAGATTCATTCTTATCAAACAACAATCACCCATCTACTGTTGTTACTGGGGACTATCAATATAACTGTTTTATGTTGGTGCATGCATATATTTACATCATAAAGATTCATTCTTATCAAACAACAATCACCCATCTACTGTTGTTACTGTGGGCTATCAATATAACTGTTTGATGTTGGTGCATACATATATTTACATCATAAAGATTCATTCTTATCAAACAACAATCACCCATCTACTATTGTTACTGGGGACTATCAATATAACTGTTTGATGTTGGTGCATACATATATTTACATCATAAAGATTCCTTCTTATCAAACAACAATCACCCATCTACTGTTGTTACTGGGAGGATATCAATATAACTGTTTGCTGTTGGTGCATACATATATTTACATCATAAAGATTCATTCTTATCAAATAACAATCACCCATCTACTATTGTTACTGGTGGCTATCAATATCACTGTTTGATGTTGGTGCATACATATATTTACATCATAAAGATTCATTCTTATCAAATAACAATCACCCATCTACTATTGTTACTGGGGACTATCAATATAACTGTTTTATGTTGGTGCATGCATATATTTACATCATAAAGATTCATTCTTATCAAACAACAATCACCCATCTACTGTTGTTACTGGGGACTATCAATATAACTGTTTTATGTTGGTGCATGCATATATTTACATCATAAAGATTCATTCTTATCAAACAACAATCACCCATCTACTGTTGTTACTGGGGACTATCAATATAACTGTTTTATGTTGGTGCATGCATATATTTACATCATAAAGATTCATTCTTATCAAACAACAATCACCCATCTACTGTTGTTACTGTGGGCTATCAATATAACTGTTTGATGTTGGTGCATACATATATTTACATCATAAAGATTCATTCTTATCAAACAACAATCACCCATCTACTATTGTTACTGGGGACTATCAATATAACTGTTTGATGTTGGTGCATACATATATTTAGATCATAAAGATTCATTCTTATCAAACAACAATCACCCATCTACTGTTGTTACTGGGAGGATATCAATATAACTGTTTGATGTTGGTGCATACATATATTTACATCATAAAGATTCATTCTTATCAAACAACAATCAACCATCTACTGTTGTTACTGGTGGCTATCAATATAACTGTTTGATGTTGGTGCATGCATATATTTACATCATAAAGATTCATTCTTATCAAACAACAATCACCCATCTACTGTTGTTACTGGGAGGATATCAATATAACTGTTTGATGTTGGTGCATACATATATTTACATCATAAAGATTCATTCTTATCAAATAACAATCACCCATCTACTATTGTTACTGGGGACTATCAATATAACTGTTTTATGTTGGTGCATGCATATATTTACATCATAAAGATTCATTCTTATCAAACAACAATCACCCATCTACTGTTGTTACTGGGGACTATCAATATAACTGTTTTATGTTGGTGCATGCATATATTTACATCAAAAAGATTCATTCTTATCAAACAACAATCACCCATCTACTGTTGTTACTGGGGACTATCAATATAACTGTTTTATGTTGGTGCATGCATATATTTACATCATAAAGATTCATTATTATCAAACAACAATCACCCATCTACTGTTGTTACTGTGGACTATCAATATAACTGTTTTATGTTGGTGCATGCATATATTTACATCATAAAGATTCATTCTTATCAAACAACAATCACCCATCTACTGTTGTTACTGTGGGCTATCAATATAACTGTTTGATGTTGGTGCATGCATATATTTACATCATAAAGATTCATTCCTACCAAACAACAATCACCCATCTACTGTTGTTACTGGCGGCTATCAATATAACTGTTTTATGTTGGTGCATGCATATATTTACATCATAAAGATTCATTCTTATCAAACAACAATCACCCATCTACTGTTGTTACTGGGGACTATCAATATAACTGTTTGATGTTGGTGCATACATATATTTACATCATAAAGATTCATTCTTATCAAACAACAATCACCCATCTACTGTTGTTACTGGGGACTATCAATATAACTGTTTTATGTTGGTGCATGCATATATTTACATCATAAAGATTCATTCTTATCAAACAACAATCACCCATCTACTGTTGTTACTGGTGGCTATCAATATAACTGTTTTATGTTGGTGCATGCATATATTTACATCATAAAGATTCATTCTTATCAAACAACAATCACCCATCTACTGTTGTTACTGGGGACTATCAATATAACTGTTTTATGTTGGTGCATGCATATATTTACATCATAAAGATTCATTCTTATCAAACAACAATCACCCATCTACTGTTGTTACTGTGGGCTATCAATATAACTGTTTGATGTTGGTGCATACATATATTTACATCATAAAGATTCATTCTTATCAAACAACAATCACCCATCTACTGTTGTTACTGGGGACTATCAATATAACTGTTTGATGTTGGTGCATACATATATTTACATCATAAAGATTCATTCTTATCAAACAACAATCACCCATCTACTGTTGTTAATGGGGACTATCAATATAACTGTTTGATGTTGGTGCATGCATATATTTACATCATAAAGATTCATTCTTATCAAACAACAATCACCCATCTACTGTTGTTACTGGTGGCTATCAATATAACTGTTTGATGTTGGTGCATACATATATTTACATCATAAAGATTCATTCTTATCAAACAACAATCAACCATCTACTGTTGTTACTGGTGGCTATCAATATAACTGTTTGATGTTGGTGCATGCATATATTTACATCATAAAGATTCATTCTTATCAAACAACAATCACCCATCTACTGTTGTTACTGGTGGCTATCAATATAACTGTTTGATGTTGGTGCATACATATATTTACATCATAAAGATTCATTCTTATCAAACAACAATCACCCATCTACTGTTGTTACTGGGAGGATATCAATATAACTGTTTTATGTTGGTGCATACATATATTTACATCATAAAGATTCATTCTTATCAAACAACAATCACCCATCTACTGTTGTTACTGGTGGCTATCAATATAACTGTTTGATGTTGGTGCATACATATATTTACATCAAAAAGATTCATTCTTATCAAACAACAATCACCCATCTACTGTTGTTACTGGTGGCTATCAATATAACTGTTTGATGTTGGTGCATACATATATTTACATCATAAAGATTCATTCTTATCAAACAACAATCACCCATCTACTATTGTTACTGGGAGGATATCAATATAGCTGTTTGATGTTGGTGCATACATATATTTACATCATAAAGATTCATTCTTATCAAACAACAATCACCCATCTACTGTTGTTACTGGTGGCTATCAATATAACTGTTTGATGTTGGTGCATGCATATATTTACATCATAAAGATTCATTCTTATCAAACAACAATCACCCATCTACTATTGTTACTGGGAGGATATCAATATAGCTGTTTGATGTTGGTGCATACATATATTTACATCATAAAGATTCATTCTTATCAAACAACAATCACCCATCTACTGTTGTTACTGGGAGGATATCAATATAACTGTTTGATGTTGGTGCATACATATATTTACATCATAAAGATTCATTCTTATCAAACAACAATCACCCATCTACTGTTGTTACTGAGAGGATATCAATATAACTGTTTGATGTTGGTGCATACATATATTTACATCATAAAGATTCATTCTTATCAAACAACAATCACCCATCTACTATTGTTACTGGTGGCTATCAATATAACTGTTTGATGTTGGTCCATACATATATTTACATCATAAAGATTCATTCTTATCAAACAACAATCACCCATCTACTGTTGTTACTGGTGGCTATCAATATAACTGTTTGATGTTGGTGCATGCATATATTTACATCATAAAGATTCATTCTTATCAAACAACAATCACCCATCTACTATTGTTACTGGGAGGATATCAATATAGCTGTTTGATGTTGGTGCATACATATATTTACATCATAAAGATTCATTCTTATCAAACAACAATCAACCATCTACTGTTGTTACTGGTGGCTATCAATATAACTGTTTGATGTTGGTGCATACATATATTTACATCATAAAGATTCATTCTTATCAAACAACAATCACCCATCTATTATTGTTACTGGTGGCTATCAATATAACTGTTTGATGTTGGTGCATACATATATTTACATCATAAAGATTCATTCTTATCAAACAACAATCACCCATCTACTGTTGTTACTGGGAGGATATCAATATATCTGTTTGATGTTGGTGCATACATATATTTACATCATAAAGATTCATTCTTATCAAACAACAATCACCCATCTACTGTTGTTACTGGGAGGATATCAATATAGCTGTTTGATGTTGGTGCATGCATATATTTACATCATAAAGATTCATTCTTATCAAACAACAATCACCCATCTACTATTGTTACTGGGAGGATATCAATATAACTGTTTTATGTTGGTGCATACATATATTTACATCATAAAGATTCATTCTTATCAAACAACAATCACCCATCTACTGTTGTTACTGGGGACTATCAATATAACTGTTTGATGTTGGTGCATACATATATTTACATCATAAAGATTCATTCTTATCAAACAACAATCACCCATCTACTATTGTTACTGGTGGCTATCAATATAACTGTTTGATGTTGGTGCATACATATATTTACATCATAAAGATTCATTCTTATCAAACAACAATCACCCATCTACTGTTGTTACTGGTGGTTATCAATATAACTGTTTGATGTTGGTGCATACATATATTTACATCATAAAGATTCATTCTTATCAAACAACAATCACCCATCTACTATTGTTACTGGGAGGATATCAATATAGCTGTTTGATGTTGGTGCATACATATATTTACATCATAAAGATTCATTCTTATCAAACAACAATCACCCATCTACTGTTGTTACTGGTGGCTATCAATATAACTGTTTGATGTTGGTGCATGCATATATTTACATCATAAAGATTCATTCTTATCAAACAACAATCACCCATCTACTATTGTTACTGGGAGGATATCAATATAGCTGTTTGATGTTGGTGCATACATATATTTACATCATAAAGATTCATTCTTATCAAACAACAATCACCCATCTACTGTTGTTACTGGGAGGATATCAATATAACTGTTTGATGTTGGTGCATACATATATTTACATCATAAAGATTCATTCTTATCAAACAACAATCACCCATCTACTGTTGTTACTGGGAGGATATCAATATAACTGTTTGATGTTGGTGCATACATATATTTACATCATAAAGATTCATTCTTATCAAACAACAATCACCCATCTACTATTGTTACTGGTGGCTATCAATATAACTGTTTGATGTTGGTGCATACATATATTTACATCATAAAGATTCATTCTTATCAAACAACAATCACCCATCTACTGTTGTTACTGGTGGTTATCAATATAACTGTTTGATGTTGGTGCATACATATATTTACATCATAAAGATTCATTCTTATCAAACAACAATCACCCATCTACTATTGTTACTGGGAGGATATCAATATAGCTGTTTGATGTTGGTGCATACATATATTTACATCATAAAGATTCATTCTTATCAAACAACAATCACCCATCTACTGTTGTTACTGGTGGCTATCAATATAACTGTTTGATGTTGGTGCATGCATATATTTACATCATAAAGATTCATTCTTATCAAACAACAATCACCCATCTACTATTGTTACTGGGAGGATATCAATATAGCTGTTTGATGTTGGTGCATACATATATTTACATCATAAAGATTCATTCTTATCAAACAACAATCACCCATCTACTGTTGTTACTGGGAGGATATCAATATAACTGTTTGATGTTGGTGCATACATATATTTACATCATAAAGATTCATTCTTATCAAACAACAATCACCCATCTACTGTTGTTACTGGGAGGATATCAATATAACTGTTTGATGTTGGTGCATACATATATTTACATCATAAAGATTCATTCTTATCAAACAACAATCACCCATCTACTATTGTTACTGGTGGCTATCAATATAACTGTTTGATGTTGGTGCATACATATATTTACATCATAAAGATTCATTCTTATCAAACAACAATCACCCATCTACTGTTGTTACTGGTGGATATCAATATAACTGTTTGATGTTGGTGCATGCATATATTTACATCATAAAGATTCATTCTTATCAAACAACAATCACCCATCTACTATTGTTACTGGGAGGATATCAATATAGCTGTTTGATGTTGGTGCATACATATATTTACATCATAAAGATTCATTCTTATCAAACAACAATCACCCATCTACTGTTGTTACTGGTGGCTATCAATATAACTGTTTGATGTTGGTGCATGCATATATTTACATCATAAAGATTCATTCTTATCAAACAACAATCACCCATCTACTATTGTTACTGGGAGGATATCAATATAACTGTTTGATGTTGGTGCATACATATATTTACATCATAAAGATTCATTCTTATCAAACAACAATCACCCATCTACTGTTGTTACCGGGAGGATATCAATATAACTGTTTGATGTTGGTGCATACATATATTTACATCATAAAGATTCATTCTTATCAAACAACAATCACCCATCTACTGTTGTTACTGGGAGGATATCAATATAACTGTTTGATGTTGGTGCATACATATATTTACATCATAAAGATTCATTCTTATCAAACAACAATCACCCATCTACTATTGTTACTGGTGGCTATCAATATAACTGTTTGATGTTGGTGCATACATATATTTACATCATAAAGATTCATTCTTATCAAACAACAATCACCCATCTACTATTGTTACTGGGAGGATATCAATATAGCTGTTTGATGTTGGTGCATACATATATTTACATCATAAAGATTCATTCTTATCAAACAACAATCACCCATCTACTGTTGTTACTGGGAGGATATCAATATAACTGTTTGATGTTGGTGCATACATATATTTACATCATAAAGATTCATTCTTATCAAACAACAATCACCCATCTACTGTTGTTACTGGTGGCTATCAATATAACTGTTTGATGTTGGTGCATGCATATATTTACATCATAAAGATTCATTCTTATCAAACAACAATCACCCATCTACTATTGTTACTGGGAGGATATCAATATAGCTGTTTGATGTTGGTGCATACATATATTTACATCATAAAGATTCATTCTTATCAAACAACAATCACCCATCTACTGTTGTTAGTGGTGGCTATCAATATAACTGTTTGATGTTGGTGCATACATATATTTACATCATAAAGATTCATTCTTATCAAACAACAATTACCCATCTATTATTGTTACTGGTGGCTATCAATATAACTGTTTGATGTTGGTGCATACATATATTTACATCATAAAGATTCATTCTTATCAAACAACAATCACCCATCTACTGTTGTTACTGGGAGGATATCAATATAACTGTTTGATGTGGGTGCATACATATATTTACATCATAAAGATTCATTCTTAGCAAACAACAATCACCCATCTACTATTGTTACTGGTGACTATCAATATAACTGTTTGATGTTGGTGCATGCATATATTTACATCATAAAGATTCATTCTTATCAAACAACAATCACCCATCTACTATTGTTACTGGGAGGATATCAATATAGCTGTTTGATGTTGGTGCATACATATATTTACATCATAAAGATTCATTCTTATCAAACAACAATCAACCATCTACTGTTGTTACTGGTGGCTATCAATATAACTGTTTGATGTTGGTGTATACATATATTTACATCATAAAGATTCATTCTTATCAAACAACAATCACCCATCTATTATTGTTACTGGTGGCTATCAATATAACTGTTTGATGTTGGTGCATACATATATTTACATCATAAAGATTCATTCTTATCAAACAACAATCACCCATCTACTGTTGTTACTGGGAGGATATCAATATAACTGTTTGATGTTGGTGCATACATATATTTACATCATAAAGATTCATTCTTATCAAACAACAATCACCCATCTACTGTTGTTACTGGGAGGATATCAATATAGCTGTTTGATGTTGGTGCATACATATATTTACATCATAAAGATTCATTCTCATCAAACAACAATCACCCATCTATTATTGTTACTGGTAGCTATCAATATACCTGTTTGATGTTGGTGCATACATATATTTACATCATAAAGATTCATTCTTATCAAACAACAATCACCCATCTACTGTTGTTACTGGGAGGATATCAATATAACTGTTTGATATTGGTGCATACATATATTTACATCATAAAGATTCATTCTTATCAAACAACAATCACCCATCTACTGTTGTTACTGGTGGCTATCAATATAACTGTTTGATGTTGGTGCATGCATATATTTACATCATAAAGATTCATTCTTATCAAACAACAATCACCCATCTACTATTGTTACTGGTGGCTATCAATATAACTGTTTGATGTTGGTGCATACATATATTTACATCATAAAGATTCATTCTTATCAAACAACAATCACCCATCTATTATTGTTACTGGTGGCTATCAATATAACTGTTTGATGCTGGTGCATACATATATTTACATCATAAAGATTCATTCTTATCAAACAACAATCACCCATCTACTGTTGTTACTGTGGACTATCAATATAACTGTTTGATGTTGGTTCATACATATATTTACATCATAAAGATTCATTCTTATCAAACAACAATCACCCATCTACTATTGTTACTGGGGACTATCAATATAACTGTTTGATGTTGGTGCATACATATATTTACGTCATAAAGATTCATTCTTATCAAACAACAATCAACCATCTACTGTTGTTACTGGGGACTATCAATATAACTGTTTTATGTTGGTGCATACATATATTTACATCATAAAGATTCATTCTTCTCAAACAACAATCACCCATCTACTGTTGTTACTGGGAGGATATTAATATAACAGTTTGATGTTGGTGCATACATATATTTACATCATAAAGATTTATTCTTATCAAACAACAATCACCCATCTACTGTTGTTACTGGGAGGATATCAATATAACTGTTTGATGTTGGTGCATACATATATTTACATCATAAAGATTCATTCTTATCAAACAACAATCACCCATCTACTGTTGTTACTGGTGGCTATCAATATAACTGTTTGATGTTGGTGCATGCATATATTTACATCATAAAGATTCATTCTTATCAAACAACAATCACCCATCTACTATTGTTACTGGGAGGATATCAATATAGCTGTTTGATGTTGGTGCATACATATATTTACATCATAAAGATTCATTCTTATCAAACAACAATCACCCATCTACTGTTGTTAGTGGTGGCTATCAATATAACTGTTTGATGTTGGTGCATACATATATTTACATCATAAAGATTCATTCTTATCAAACAACAATTACCCATCTATTATTGTTACTGGTGGCTATCAATATAACTGTTTGATGTTGGTGCATACATATATTTACATCATAAAGATTCATTCTTATCAAACAACAATCACCCATCTACTGTTGTTACTGGGAGGATATCAATATAACTGTTTGATGTGGGTGCATACATATATTTACATCATAAAGATTCATTCTTAGCAAACAACAATCACCCATCTACTATTGTTACTGGTGACTATCAATATAACTGTTTGATGTTGGTGCATGCATATATTTACATCATAAAGATTCATTCTTATCAAACAACAATCACCCATCTACTATTGTTACTGGGAGGATATCAATATAGCTGTTTGATGTTGGTGCATACATATATTTACATCATAAATATTCATTCTTATCAAACAACAATCAACCATCTACTGTTGTTACTGGTGGCTATCAATATAACTGTTTGATGTTGGTGTATACATATATTTACATCATAAAGATTCATTCTTATCAAACAACAATCACCCATCTATTATTGTTACTGGTGGCTATCAATATAACTGTTTGATGTTGGTGCATACATATATTTACATCATAAAGATTCATTCTTATCAAACAACAATCACCCATCTACTGTTGTTACTGGGAGGATATCAATATAACTGTTTGATGTTGGTGCATACATATATTTACATCATAAAGATTCATTCTTATCAAACAACAATCACCCATCTACTGTTGTTACTGGGAGGATATCAATATAGCTGTTTGATGTTGGTGCATACATATATTTACATCATAAAGATTCATTCTCATCAAACAACAATCACCCATCTATTATTGTTACTGGTAGCTATCAATATACCTGTTTGATGTTGGTGCATACATATATTTACATCATAAAGATTCATTCTTATCAAACAACAATCACCCATCTACTGTTGTTACTGGGAGGATATCAATATAACTGTTTGATGTTGGTGCATACATATATTTACATCATAAAGATTCATTCTTATCAAACAACAATCACCCATCTACTGTTGTTACTGGTGGCTATCAATATAACTGTTTGATGTTGGTGCATGCATATATTTACATCATAAAGATTCATTCTTATCAAACAACAATCACCCATCTACTATTGTTACTGGTGGCTATCAATATAACTGTTTGATGTTGGTGCATACATATATTTACATCATAAAGATTCATTCTTATCAAACAACAATCACCCATCTATTATTGTTACTGGTGGCTATCAATATAACTGTTTGATGCTGGTGCATACATATATTTACATCATAAAGATTCATTCTTATCAAACAACAATCACCCATCTACTGTTGTTACTGTGGACTATCAATATAACTGTTTGATGTTGGTTCATACATATATTTACATCATAAAGATTCATTCTTATCAAACAACAATCACCCATCTACTATTGTTACTGGGGACTATCAATATAACTGTTTGATGTTGGTGCATACATATATTTACGTCATAAAGATTCATTCTTATCAAACAACAATCAACCATCTACTGTTGTTACTGGGGACTATCAATATAACTGTTTTATGTTGGTGCATACATATATTTACATCATAAAGATTCATTCTTATCAAACAACAATCACCCATCTACTGTTGTTACTGGTGGCTATCAATATAACTGTTTTATGTTGGTGCATGCATATATTTACATCATAAAGATTCATTCTTATCAAACAACAATCACCCATCTACTATTGTTACTGGGAGGATATCAATATAGCTGTTTGATGTTGGTGCATACATATATTTACATCATAAAGATTCATTCTTATCAAACAACAATCAACCATCTACTGTTGTTACTGGTGGCTATCAATATAACTGTTTGATGTTGGTGCATACATATATTTACATCATAAAGATTCATTCTTATCAAACAACAATCACCCATCTACTGTTGTTACTGGGGACTATCAATATAACTGTTTGATATTGGTGCATACATATATTTACATCATAAAGATTCATTCTTATCAAACAACAATCACCCATCTACTATTGTTACTGGGGACTATCAATATAACTGTTTGATGTTGGTGCATGCATATATTTACATCATAAAGATTCATTCTTATCAAACAACAATCAACCATCTACTGTTGTTACTGGTGGCTATCAATATAACTGTTTGATGTTGGTGCATACATATATTTACATCATAAAGATTCATTCCTATCAAACAACAATCACCCATCTACTGTTGTTACTGGTGGCTATCAATATAGCTGTTTTATGTTGGTGCATGCATATATTTACATCATAAAGATTCATTCTTATCAAACAACAATCAACCATCTACTGTTGTTACTGGTGGCTATCAATATAACTGTTTGATGTTGGTGCATACATATATTTCCATCATAAAGATTCATTCTTATCAAACAACAATCACCCATCTACTGTTGTTACTGGTGGCTATCAATATAACTGTTTGATGTTGTTGCATACATATATTTACATCATAAAGATTCATTCCTACCAAACAACAATCACCCATCTACTATTGTTACTGGTGGCTATCAATATAACTGTTTGATGTTGGTGCATACATATATTTACATCATAAAGATTCATTCTTCTCAAACAACAATCACCCATCTACTGTTGTTACTGGGGACTATCAATATAACTGTTTGATGTTGGTGCATACATATATTTACATCATAAAGATTCATTCTTATCAAACAACAATCAACCATCTACTGTTGTTACTGGTGGCTATCAATATAACAGTTTGATGTTGGTGCATACATATATTTACATCATAAAGATTCATTCTTATCAAACAGCAATCACCCATCTACTGTTGTTACTGGGGACTATCAATATAACTGTTTTATGTTGGTGCATGCATATATTTACATCATAAAGATTCATTCTTATCAAACAACAATCACCCATCTACTGTTGTTACTGGTGGCTATCAATATAACTTTTTTATGTTGGTGCATGCATATATTTACATCATAAAGATTCATTCTTATCAAATAACAATCACCCATCTACTATTGTTACTGGTGGTTATCAATATAACTGTTTGATGTTGGTGCATGCATATATTTACATCATAAAGATTCATTCTTAGCAAACAACAATCACCCATCTACTGTTGTTACTGGTGGCTATCAATATAACTGTTTTATGTTGGTGCATACATATATTTACATCATAAAGATTCATTCTTATCAAACAACAATCACCCTTCTACTGTTGTTACTGGGGACTATCAATATAACTGTTTTATGTTGGTGCATGCATATATTTACATCATAAAGATTCATTCTTATCAAACAACAATCACCCATCTATTGTTGTTACTGGGGACTATCAATATAACTGTTTGATGTTGGTGCATACATATATTTACATCATAAAGATTCATTCTTATCAAACAACAAACACCCATCTACTGTTGTTACTGGTGGCTATCAATATAACTGTTTGATGTTGGTGCATACATATATTTACATCATAAAGATTCATTCTTATCAAACAACAATCACCCATCTACTGGTGTTACTGGTGGCTATCAATATAACTGTTTGATGTAGGTGAATACATATATTTACATCATAAAGATTCATTCTTATCAAACAACAATCACCCATCTACTATTGTTACTGGTGGCTATCAATATAACTGTTTTATGTTGGTGCATACATATATTTACATCATAAAGATTCATTCTTATCAAACAACAATCACCCATCTACTGTTGTTACTGGTGGCTATCAATATAACTGTTTTATGTTGGTGCATGCATATATTTACATCATAAAGATTCATTCTTATCAAACAACAATCACCCATCTACTGTTGTTACTGGGGACTATCAATATAACTGTTTGATGTTGGTGCATACATATATTTACATCATAAAGATTCATTCTGATCAAACAACAATCACCCATCTACTATTGTTACTGGTGGCTATCAATATAACTGTTTGATGTTGGTGCATACATATATTTACATCATAAAGATTCATTCTTATCAAACAACAATCACCCATCTACTATTGTTACTGGTGGCTATCAATATAACTGTTTGATGTTGGTGCATACATATATTTACATCATAAAGATTCATTCTTATCAAACAACAATCAACCATCTACTGTTGTTACTGGGGACTATCAATATAACTGTTTTATGTTGGTGCATGCATATATTTACATCATAAAGATTCATTCTTAGCAAACAACAATCACCCATCTACTGTTGTTACTGGTGGCTATCAATATAACTGTTTTATGTTGGTGCATACATATATTTACATCATAAAGATTCATTCTTATCAAACAACAATCACACTTCTACTGTTGTTACTGGGGACTATCAATATAACTGTTTTATGTTGGTTCATGCATATATTTACATCATAAAGATTCATTCTTAGCAAACAACAATCACCCATATACTATTGTTACTGGGGACTATCAATATAACTGTTTTATGTTGGTGCATGCATATATTTACATCATAAAGATTCATTCTTATCAAACAACAATCACCCATCTATTATTGTTACTGGGGACTATCAATATAACTGTTTGATGTTGGTGCATACATATATTTACATCATAAAGATTCATTCTTATCAAACAACAATCACCCATCTACTATTGTTACTGGTGGCTATCAATATAACTGTTTGATGTTGGTGCATGCATATATTTACATCATAAAGATTCATTCTTATCAAACAACAATCACCCATATACTGTTGTTACTGGTGGCTATCAATATAACTGTTTTATGTTGGTGCATACATATATTTACATCATAAAGATTCATTCTTATCAAACAACAATAACCCATTTACTGTTGTTACTGTGGACTATCAATATAACTGTTTGATGTTGGTTCATACATATATTTACATCATAAAGATTCATTCTTATCAAACAGCAATCACCCATCTACTGTTGTTACTGTGGACTATCAATATAAGTGTTTGATGTTGGTGTATGCATATATTTACATCATAAAGATTCATTCTGATCGAACAACAATCACCCATCTACTATTGTTACTGGGGACTATCAATATAACTGTTTGATGTTGGTGCATACATATATTTACATCATAAAGATTCATTCTTATCAAACAACAATCACCCATCTACTGTTGTTACTGGTGGCTATCAATATAACTGTTTGATGTTGGTGCATGCATATATTTACATCATAAAGATTCATTCTTATCAAACAACAATCACCCATCTACTGTTGTTACTGGCGGCTATCAATATAACTTTTTGATGTTGGTGCATACATATATTTACATCATAAAGATTCATTCTTATCAAACAACAATCACCCATCTACTATTGTTACTGGTGGCTGTCAATATAACTGTTTGATGTTGGTGCATACATATAGTTACATCATAAAGATTCATTCTTACCAAACAACAATCACCCATCTACTGTTGTTACTGGTGGCTATCAATATAACTGTTTTATGTTGGTGCATACATATATTTACATCATAAAGATTCATTCTTATCAAACAACAATCACCCATCTACTGTTGTTACTGGGAGGATATCAATATAGCTGTTTGATGTTGGTGCATACATATATTTACATCATAAAGATTCATTCTCATCAAACAACAATCACCCATCTATTATTGTTACTGGTAGCTATCAATATACCTGTTTGATGTTGGTGCATACATATATTTACATCATAAAGATTCATTCTTATCAAACAACAATCACCCATCTACTGTTGTTACTGGGAGGATATCAATATAACTGTTTGATGTTGGTGCATACATATATTTACATCATAAAGATTCATTCTTATCAAACAACAATCACCCATCTACTGTTGTTACTGGTGGCTATCAATATAACTGTTTGATGTTGGTGCATGCATATATTTACATCATAAAGATTCATTCTTATCAAACAACAATCACCCATCTACTATTGTTACTGGTGGCTATCAATATAACTGTTTGATGTTGGTGCATACATATATTTACATCATAAAGATTCATTCTTATCAAACAACAATCACCCATCTATTATTGTTACTGGTGGCTATCAATATAACTGTTTGATGCTGGTGCATACATATATTTACATCATAAAGATTCATTCTTATCAAACAACAATCACCCATCTACTGTTGTTACTGTGGACTATCAATATAACTGTTTGATGTTGGTTCATACATATATTTACATCATAAAGATTCATTCTTATCAAACAACAATCACCCATCTACTATTGTTACTGGGGACTATCAATATAACTGTTTGATGTTGGTGCATACATATATTTACGTCATAAAGATTCATTCTTATCAAACAACAATCAACCATCTACTGTTGTTACTGGGGACTATCAATATAACTGTTTTATGTTGGTGCATACATATATTTACATCATAAAGATTCATTCTTATCAAACAACAATCACCCATCTACTGTTGTTACTGGTGGCTATCAATATAACTGTTTTATGTTGGTGCATGCATATATTTACATCATAAAGATTCATTCTTATCAAACAACAATCACCCATCTACTATTGTTACTGGGAGGATATCAATATAGCTGTTTGATGTTGGTGCATACATATATTTACATCATAAAGATTCATTCTTATCAAACAACAATCAACCATCTACTGTTGTTACTGGTGGCTATCAATATAACTGTTTGATGTTGGTGCATACATATATTTACATCATAAAGATTCATTCTTATCAAACAACAATCACCCATCTACTGTTGTTACTGGGGACTATCAATATAACTGTTTGATATTGGTGCATACACATATTTACATCATAAAGATTCATTCTTATCAAACAACAATCACCCATCTACTATTGTTACTGGGGACTATCAATATAACTGTTTGATGTTGGTGCATACATATATTTACATCATAAAGATTCATTCTTATCAAACAACAATCAACTATCTACTGTTGTTACTGGTGGCTATCAATATAACTGTTTGATGTTGGTGCATACATATATTTACATCATAAAGATTCATTCCTATCAAACAACAATCACCCATCTACTGTTGTTACTGGTGGCTATCAATATAGCTGTTTTATGTTGGTGCATGCATATATTTACATCATAAAGATTCATTCTTATCAAACAACAATCAACCATCTACTGTTGTTACTGGTGGCTATCAATATAACTGTTTGATGTTGGTGCATACATATATTTCCATCATAAAGATTCATTCTTATCAAACAACAATCACCCATCTACTGTTGTTACTGGTGGCTATCAATATAACTGTTTGATGTTGTTGCATACATATATTTACATCATAAAGATTCATTCCTACCAAACAACAATCACCCATCTACTATTGTTACTGGTGGCTATCAATATAACTGTTTGATGTTGGTGCATACATATATTTACATCATAAAGATTCATTCTTCTCAAACAACAATCACCCATCTACTGTTGTTACTGGGGACTATCAATATAACTGTTTGATGTTGGTGCATACATATATTTACATCATAAAGATTCATTCTTATCAAACAACAATCAACCATCTACTGTTGTTACTGGTGGCTATCAATATAACAGTTTGATGTTGGTGCATACATATATTTACATCATAAAGATTCATTCTTATCAAACAGCAATCACCCATCTACTGTTGTTACTGGGGACTATCAATATAACTGTTTTATGTTGGTGCATGCATATATTTACATCATAAAGATTCATTCTTATCAAACAACAATCACCCATCTACTGTTGTTACTGGTGGCTATCAATATAACTGTTTTATGTTGGTGCATGCATATATTTACATCATAAAGATTCATTCTTATCAAATAACAATCACCCATCTACTATTGTTACTGGTGGTTATCAATATAACTGTTTGATGTTGGTGCATACATATATTTACATCATAAAGATTCATTCTTATCAAACAACAATCATCCATCTACTGTTGTTACTGGTGGCTATCAATATAACTGTTTGATGTTGGTGCATACATATATTTACATCATAAAGATTCATTCTTATCAAACAACAATCACCCATCTACTGTTGTTACTGGGGACTATCAATATAACTGTTTTATGTTGGTGCATGCATATATTTACATCATAAAGATTCATTCTTAGCAAACAACAATCACCCATCTACTGTTGTTACTGGTGGCTATCAATATAACTGTTTTATGTTGGTGCATACATATATTTACATCATAAAGATTCATTCTTATCAAACAACAATCACCCTTCTACTGTTGTTACTGGGGACTATCAATATAACTGTTTTATGTTGGTGCATGCATATATTTACATCATAAAGATTCATTCTTATCAAACAACAATCACCCATCTATTGTTGTTACTGGGGACTATCAATATAACTGTTTGATGTTGGTGCATACATATATTTACATCATAAAGATTCATTCTTATCAAACAACAAACACCCATCTACTGTTGTTACTGGTGGCTATCAATATAACTGTTTGATGTTGGTGCATACATATATTTACATCATAAAGATTCATTCTTATCAAACAACAATCACCCATCTACTGGTGTTACTGGTGGCTATCAATATAACTGTTTGATGTAGGTGAATACATATATTTACATCATAAAGATTCATTCTTATCAAACAACAATCACCCATCTACTATTGTTACTGGTGGCTATCAATATAACTGTTTTATGTTGGTGCATACATATATTTACATCATAAAGATTCATTCTTATCAAACAACAATCACCCATCTACTGTTGTTACTGGTGGCTATCAATATAACTGTTTTATGTTGGTGCATGCATATATTTACATCATAAAGATTCATTCTTATCAAACAACAATCACCCATCTACTGTTGTTACTGGGGACTATCAATATAACTGTTTGATGTTGGTGCATACATATATTTACATCATAAAGATTCATTCTGATCAAACAACAATCACCCATCTACTATTGTTACTGGTGGCTATCAATATAACTGTTTGATGTTGGTGCATACATATATTTACATCATAAAGATTCATTCTTATCAAACAACAATCACCCATCTACTATTGTTACTGGTGGCTATCAATATAACTGTTTGATGTTGGTGCATACATATATTTACATCATAAAGATTCATTCTTATCAAACAACAATCAACCATCTACTGTTGTTACTGGGGACTATCAATATAACTGTTTTATGTTGGTGCATGCATATATTTACATCATAAAGATTCATTCTTAGCAAACAACAATCACCCATCTACTGTTGTTACTGGTAGCTATCAATATAACTGTTTTATGTTGGTGCATACATATATTTACATCATAAAGATTCATTCTTATCAAACAACAATCACACTTCTACTGTTGTTACTGGGGACTATCAATATAACTGTTTTATGTTGGTTCATGCATATATTTACATCATAAAGATTCATTCTTAGCAAACAACAATCACCCATATACTATTGTTACTGGGGACTATCAATATAACTGTTTTATGTTGGTGCATGCATATATTTACATCATAAAGATTCATTCTTATCAAACAACAATCACCCATCTATTATTGTTACTGGGGACTATCATTATAACTGTTTGATGTTGGTGCATACATATATTTACATCATAAAGATTCATTCTTATCAAACAACAATCACCCATCTACTATTGTTACTGGTGGCTATCAATATAACTGTTTGATGTTGGTGCATGCATATATTTACATCATAAAGATTCATTCTTATCAAACAACAATCACCCATATACTGTTGTTACTGGTGGCTATCAATATAACTGTTTTATGTTGGTGCATACATATATTTACATCATAAAGATTCATTCTTATCAAACAACAATCACCCATTTACTGTTGTTACTGTGGACTATCAATATAACTGTTTGATGTTGGTTCATACATATATTTACATCATAAAGATTCATTCTTATCAAACAGCAATCACCCATCTACTGTTGTTACTGTGGACTATCAATATAAGTGTTTGATGTTGGTGTATGCATATATTTACATCATAAAGATTCATTCTGATCGAACAACAATCACCCATCTACTATTGTTACTGGGGACTATCAATATAACTGTTTGATGTTGGTGCATACATATATTTACATCATAAAGATTCATTCTTATCAAACAACAATCACCCATCTACTATTGTTACTGGTGGCTATCAATATAACTGTTTGATGTTGGTGCATGCATATATTTACATCATAAAGATTCATTCTTATCAAACAACAATCACCCATCTACTGTTGTTACTGGCGGCTATCAATATAACTTTTTGATGTTGGTGCATACATATATTTACATCATAAAGATTCATTCTTATCAAACAACAATCACCCATCTACTATTGTTACTGGTGGCTGTCAATATAACTGTTTGATGTTGGTGCATACATATAGTTACATCATAAAGATTCATTCTTACCAAACAACAATCACCCATCTACTGTTGTTACTGGTGGCTATCAATATAACTGTTTTATGTTGGTGCATACATATATTTACATCATAACGATTCATTCTTATCAAACAACAATCACCCATCTACTATTGTTATTGGTGGCTATCAATATAACTGTTTGATGTTGGTGCATACATTTATTTACATCATAAAGATTCATTCTTACCAAACAACAATCACCCATCTACTGTTGTTACTGTGGACTATCAATATAACTGTTTGATGTTGGTGCATACATATATTTACATCATAAAGATTCATTCTTATCAAACAACAATCACCCATCTACTGTTGTTACTGGAGACTATCAATATAACTGTTTGATGTTGGTGCATACATATATTTACATCATAAAGATTCATTCCTACCAAACAACAATCACCCATCTACTGTTGTTACTGGGAGGATACCAATATAACTGTTTTATGTTGGTGCATACATATATTTACATCATAAAGATTCATTCTTATCAAACAACAATCACCCATCTACTATTGTTACTGGTGGCTATCAATATAACTGTTTTATGTTGGTGCATACATATATTTACATCATAAAGATTCATTCGTATCAAACAACAATCACCCATCTACTATTGTTACTGGGGACTATCAATATAACTGTTTTATGTTGGTGCATGCATATATTTACATCATAAAGATTCATTCTTATCAAACAACAATCACCCATCTACTATTGTTACTGGGGACTATCAATATAACTGTTTGATGTTGGTGCATACATATATTTACATCATAAAGATTCATTCTTATCAAACAACAATCACCCATCTACTGTTGTTACTGGTGGCTATCAATATAACTGTTTGATGTTGGTGCATACATATATTTACATCATAAAGATTCATTCTTATCAAACAACAATCACCCATCTACTGTTGTTACTGGTGGCTATCAATATAACTGTTTGATGTTGGTGCATACATATATTTACATCATAAAGATTCATTCTTATCAAACAACAATCACCCATCTACTGTTGTTACTGGTGGCTATCAATATAACTGTTTGATGTTGGTGCATACATATATTTACATCATAAAGATTCATTCTTATCAAACAACAATCACCCATCTACTGTTGTTACTGGTGGCTATCAATATAACTGTTTGATGTTGGTGCATGCATATATTTACATCATAAAGATTCATTCTTATCAAACAACAATCACCCATCTACTGTTGTTGCTGGCGGCTATCAATATAACTTTTTGATGTTGGTGCATACATATATTTACATCATAAAGATTCATTCTTATCAAACAACAATCACCCATCTACTATTGTTACTGGTGGCTGTCAATATAACTGTTTGATGTTGGTGCATACATATATTTACATCATAAAGATTCATTCTTATCAAACAACAATCACCCATCTACTATTGTTACTGGTGGCTATCAATATAACTGTTTGATGTTGGTGCATACATTTATTTACATCATAAAGATTCATTCTTACCAAACAACAATCACCCATCTACTGTTGTTACTGTGGACTATCAATATAACTGTTTGATGTTGGTGCATACATATATTTACATCATAAAGATTCATTCTTATCAAACAACAATCACCCATCTACTGTTGTTACTGGGGACTATCAATATAACTGTTTGATGTTGGTGCATGCATATATTTACATCATAAAGATTCATTCCTACCAAACAACAATCACCCATCTACTGTTGTTACTGGGAGGATATCAATATAACTGTTTGATGTTGGTGCATACATATATATACATCATAAAGATTCATTCTTATCAAACAACAATCACCCATCTACTATTGTTACTGGTGGCTATCAATATAACTGTTTGATGTTGGTGCATGCATATATTTACATCATAAAGATTCATTCTTATCAAACAACAATCACCCATCTACTGTTGTTACTGGTGGCTATCAATATAACTGTTTTATGTTGGTGCATACATATATTTACATCATAAAGAGTCATTCTTAGCAAACAACAATCACCCATCTACTGTTGTTACTGGAAGGATATCAATATAACTGTTTTATGTTGGTGCATACATATATTTACATCATAAAGATTCATTCTTCTCAAACAACAATCACCCATCTACTGTTGTTACTGGGAGGATATCAATATAACTGTTTGATGTTGGTGCATGCATATATTTACATCATAAAGATTCATTCTTATCAAACAACAATCACCCATCTACTATTGTTACTGGGGACTATCAATATAACTGTTTTATGTTGGTGCATACATATATTTACATCATAAAGATTCATTCTTATCAAACAACAATCACCCATCTACTATTGTTACTGGGAGGATATCAATATAACTGTTTTATGTTGGTGCATACATATATTTACATCATAAAGATTCATTCTTATCAAAGAACAATCACCCATCTACTGTTGTTACTGGTGGCTATCAATATAACTGTTTGATGTTGGTGCATACATATATTTACATCATAAAGATTCATTCTTATCAAACAACAATCACCCATCTACTGTTGTTACTGGCGGCTATCAATATAACTGTTTGATGTTGGTGCATACATATATTTACATCATAAAGATTCATTCTTATCAAACAACAATCACCCATCTACTTTTGTTACTGTGGACTATCAATATAACTGTTTGATGTTGGTGCATACATATATTTACATCATAAAGATTCATTCTTATTAAACAACAATCACCCATCTACTGTTGTTACTGGGGACTATCAATATAACTGTTTGATGTTGGTGCATACATATATTTACATCATAAAGATTCATTCTTATCAAACAACAATCACCCATCTACTGTTGTTACTGGGGACTATCAATATAACTGTTTGATGTTGGTGGATGCATATAGTTACATCATAAAGATTCATTCCTACCAAACAACAATCACCCATCTACTGTTGTTACTGGGAGGATATCAATATAACTGTTTTATGTTGGTGCATACATATATTTACATCATAAAGATTCATTCTTATCAAACAACTATCACCCATCTACTGTTGTTACTGGGAGGATATCAATATAACTGTTTGATGTTGGTGCATACATATATTTACATCATAAAGATTCATTCTTATCAAACAACAATCACCCATCTACTATTGTTACTGGGGACTATCAATATAACTGGTTGATGTTGGTGCATGCATATATTTACATCATAAAGAGTCATTCTTAGCAAACAACAATCACCCATCTACTGTTGTTACTGGAAGGATATCAATATAACTGTTTTATGTTGGTGCATACATATATTTACATCATAAAGATTCATTCTTCTCAAACAACAATCACCCATCTACTGTTGTTACTGGGAGGATATCAATATAACTGTTTTATGTTGGTGCATACATATATTTACATCATAAAGATTCATTCTTATCAAACAACAATCACCCATCTACTATTGTTACTGGGGAATATCAATATAACTGTTTGATGTTGGTGCATTCATATATTTACATCATAAAGATTCATTCTTATCAAACAACAATCACCCATCTACTGTTGTTACTGGTGGCTATCAATATAACTGTTTGATGTTGGTGCATGCATATATTTACATCATAAAGATTCATTCTTATCAAACAACAATCACCCATCTACTGTTGTTACTGGGAGGATATCAATATAACTGTTTGATGTTGGTGCATACATATATTTACATCATAAAGATTCATTCTTAGCAAACAACAATCACCCATCTACTATTGTTACTGGGAGGATATCAATATAACTGTTTTATGTTGGTGCATACATATATTTACATCATAAAGATTCATTTTTAGCAAACAACAACCACCCATCTACTGTTGTTACTGGGAGGATATCAATATAACTGTTTTATGTTGGTGCATACATATATTTACATCATAAAGATTCATTCTTATCAAACAACAATCACCCATCAACTGTTGTTACTGGTGGCTATCAATATAACTGTTTTATGTTGGTGCATACATATATTTACATCATAAAGATTCATTTTTAGCAAACAACAACCACCCATCTACTGTTGTTACTGAGAGGATATCAATATAACTGTTTTATGTTGCTGCATACATATATTTACATCATAAAGATTCATTCTTATCAAACAACAATCACCCATCTACTATTGTTACTGGGGACTATCAATATAACTGTTTGATGTTGGTGCATACATATATTTACATCATAAAGATTCATTCTTATCAAACAACAATCAACCATCTACTGTTGTTACTGGGGACTATCAATATAACTGTTTTATGTTGGTGCATACATATATTTACATCATAAAGATTCATTCTTATCAAACAACAATCACCCATCTACTGTTGTTACTGGTGGCTATCAATATAACTGTTTTATGTTGGTGCATGCATATATTTACATCATAAAGATTCATTCTTATCAAACAACAATCACCCATCTACTATTGTTACTGGGAGGATATCAATATAGCTGTTTGATGTTGGTGCATACATATATTTACATCATAAAGATTCATTCTTATCAAACAACAATCAACCATCTACTGTTGTTACTGGTGGCTATCAATATAACTGTTTGATGTTGGTGCATACATATATTTACATCATAAAGATTCATTCTTATCAAACAACAATCACCCATCTACTATTGTTACTGGGGACTATCAATATAACTGTTTGATGTTGGTGCATACATATATTTACATCATAAAGATTCATTCTTATCAAACAACAATCAACTATCTACTGTTGTTACTGGTGGCTATCAATATAACTGTTTTATGTTGGTGCATGCATATATTTACATCATAAAGATTCATTCTTATCAAACAACAATCAACCATCTACTGTTGTTACTGGTGGCTATCAATATAACTGTTTGATGTTGGTGCATACATATATTTACATCATAAAGATTCATTCTTATCAAACAACAATCACCCATCTACTGTTGTTACTGGTGGCTATCAATATAACTGTTTGATGTTGTTGCATACATATATTTACATCATAAAGATTCATTCCTACCAAACAACAATCACCCATCTACTATTGTTACTGGTGGCTATCAATATAACTGTTTGATGTTGGTGCATACATATATTTACATCATAAAGATTCATTCTTCTCAAACAACAATCACCCATCTACTGTTGTTACTGGGGACTATCAATATAACTGTTTGATGTTGGTGCATACATATATTTACATCATAAAGATTCATTCTTATCAAACAACAATCACCCATCTATTATTGTTACTGGTGGCTATCAATATAACTGTTTGATGTTGGTGCATACATATATTTACATCATAAAGATTCATTCTTATCAAACAACAATCACCCATCTACTGTTGTTACTGGGGACTATCAATATAACTGTTTTATGTTGGTGCATGCATATATTTACATCATAAAGATTCATTCTTATCAAACAACAATCACCCATCTACTGTTGTTACTGGTGGCTATCAATATAACTGTTTTATGTTGGTGCATGCATATATTTACATCATAAAGATTCATTCTTATCAAACAACAATCACCCATCTACTGTTGTTACTGGGGACTATCAATATAACTGTTTGATGTTGGTGCATACATATATTTACATCATAAAGATTCATTCTTATCAAACAACAATCACCCATCTACTGTTGTTACTGGGGACTATCAATATAACTGTTTTATGTTGGTGCATGCATATATTTACATCATAAAGATTCATTCTTATCAAACAACAATCACCCATCTACTGTTGTTACTGGTGGCTATCAATATAACTGTTTTATGTTGGTGCATGCATATATTTACATCATAAAGATTCATTCTTATCAAATAACAATCACCCATCTACTATTGTTACTGGTGGCTATCAATATAACTGTTTGATGTTGGTGCATACATATATTTACATCATAAAGATTCATTCTTATCAAACAACAATCACCCATCTACTGTTGTTACTGGTGGCTATCAATATAACTGTTTGATGTTGGTGCATACATATATTTACATCATAAAGATTCATTCTTATCAAACAACAATCACCCATCTACTGTTGTTACTGGGGACTTTCAATATAACTGTTTTATGTTGGTGTATGCATATATTTACATCATAAAGATTCATTCTTAGCAAACAACAATCACCCATCTACTGTTGTTACTGGTGGCTATCAATATAGCTGTTTTATGTTGGTGCATACATATATTTACATCATAAAGATTCATTCTTATCAAACAACAATCACCCTTCTACTGTTGTTACTGGGGACTATCAATATAACTGTTTTATGTTGGTGCATGCATATATTTACATCATAAAGATTCATTCTTAGCAAACAACAATCACCCATATACTATTGTTACTGGGGACTATCAATATAACTGTTTTATGTTGGTGCATACATATATTTACATCATAAAGATTCATTCTTATCAAACAACAATCAGCCATCTACTGTTGTTACTGGTGGCTATCAATATAACTGTTTTATGTTGGTGCATGCATATATTTACATCATAAAGATTCATTCTTATCAAACAACAATCAACCATCTATTGTTGTTACTGGGGACTATCAATATAACTGTTTGATGTTGGTGCATACATATATTTACATCATAAAGATTCATTCTTATCAAACAACAAACACCCATCTACTGTTGTTACTGGTGGCTATCAATATAACTGTTTGATGTTGGTGCATACATATATTTACATCATAAAGATTCATTCTTATCAAACAACAATCACCCATCTACTGGTGTTACTGGTGGCTATCAATATAACTGTTTGATGTTGGTGCATACATATATTTACATCATAAAGATTCATTCTTATCAAACAACAATCACCCATCTACTATTGTTACTGGTGGCTAACAATATAACTGTTTTATGTTGGTGCATACATATATTTACATCATAAAGATTCATTCTTATCAAACAACAATCACCCATCTACTGTTGTTACTGGTGGCTATCAATATAACTGTTTTATGTTGGTGCATGCATATATTTACATCATAAAGATTCATTCTTATCAAACAACAATCACCCATCTACTGTTGTTACTGGGGACTATCAATATAACTGTTTGATGTTGGTGCATACATATATTTACATCATAAAGATTCATTCTTATCAAACAACAATCACCCATCTACTATTGTTACTGGTGGCTATCAATATAACTGTTTGATGTTGGTGCATACATATATTTACATCATAAAGATTCATTCTTATCAAACAACAATCACCCATCTACTATTGTTACTGGTGGCTATCAATATAACTGTTTGATGTTGGTGCATATATATATTTACATCATAAAGATTCATTCTTATCAAACAACAATCACCCATCTACTGTTGTTACTGGGGACTATCAATATAACTGTTTTATGTTGGTGCATGCATATATTTACATCATAAAGATTCATTCTTATCAAACAACAATCACCCATCTACTATTGTTACTGGTGGCTATCAATATAACTGTTTTATGTTGGTGCATGCATATATTTACATCATAAAGATTCATTCTTATCAAATAACAATCACCCATCTACTATTGTTACTGGTGGCTATCAATATAACTGTTTGATGTTGGTGCATACATATATTTACATCATAAAGATTCATTCTTATCAAACAACAATCACCCATCTACTGTTGTTACTGGTGGCTATCAATATAACTGTTTGATGTTGGTGCATACATATATTTACATCATAAAGATTCATTCTTATCAAACAACAATCACCCATCTACTGTTGTTACTGGGGACTTTCAATATAACTGTTTTATGTTGGTGTATGCATATATTTACATCATAAAGATTCATTCTTAGCAAACAACAATCACCCATCTACTGTTGTTACTGGTGGCTATCAATATAACTGTTTTATGTTGGTGCATACATATATTTACATCATAAAGATTCATTCTTATCAAACAACAATCACCCTTCTACTGTTGTTACTGGGGACTATCAATATAACTGTTTTATGTTGGTGCATGCATATATTTACATCATAAAGATTCATTCTTAGCAAACAACAATCACCCATATACTATTGTTACTGGGGACTATCAATATAACTGTTTTATGTTGGTGCATACATATATTTACATCATAAAGATTCATTCTTATCAAACAACAATCACCCATCTACTATTGTTACTGGTGGCTATCAATATAACTGTTTTATGTTGGTGCATACACATATTTACATCATAAAGATTCATTCTTATCAAACAACAATCACCCATCTACTGTTGTTACTGGTGGCTATCAATATAACTGTTTTATGTTGGTGCATGCATATATTTACATCATAAAGATTCATTCTTATCAAACAACAATCACCCATCTATTGTTGTTACTGGGGACTATCAATATAACTGTTTGATGTTGGTGCATACATATATTTACATCATAAAGATTCATTCTTATCAAACAACAAACACCCATCTACTGTTGTTACTGGTGGCTATCAATATAACTGTTTGATGTTGGTGCATACATATATTTACATCATAAAGATTCATTCTTATCAAACAACAATCACCCATCTACTGGTGTTACTGGTGGCTATCAATATAACTGTTTGATGTTGGTGCATACATATATTTACATCATAAAGATTCATTCTTATCAAACAACAATCACCCATCTACTATTGTTACTGGTGGCTAACAATATAACTGTTTTATGTTGGTGCATACATATATTTACATCATAAAGATTCATTCTTATCAAACAACAATCACCCATCTACTGTTGTTACTGGGGACTATCAATATAACTGTTTGATGTTGGTGCATACATATATTTACATCATAAAGATTCATTCTTATCAAACAACAATCACCCATCTACTATTGTTACTGGGGACTATCAATATAACTGTTTGATGTTGGTGCATACATATATTTACATCATAAAGATTCATTCTTATCAAACAACAATCAACTATCTACTGTTGTTACTTGTGGCTATCAATATAACTGTTTGATGTTGGTGCATACATATATTTACATCATAAAGATTCATTCTTATCAAACAACAATCACCCATCTACTGTTGTTACTGGTGGCTATCAATATAGCTGTTTTATGTTGGTGCATGCATATATTTACATCATAAAGATTCATTCTTAACAAACAACAATCAACCATCTACTGTTGTTACTGGTGGCTATCAATATAACTGTTTGATGTTGGTGCATACATATATTTACATCATAAAGATTCATTCTTATCAAACAACAATCACCCATCTACTGTTGTTACTGGTGGCTATCAATATAACTGTTTGATGTTGTTGCATACATATATTTACATCATAAAGATTCATTCCTACCAAACAACAATCACCCATCTACTATTGTTACTGGTGGCTATCAATATAACTGTTTGATGTTGGTGCATACATATATTTACATCATAAAGATTCATTCTTCTCAAACAACAATCACCCATCTACTGTTGTTACTGGGGACTATCAATATAACTGTTTGATGTTGGTGCATACATATATTTACATCATAAAGATTCATTCTTATCAAACAACAATCACCCATCTACTATTGTTACTGGTGGCTATCAATATAACTGTTTGATGTTGGTGCATACATATATTTACATCATAAAGATTCATTCTTTTCAAACAACAATCACCCATCTACTGTTGTTACTGGGGACTATCAATATAACTGTTTTATGTTGGTGCATGCATATATTTACATCATAAAGATTCATTCTTATCAAACAACAATCACCCATCTACTGTTGTTACTGGTGGCTATCAATATAACTGTTTTATGTTGGTGCATGCATATATTTACATCATAAAGATTCATTCTTATCAAACAACAATCACCCATCTACTGTTGTTACTGGGGACTATCAATATAACTGTTTGATGTTGGTGCATACATATATTTACATCATAAAGATTCATTCTTATCAAACAACAATCACCCATCTACTGTTGTTACTGGGGACTATCAATATAACTGTTTTATGTTGGTGCATGCATATATTTACATCATAAAGATTCATTCTTATCAAACAACAATCACCCATCTACTGTTGTTACTGGTGGCTATCAATATAACTGTTTTATGTTGGTGCATGCATATATTTACATCATAAAGATTCATTCTTATCAAATAACAATCACCCATCTACTATTGTTACTGGTGGCTATCAATATAACTGTTTGATGTTGGTGCATACATATATTTATATCATAAAGATTCATTCTTATCAAACAACAATCACCCATCTACTGTTGTTACTGGTGGCTATCAATATAACTGTTTGATGTTGGTGCATACATATATTTACATCATAAAGATTCATTCTTATCAAACAACAATCACCCATCTACTGTTGTTACTGGGGACTTTCAATATAACTGTTTTATGTTGGTGTATGCATATATTTACATCATAAAGATTCATTCTTAGCAAACAACAATCACCCATCTACTGTTGTTACTGGTGGCTATCAATATAACTGTTTTATGTTGGTGCATACATATATTTACATCATAAAGATTCATTCTTATCAAACAACAATCACCCTTCTACTGTTGTTACTGGGGACTATCAATATAACTGTTTTATGTTGGTGCATGCATATATTTACATCATAAAGATTCATTCTTAGCAAACAACAATCACCCATATACTATTGTTACTGGGGACTATCAATATAACTGTTTTATGTTGGTGCATACATATATTTACATCATAAAGATTCATTCTTATCAAACAACAATCACCCATCTACCGTTGTTACTGGTGGCTATCAATATAACTGTTTTATGTTGGTGCATACATATATTTACATCATAAAGATTCATTCTTATCAAACAACAATCAGCCATCTACTGTTGTTACTGGTGGCTATCAATATAACTGTTTTATGTTGGTGCATGCATATATTTACATCATAAAGATTCATTCTTATCAAACAACAATCACCCATCTATTGTTGTTACTGGGGACTATCAATATAACTGTTTGATGTTGGTGCATACATATATTTACATCATAAAGATTCATTCTTATCAAACAACAAACACCCATCTACTGTTGTTACTGGTGGCTATCAATATAACTGTTTGATGTTGGTGTATACATATATTTACATCATAAAGATTCATTCTTATCAAACAACAATCACCCATCTACTGATGTTACTGGTGGCTATCAATATAACTGTTTGATGTTGGTGCATACATATATTTACATCATAAAGATTCATTCTTATCAAACAACAATCACCCATCTACTATTGTTACTGGTGGCTAACAATATAACTGTTTTATGTTGGTGCATACATATATTTACATCATAAAGATTCATTCTTATCAAACAACAATCACCCATCTACTGTTGTTACTGGTGGCTATCAATATAACTGTTTTATGTTGGTGCATGCATATATTTACATCATAAAGATTCATTCTTATCAAACAACAATCACCCATCTACTGTTGTTACTGGGGACTATCAATATAACTGTTTGATGTTGGTGCATACATATATTTACATCATAAAGATTCATTCTGATCAAACAACAATCACCCATCTACTATTGTTACTGGTGGCTATCAATATAACTGTTTGATGTTGGTGCATACATATATTTACATCATAAAGATTCATTCTTATCAAACAACAATCACCCATCTACTATTGTTACTGGTGGCTATCAATATAACTGTTTGATGTTGGTGCATATATATATTTACATCATAAAGATTCATTCTTATCAAACAACAATCACCCATCTACTGTTGTTACTGGGGACTATCAATATAACTGTTTTATGTTGGTGCATGCATATATTTACATCATAAAGATTCATTCTTATCAAACAACAATCACCCATCTACTATTGTTACTGGGGACTATCAATATAACTGTTTTATGTTGGTGGATGCATATATTTACATCATAAAGATTCATTCTTATCAAATAACAATCACCCATCTACTATTGTTACTGGTGGCTATCAATATAACTGTTTGATGTTGGTGCATACATATATTTACATCATAAAGATTCATTCTTAGCAAACAACAATCACCCATCTACTGTTGTTACTGGTGGCTATCAATATAACTGTTTTATGTTGGTGCATACATATATTTACATCATAAAGATTCATTCTTATCAAACAACAATCACCCTTCTACTGTTGTTACTGGGGACTATCAATATAACTGTTTTATGTTGGTGCATGCATATATTTACATCATAAAGATTCATTCTTAGCAAACAACAATCACCCATATACTATTGTTACTGGGGACTATCAATATAACTGTTTTATGTTGGTGCATACATATATTTACATCATAAAGATTCATTCTTATCAAACAACAATCACCCATCTACTATTGTTACTGGTGGCTATCAATATAACTGTTTTATGTTGGTGCATACATATATTTACATCATAAAGATTCATTCTTATCAAACAACAATCACCCATCTACTGTTGTTACTGGTGGCTATCAATATAACTGTTTTATGTTGGTGCATGCATATATTTACATCATAAAGATTCATTCTTATCAAACAACAATCACCCATCTATTGTTGTTACTGGGGACTATCAATATAACTGTTTGATGTTGGTGCATACATATATTTACATCATAAAGATTCATTCTTATCAAACAACAAACACCCATCTACTGTTGTTACTGGTGGCTATCAATATAACAGTTTGATGTTGGTGCATACATATATTTACATGATAAAGATTCATTCTTATCAAACAACAATCACCCATCTACTGGTGTTACTGGTGGCTATCAATATAACTGTTTGATGTTGGTGCATACATATATTTACATCATAAAGATTCATTCTTATCAAACAACAATCACCCATCTACTATTGTTACTGGTGGCTAACAATATAACTGTTTTATGTTGGTGCATACATATATTTACATCATAAAGATTCATTCTTATCAAACAACAATCACCCATCTACTGTTGTTACTGGTGGCTATCAATATAACTGTTTTATGTTGGTGCATGCATATATTTACATCATAAAGATTCATTCTGATCAAACAACAATCACCCATCTACTGTTGTTACTGGGGACTATCAATATAACTGTTTGATGTTGGTGCATACATATATTTACATCATAAAGATTCATTCTTATCAAACAACAATCACCCATCTACTATTGTTACTGGTGGCTATCAATATAACTGTTTGATGTTGGTGCATACATATATTTACATCATAAAGATTCATTCTTATCAAACAACAATCACCCATCTACTGTTGTTACTGGGGACTATCAATATAACTGTTTTATGTTGGTGCATGCATATATTTACATCATAAAGATTCATTCTTATCAAACAACAATCACCCATCTACTATTGTTACTGGTGGCTATCAATATAACTGTTTGATGTTGGTGCATGCATATATTTACATCATAAAGATTCATTCTTATCAAACAACAATCACCCATATACTGTTGTTACTGGTGGCTATCAATATAACTGTTTTATGTTGGTGCATACATATATTTACATCATAAAGATTCATTCTTATCAAACAACAATCACCCATTTACTGTTGTTACTGTGGACTATCAATATAACTGTTTGATGTTGGTTCATACATATATTTACATCATAAAGATTCATTCTTATCAAACAACAATCACCCATCTACTGTTGTTACTGTGGACTATCAATATAAGTGTTTGATGTTGGTGTATGCATATATTTACATCATAAAGATTCATTCTGATCGAACAACAATCACCCATCTACTATTGTTACTGGGGACTATTAATATAACTGTTTGATGTTGGTGCATACATATATTTACATCATAAAGATTCATTCTTATCAAACAACAATCACCCATCTACTGTTGTTACTGGTGGCTATCAATATAACTGTTTGATGTTGGTGCATGCATATATTTACATCATAAAGATTCATTCTTATCAAACAACAATCACCCATCTACTGTTGTTACTGGCGGCTATCAATATAACTTTTTGATGTTGGTGCATACATATATTTACATCATAAAGATTCATTCTTTTCAAACAACAATCACCCATCTACTATTGTTACTGGTGGCTATCAATATAACTGTTTTATGTTGGTGCATACATATATTTACATCATAAAGATTCATTCTTATCAAACAACAATCACCCATCTACTATTGTTATTGGTGGCTATCAATATAACTGTTTGATGTTGGTGCATACATTTATTTACATCATAAAGATTCATTCTTACCAAACAACAATCACCCATCTACTGTTGTTACTGTGGACTATCAATATAACTGTTTGATGTTGGTGCATGCATATATTTACATCATAAAGATTCATTCTTATCAAACAACAATCACCCATCTACTGTTGTTACTGGGAGGATACCAATATAACTGTTTTATGTTGGTGCATACATATATTTACATCATAAAGATTCATTCTTATCAAACAACAATCACCCATCTACTATTGTTACTGGTGGCTATCAATATAACTGTTTTATGTTGGTGCATACATATATTTACATCATAAAGATTCATTCTTATCAAACAACAATCACCCATCTACTGTTGTTACTGTGGACTATCAATATAACTGTTTGATGTTGGTGCATACATATATTTACATCATAAAGATTCATTCTTATCAAAAAACAATCACCCATCTACTATTGTTACTGGGGACTATCAATATAACTGTTTTATGTTGGTGCATGCATATATTTACATCATAAAGATTCATTCTTATCAAACAACAATCACCCATCTACTATTGTTACTGGGGACTATCAATATAACTGTTTGATGTTGGTGCATGCATATATTTACATCATAAAGATTCATTCTTATCAAACAACAATCACCCATCTACTGTTGTTACTGGTGGCTATCAATATAATTGTTTGATGTTGGTGCATACATATATTTACATCATAAAGATTCATTCTTATCAAACAACAATCACCCATCTACTGTTGTTACTGGTGGCTATCAATATAACTGTTTGATGTTGGTGCATGCATATATTTACATCATAAAGATTCATTCTTATCAAACAACAATCACCCATCTACTGTTGTTACTGGCGGCTATCAATATAACTTTTTGATGTTGGTGCATACATATATTTACATCATAAAGATTCATTCTTATCAAACAACAATCACCCATCTACTATTGTTACTGGTGGCTGTCAATATAACTGTTTGATGTTGGTGCATACATATATTTACATCATAAAGATTCATTCTTATCAAACAACAATCACCCATCTACTATTGTTACTGGTGGCTATCAATATAACTGTTTGATGTTGGTGCATACATTTATTTACATCATAAAGATTCATTCTTACCAAACAACAATCACCCATCTACTGTTGTTACTGTGGACTATCAATATAACTGTTTGATGTTGGTGCATACATATATTTACATCATAAAGATTCATTCTTATCAAACAACAATCACCCATCTACTGTTGTTACTGGGGACTATCAATATAACTGTTTGATGTTGGTGCATGCATATATTTACATCATAAAGATTCATTCCTACCAAACAACAATCACCCATCTACTGTTGTTACTGGGAGGATACCAATATAACTGTTTTATGTTGGTGCATACATATATTTACATCATAAAGATTGATTCTTATCAAACAACAATCACCCATCTACTGTTGTTACTGGGAGGATATCAATATAACTGTTTGATGTTGGTGCATACATATATTTACATCATAAAGATTCATTCTTATCAAACAACAATCACCCATCTACTATTGTTACTGGGAGGATATCAATATAACTGTTTTATGTTGGTGCATACATATATTTACATCATAAAGATTCATTCTTATCAAAGAACAATCACCCATCTACTGTTGTTACTGGTGGCTATCAATATAACTGTTTGATGTTGGTGCATGCATATATTTACATCATAAAGATTCATTCTTATCAAACAACAATCACCCATCTACTGTTGTTACTGGCGGCTATCAATATAACTGTTTGATGTTGGTGCATACATATATTTACATCATAAAGATTCATTCTTATCAAACAACAATCACCCATCTACTGTTGTTACTGTGGACTATCAATATAACTGTTTGATGTTGGTGCATACATATATTTACATCATAAAGATTCATTCTTATCAAACAACAATCACCCATCTACTGTTGTTACTGTGGACTATCAATATAACTGTTTGATGTTGGTGCATACATATATTTACATCATAAAGATTCATTCTTATCAAACAACAATCACCCATCTACTGTTGTTACTGGGGACTATCAATATAACTGTTTGATGTTGGTGCATGCATATATTTACATCATAAAGATTCATTCCTACCAAACAACAATCACCCATCTACTGTTGTTACTGGGAGGATATCAATATAACTGTTTTATGTTGGTGCATACATATATTTACATCATAAAGATTCATTCTTAGCAAACAACAATCACCCATCTACTGTTGTTATTGGAAGGATATCAATATAACTGTTTTATTTTGGTGCATACATATATTTACATCATAAAGATTCATTCTTCTCAAACAACAATCACCCATCTACTGTTGTTACTGGGAGGATATCAATATAACTGTTTTATGTTGGTGCATACATATATTTACATCATAAAGATTCATTCTTATCAAACAACAATCACCCATCTACTATTGTTACTGGGGACTATCAATATAACTGTTTGATGTTGGTGCATTCATATATTTACATCATAAAGATTCATTCTTATCAAACAACAATCACCCATCTACTGTTGTTACTGGGAACTATCAATATAACTGTTTGATGTTGGTGCATGCATATATTTACATCATAAAGATTCATTCCTACCAAACAACAATCACCCATCTACTGTTGTTACTGGGGTGATACCAATATAACTGTTTTATGTTGGTGCATACATATATTTACATCATAAAGATTGATTCTTATCAAACAACAATCACCCTTCTACTGTTGTTACTGGGGACTATCAATATAACTGTTTTATGTTGGTGCATGCATATATTTACATCATAAAGATTCATTCTTAGCAAACAACAATCACCCATATACTATTGTTACTGGGGACTATCAATATAACTGTTTTATGTTGGTGCATACATATATTTACATCATAAAGATTCATTCTTATCAAACAACAATCACCCATCTACCGTTGTTACTGGTGGCTATCAATATAACTGTTTTATGTTGGTGCATACATATATTTACATCATAAAGATTCATTCTTATCAAACAACAATCAGCCATCTACTGTTGTTACTGGTGGCTATCAATATAACTGTTTTATGTTGGTGCATGCATATATTTACATCATAAAGATTCATTCTTATCAAACAACAATCACCCATCTATTGTTGTTACTGGGGACTATCAATATAACTGTTTGATGTTGGTGCATACATATATTTACATCATAAAGATTCATTCTTATCAAACAACAAACACCCATCTACTGTTGTTACTGGTGGCTATCAATATAACTGTTTGATGTTGGTGTATACATATATTTACATCATAAAGATTCATTCTTATCAAACAACAATCACCCATCTACTGGTGTTACTGGTGGCTATCAATATAACTGTTTGATGTTGGTGCATACATATATTTACATCATAAAGATTCATTCTTATCAAACAACAATCACCCATCTACTATTGTTACTGGTGGCTAACAATATAACTGTTTTATGTTGGTGCATACATATATTTACATCATAAAGATTCATTCTTATCAAACAACAATCACCCATCTACTGTTGTTACTGGTGGCTATCAATATAACTGTTTTATGTTGGTGCATGCATATATTTACATCATAAAGATTCATTCTTATCAAACAACAATCACCCATCTACTGTTGTTACTGGGGACTATCAATATAACTGTTTGATGTTGGTGCATACATATATTTACATCATAAAGATTCATTCTGATCAAACAACAATCACCCATCTACTATTGTTACTGGTGGCTATCAATATAACTGTTTGATGTTGGTGCATACATATATTTACATCATAAAGATTCATTCTTATCAAACAACAATCACCCATCTACTATTGTTACTGGTGGCTATCAATATAACTGTTTGATGTTGGTGCATATATATATTTACATCATAAAGATTCATTCTTATCAAACAACAATCACCCATCTACTGTTGTTACTGGGGACTATCAATATAACTGTTTTATGTTGGTGCATGCATATATTTACATCATAAAGATTCATTCTTATCAAACAACAATCACCCATCTACTATTGTTACTGGTGACTATCAATATAACTGTTTTATGTTGGTGGATGCATATATTTACATCATAAAGATTCATTCTTATCAAATAACAATCACCCATCTACTATTGTTACTGGTGGCTATCAATATAACTGTTTGATGTTGGTGCATACATATATTTACATCATAAAGATTCATTCTTAGCAAACAACAATCACCCATCTACTGTTGTTACTGGTGGCTATCAATATAACTGTTTTATGTTGGTGCATACATATATTTACATCATAAAGATTCATTCTTATCAAACAACAATCACCCTTCTACTGTTGTTACTGGGGACTATCAATATAACTGTTTTATGTTGGTGCATGCATATATTTACATCATAAAGATTCATTCTTAGCAAACAACAATCACCCATATACTATTGTTACTGGGGACTATCAATATAACTGTTTTATGTTGGTGCATACATATATTTACATCATAAAGATTCATTCTTATCAAACAACAATCACCCATCTACTATTGTTACTGGTGGCTATCAATATAACTGTTTTATGTTGGTGCATACATATATTTACATCATAAAGATTCATTCTTATCAAACAACAATCACCCATCTACTGTTGTTACTGGTGGCTATCAATATAACTGTTTTATGTTGGTGCATGCATATATTTACATCATAAAGATTCATTCTTATCAAACAACAATCACCCATCTATTGTTGTTACTGGGGACTATCAATATAACTGTTTGATGTTGGTGCATACATATATTTACATCATAAAGATTCATTCTTATCAAACAACAAACACCCATCTACTGTTGTTACTGGTGGCTATCAATATAACAGTTTGATGTTGGTGCATACATATATTTACATGATAAAGATTCATTCTTATCAAACAACAATCACCCATCTACTGGTGTTACTGGTGGCTATCAATATAACTGTTTGATGTTGGTGCATACATATATTTACATCATAAAGATTCATTCTTATCAAACAACAATCACCCATCTACTATTGTTACTGGTGGCTAACAATATAACTGTTTTATGTTGGTGCATACATATATTTACATCATAAAGATTCATTCTTATCAAACAACAATCACCCATCTACTGTTGTTACTGGTGGCTATCAATATAACTGTTTTATGTTGGTGCATGCATATATTTACATCATAAAGATTCATTCTGATCAAACAACAATCACCCATCTACTGTTGTTACTGGGGACTATCAATATAACTGTTTGATGTTGGTGCATACATATATTTACATCATAAAGATTCATTCTTATCAAACAACAATCACCCATCTACTATTGTTACTGGTGGCTATCAATATAACTGTTTGATGTTGGTGCATACATATATTTACATCATAAAGATTCATTCTTATCAAACAACAATCACCCATCTACTGTTGTTACTGGGGACTATCAATATAACTGTTTTATGTTGGTGCATGCATATATTTACATCATAAAGATTCATTCTTATCAAACAACAATCACCCATCTACTATTGTTACTGGTGGCTATCAATATAACTGTTTGATGTTGGTGCATGCATATATTTACATCATAAAGATTCATTCTTATCAAACAACAATCACCCATATACTGTTGTTACTGGTGGCTATCAATATAACTGTTTTATGTTGGTGCATACATATATTTACATCATAAAGATTCATTCTTATCAAACAACAATCACCCATTTACTGTTGTTACTGTGGACTATCAATATAACTGTTTGATGTTGGTTCATACATATATTTACATCATAAAGATTCATTCTTATCAAACAACAATCACCCATCTACTGTTGTTACTGTGGACTATCAATATAAGTGTTTGATGTTGGTGTATGCATATATTTACATCATAAAGATTCATTCTGATCGAACAACAATCACCCATCTACTATTGTTACTGGGGACTATTAATATAACTGTTTGATGTTGGTGCATACATATATTTACATCATAAAGATTCATTCTTATCAAACAACAATCACCCATCTACTGTTGTTACTGGTGGCTATCAATATAACTGTTTGATGTTGGTGCATGCATATATTTACATCATAAAGATTCATTCTTATCAAACAACAATCACCCATCTACTGTTGTTACTGGCGGCTATCAATATAACTTTTTGATGTTGGTGCATACATATATTTACATCATAAAGATTCATTCTTTTCAAACAACAATCACCCATCTACTATTGTTACTGGTGGCTATCAATATAACTGTTTTATGTTGGTGCATACATATATTTACATCATAAAGATTCATTCTTATCAAACAACAATCACCCATCTACTATTGTTATTGGTGGCTATCAATATAACTGTTTGATGTTGGTGCATACATTTATTTACATCATAAAGATTCATTCTTACCAAACAACAATCACCCATCTACTGTTGTTACTGTGGACTATCAATATAACTGTTTGATGTTGGTGCATGCATATATTTACATCATAAAGATTCATTCTTATCAAACAACAATCACCCATCTACTGTTGTTACTGGGAGGATACCAATATAACTGTTTTATGTTGGTGCATACATATATTTACATCATAAAGATTCATTCTTATCAAACAACAATCACCCATCTACTATTGTTACTGGTGGCTATCAATATAACTGTTTTATGTTGGTGCATACATATATTTACATCATAAAGATTCATTCTTATCAAACAACAATCACCCATCTACTGTTGTTACTGTGGACTATCAATATAACTGTTTGATGTTGGTGCATACATATATTTACATCATAAAGATTCATTCTTATCAAAAAACAATCACCCATCTACTATTGTTACTGGGGACTATCAATATAACTGTTTTATGTTGGTGCATGCATATATTTACATCATAAAGATTCATTCTTATCAAACAACAATCACCCATCTACTATTGTTACTGGGGACTATCAATATAACTGTTTGATGTTGGTGCATACATATATTTACATCATAAAGATTCATTCTTATCAAACAACAATCGCCCATCTACTGTTGTTACTGGTGGCTATCAATATAATTGTTTGATGTTGGTGCATACATATATTTACATCATAAAGATTCATTCTTATCAAACAACAATCACCCATCTACTGTTGTTACTGGTGGCTATCAATATAACTGTTTGATGTTGGTGCATGCATATATTTACATCATAAAGATTCATTCTTATCAAACAACAATCACCCATCTACTGTTGTTACTGGCGGCTATCAATATAACTTTTTGATGTTGGTGCATACATATATTTACATCATAAAGATTCATTCTTATCAAACAACAATCACCCATCTACTATTGTTACTGGTGGCTGTCAATATAACTGTTTGATGTTGGTGCATACATATATTTACATCATAAAGATTCATTCTTATCAAACAACAATCACCCATCTACTATTGTTACTGGTGGCTATCAATATAACTGTTTGATGTTGGTGCATACATTTATTTACATCATAAAGATTCATTCTTACCAAACAACAATCACCCATCTACTGTTGTTACTGTGGACTATCAATATAACTGTTTGATGTTGGTGCATACATATATTTACATCATAAAGATTCATTCTTATCAAACAACAATCACCCATCTACTGTTGTTACTGGGGACTATCAATATAACTGTTTGATGTTGGTGCATGCATATATTTACATCATAAAGATTCATTCCTACCAAACAACAATCACCCATCTACTGTTGTTACTGGGAGGATACCAATATAACTGTTTTATGTTGGTGCATACATATATTTACATCATAAAGATTGATTCTTATCAAACAACAATCACCCATCTACTGTTGTTACTGGGAGGATATCAATATAACTGTTTGATGTTGGTGCATACATATATATACATCATAAAGATTCATTCTTATCAAAAAACAATCACCCATCTACTATTGTTACTGGTGGCTATCAATATAACTGTTTGATGTTGGTGCATGCATATATTTACATCATAAAGATTCATTCTTATCAAACAACAATCACTCATCTACTGTTGTTACTGGTGGCTATCAATATAACTGTTTTATGTTGGTGCATACATATATTTACATCATAAAGATTCATTCTTATCAAATAACAATCACCCATCTACTATTGTTACTGGGGACTATCAATATAACTGTTTGATGTTGGTGCATGCATATATTTACATCATAAAGATTCATTCTTATCAAACAACAATCACCCATCTACTATTGTTACTGGGGACTATCAATATAACTGTTTGATGTTGGTGCATACATATATTTACAACATAAAGATTCATTCTTATCAAACAACAATCACCCATCTACTATTGTTACTGGGAGGATATCAATATAACTGTTTTATGTTGGTGCATACATATATTTACATCATAAAGATTCATTCTTATCAAAGAACAATCACCCATCTACTGTTGTTACTGGTGGCTATCAATATAGCTGTTTGATGTTGGTGCATGCATATATTTACATCATAAAGATTCATTCTTATCAAACAACAATCACCCATCTACTGTTGTTACTGGCGGCTATCAATATAACTGTTTGATGTTGGTGCATACATATATTTACATCATAAAGATTCATTCTTATCAAACAACAATCACCCATCTACTGTTGTTACTGTGGACTATCAATATAACTGTTTGATGTTGGTGCATACATATATTTACATCATAAAGATTCATTCTTATCAAACAACAATCACCCATCTACTGTTGTTACTGTGGACTATCAATATAACTGTTTGATGTTGGTGCATACATATATTTACATCATAAAGATTCATTCTTATCAAACAACAATCACCCATCTACTGTTGTTACTGGGGACTATCAATATAACTGTTTGATGTTGGTGCATGCATATATTTACATCATAAAGATTCATTCCTACCAAACAACAATCACCCATCTACTGTTGTTACTGGGAGGATATCAATATAACTGTTTTATGTTGGTGCATACATATATTTACATCATAAAGATTCATTCTTAGCAAACAACAATCACCCATCTACTGTTGTTATTGGAAGGATATCAATATAACTGTTTTATTTTGGTGCATACATATATTTACATCATAAAGATTCATTCTTCTCAAACAACAATCACCCATCTACTGTTGTTACTGGGAGGATATCAATATAACTGTTTTATGTTGGTGCATACATATATTTACATCATAAAGATTCATTCTTATCAAACAACAATCACCCATCTACTATTGTTACTGGGGACTATCAATATAACTGTTTGATGTTGGTGCATTCATATATTTACATCATAAAGATTCATTCTTATCAAACAACAATCACCCATCTACTGTTGTTACTGGGGACTATCAATATAACTGTTTGATGTTGGTGCATGCATATATTTACATCATAAAGATTCATTCCTACCAAACAACAATCACCCATCTACTGTTGTTACTGGGGTGATACCAATATAACTGTTTTATGTTGGTGCATACATATATTTACATCATAAAGATTGATTCTTATCAAACAACAATCACCCATCTACTATTGTTACTGGTGGCTATCAATATAACTGTTTGATGTTGGTGCATGCATATATTTACATCATAAAGATTCATTCTTATCAAACAACAATCACCCATCTACTGTTGTTACTGGTGGCTATCAATATAACTGTTTTATGTTGGTGCATACATATATTTACATCATAAAGATTCATTCTTATCAAACAACAATCACCCATCTACTGTTGTTACTGTGGACTATCAATATAACTGTTTGATGTTGGTGCATACATATATTTACATCATAAAGATTCATTCTTATCAAATAACAATCACCTATCTACTATTGTTACTGGGGACTATCAATATAACTGTTTTATGTTGGTGCATGCATATATATACATCATAAAGATTCATTCTTATCAAACAACAATCACCCATCTACTATTGTTACTGGGGACTATCAATATAACTGTTTGATGTTGGTGCATACATATATTTACATCATAAAGATTCATTCTTATCAAACAACAATCACCCATCTACTATTGTTACTGGGAGGATATCAATATAACTGTTTTATGTTGGTGCATACATATATTTACATCATAAAGATTCATTCTTATCAAAGAACAATCACCCATCTACTGTTGTTACTGGTGGCTATCAATATAACTGTTTGATGTTGGTGCATGCATATATTTACATCATAAAGATTCATTCTTATCAAACAACAATCACCCATCTACTGTTGTTACTGGCGGCTATCAATATAACTGTTTGATGTTGGTGCATACATATATTTACATCATAAAGATTCATTCTTATCAAACAACAATCACCCATCTACTGTTGTTACTGTGGACTATCAATATAACTGTTTGATGTCCGTGCATACATATATTTACATCATAAAGATTCATTCTTATCAAACAACAATCACCCATCTACTGTTGTTACTGGGGACTATCAATATAACTTTTTGATGTTGGTGCATGCATATATTTACATCATAAAGATTCATTCCTACCAAACAACAATCACCCATCTACTGTTGTTACTGGGAGGATATCAATATAACTGTTTTATGTTGGTGCATACATATATTTACATCATAAAGATTCATTCTTATCAAACAACAATCACCCATCTACTGTTGTTACTGGGAGGATATCAATATAACTGTTTGATGTTGGTGCATACATATATTTACATCATAAAGATTCATTCTTATCAAACAACAATCACCCATCTACTATTGTTACTGGGGACTATCAATATAACTGTTTGATGTTGGTGCATGCATATATTTACATCATAAAGATTCATTCTTAGCAAACAACAATCACCCATCTACTGTTGTTACTGGAAGGATATCAATATAACTGTTTTATGTTGGTGCATACATATATTTACATCATAAAGATTCATTCTTCTCAAACAACAATCACCCATCTACTGTTGTTACTGGGAGGATATCAATATAACTGTTTTATGTTGGTGCATACATATATTTACATCATAAAGATTCATTCTTATCAAACAACAATCACCCATCTACTATTGTTACTGGGGACTATCAATATAACTGTTTGATGTTGGTGCATTCATATATTTACATCATAAAGATTCATTCTTATCAAACAACAATCACCCATCTACTGTTGTTACTGTTGGCTATCAATATAACTGTTTGATGTTGGTGCATGCATATATTTACATCATATAGATTCATTCTTATCAAACAACAATCACCCATCTACTGTTGTTACTGGGAGGATATCAATATAACTGTTTGATGTTGGTGCATACATATATTTACATCATAAAGATTCATTCTTAGCAAACAACAATCACCCATCTACTATTGTTACTGGGAGGGTATCAATATAACTGTTTTATGTTGGTGCATACATATATTTACATCATAAAGATTCATTTTTAGCAAACAACAACCACCCATCTACTGTTGTTACTGGGAGGATATCAATATAACTGTTTTATGTTGGTGCATACATATATTTACATCATACAGATTCATTCTTATCAAACAACAATCACCCATCTACTATTGTTACTGGGGACTATCAATATAATTGTTTTATGTTGGTGCATGCATATATTTACATCATAAAGATTCATTCTTATCAAACAACAATCACCCATCTACTATTGTTACTGGGAGGATATCAATATAACTGTTTGATGTTGGGGCATACATTGCTAGAAATATGGTGAGGTAGCAAATATATTATCTACATTCAGGACGAGAATAAGTTCAACAATATCTAAAACAACTAGTAATCAATACAGTAATGGGTATGGGTTATGGTGTTTAACGCCACTTTCATCACTATTTCAGTTATATCGTGGTGGTCAGTTTTATTAGTGGGGGAAACCGAAGAAAACCACAGACCTGTCGCAAGTCGCTGACAAACGTCATCAGATCATGTTGTATCGAGTACACCTCGCCATGAGTGGGATGGATCCGAACTCACAACTTTAGTGGTGATATGAACTGATTGCAGAGTTTGCTGTAAATCCAACTATCATATGATATCGATCACGAAGGCCCCCTGTATACATTGTAAAACACTGCATTATGTTTATTATATGTCATGATAGCAGCTTTAAATGTAAAATAGCAAGGAACATTTCACAATCAAAACAACAAAACAAGTGAAACATATCTACGTTTTATTATTACTATTATTGTTAACAGTTAAATAGCAGACTTACATTTGACAACTCCTTTATTGTAGGATGGATAATTACCTTCCTGGTATAAATATTAATAGAAAATAACTGCCTACAGGGGATAAAATTAATATTGTTTATCCTGCCTACAGGAGGTAAAAAACAGTTTTATAGTGATAATTTTCTGCTACAATTATGTTCATTTTTTTCTCACTCATATCACATGAACCAGGATGCTACAAAGTAAATGTTTATTCTTCAAAGTAGAATTTGTCTATAAAATGTCATTGGGAATAAAATAGAATTTAAGAAGAAGATTTTACTGTGGTACTTTAGTCTAGACATAATAATGTCAGGATTATTACATACTACTAACCAATATTTGTAGTTAATGTTTGTTTCCATTTGATTTAACAACAATTTGTATTTATATATCTTACTTGGCCTGCAACATGTACTATCATTGATTATATCTCTAAATTAAGATCAGAATCAAAACCTGTTTAGGTCAATTCTAAGATTTATATTTTTCATTTAGTACATGCAAACGTAGATATCAAATTTAGTGCACACGACGCTTTTCTAGAATAACATTCAATAACCTTCATCAAAGTCAAAAGATTTGACAGTCAAACAATTTAAAAATATTTGGTTTGCATATTATGGGAGGCTACAAACATATTACTGTTGAATAATAAAACGCATTTTGAACTCTTAACATCATGTTATGTAAATAAACGCTAAAAACTACAGAAGGGACAATCAAAATGGACAATTCAGAGAAACTGGCAGCATAGTGTGGTCACAAGACAATATCACACAGTTGTCACTCTGATACTTGACCAACTGGCAATGGAACAATGCACATGTACAACCAATAACTAAAGCGAAGAACAACAGATATCGGAAATCAAATGTTTAGGGTACTTCTTTTGTCCCCTTCATGTTATTGAAGATATGACGAAGGGTAAAAATATGAATGTTGTTTGTTTGATGTTTAGGAATTACACAATAATTGAATCGACTACGTTTTGATGTGATGCAAAACGAAATGAAATGCTTTTATCAACTGTTTCAACTTTATCTAAATTATAATGCGTAAAACTATATTAATTAAATTAATTTTGATTACACAAATGTATTTTGTTTTCATTTTGTCAAGCCTGTGCTTCAGAGATGGAAAATCAAATATAAAACTCAACATATGCTGGAGAGAGATAAACCTATTATATCAGAAATGTTATCAATCAAGTTAATGTTAACGCCGTTGTCATGATAACTAAGCTGGTGATAACTTCGTGACGCAGATCTAATAAACAAATGCATACAAAAGACGTCAATAATATGTTCGTGCACGAGCAATGATGTTTTCTGTTCAATGGAGACTGTTAACCTTATTCATTTTACATGTGTAATTTAGCAAAGTCGATGTCAAATTCATGTACTATTTAGAAATGGAGATGCCCAGTTATTAGTGTAGAATGGCCATCTGTATTGTGCTTATCAATAAACAACATGTGAACAGTGATAGCCAACAATTCTACCAATATGAACAAAGGGAACACTCACCTTGCGCCTCAAACCACAGAAAGGCAAAATCAAATGGCGTTGGGAGTCCAGATTGTGGCAGGGGACAGACAAAAAAAAATGGCAGGATTTCACCGGTTAATGGGATCCTTAGCCAACGACAATACGATTGATTCTTCATTTACACTTTTCTTCTAATTGTTACTCATTGTCGTTTTGAAAGGTTGGTATACATACCTAAAACAATTAAAACGCAGATATCGAGTTGGCTGCACACGCGCTTTTCTTGAATAAGCTTAATCAAGTACATTCATAATCAAATGATTGGATAGCCAAATTATGAATGTTGCTGTATCGTAAAATTACATTTATTTACTGGGCACTACTGACGGTTCTAAGAGCTAACAACCCTCAGTTGTCATATGCGTCCTCAAGTGGTGGATAGCAGATGTCCTCTCATAGAGATGTGGTAAGTTATACGGAATGCCTGTCCAAGGACCATGTATAATGGATAATGTGCTTGGTGAGTGCTGCTCTCTATGCACGTTATAGACCTTTATTTGCAGATTAAGAAAGAGTAGAGGCATTGTAGGCGCTGCAACATGATAAATGTTTCATTCCTCACCACCTATACATACTTATTATAATGTCAGTCAAAGTTACATACTTATTACAATGTCATTCAAAGCTACATACTTATTACAATGTCATTCAAAGTTACATACTTATTACAATGTCATTCAAAGTTACATACTTATTACAATGTCATTCAAAGTTACATACTTATTACAATGTCATTCAAAGTTACATACTTATTACAATGTCATTCAAAGTTACATATTTATTACAATGTCAGTCAAAGTTACATCCTTATAACAATGTCATTCAAAGTTACATACTTATTACAATGTCATTCAAATACTTATTACAATGTCATTCAAAGTTACATACGTATTACAATGTCAGTCAAAGTTACATACTTATAACAATGTCATTCAAAGTTACATACTTATTACAATGTCATTCAAAGTTACATACTTATTACAATGTCATTCAAAGCTACATCTTATTACAATGTCATTTAAAGTTACATACTTATTACAATGTCAGTCAAAGTTACATACTTATTACAATGTCAGTCAAAGTTACATACTTATTACAATGTCATTCAAAGTTACATACTTATTACAATGTCATTCAAAGTTACATACGTATTACAATGTCAGTCAAAGTTACATACTTATAACAATGTCATTCAAAGTTACATACTTATTACAATGTCATTCAAAGTTACATACTTATTACAATGTCATTCAAAGTTACATACTTATTACAATGTCATTTAAAGTTACATACTTATTACAATGTCAGTCAAAGTTACATACTTATTACAATGTCAGTCAAAGTTACATACTTATTACAATGTCATTCAAAGTTACATACTTATTACAATGTCAGTCAAAGTTACATACGTATTACAATGTCAGTCAAAGTTACATACTTATAACAATGTCATTCAAAGTTACATACTTATTACAATGTCATTCAAAGTTACATACTTATTACAATGTCAGTCAAAGTTACATACTTATTACAATGTCAGTCAAAGTTACATACTTATTACAATGTCATTCAAAGTTACATACTTATTACAATGTCATTCAAAGTTACATACTTATTACAATGTCAGTCAAAGTTACATACTTATTACAATGTCATTCAAAGTTACATACTTATTACAATGTCATTCAAAGTTACATATTTATTACAATGTCAGTCAAAGTTACATCCTTATAACAATGTCATTCAAAGTTACATACTTATTACAATGTCATTCAAATACTTATTACAATGTCATTCAAAGTTACATACGTATTACAATGTCAGTCAAAGTTACATACTTTTACAATGTCATTCAAAGTTACATACTTATTACAATGTCATTCAAAGTTACATACTTATTACAATGTCATTCAAAGCTACATCTTATTACAATGTCATTTAAAGTTACATACTTATTACAATGTCAGTCAAAGTTACATACTTATTACAATGTCAGTCAAAGTTACATACTTATTACAATGTCATTCAAAGTTACATACTTATTACAATGTCATTCAAAGTTACATACGTATTACAATGTCAGTCAAAGTTACATACTTATAACAATGTCATTCAAAGTTACATACTTATTACAATGTCATTCAAAGTTACATACTTATTACAATGTCATTCAAATTTACATACTTATTACAATGTCATTTAAAGTTACATACTTATTACAATGTCAGTCAAAGTTACATACTTATTACAATGTCAGTCAAAGTTACATACTTATTACAATGTCATTCAAAGTTACATACTTATTACAATGTCATTCAAAGTTACATACGTATTACAATGTCAGTCAAAGTTACATACTTATAACAATGTCATTCAAAGTTACATACTTATTACAATGTCATTCAAAGTTACATACTTATTACAATGTCAGTCAAAGTTACATACTTATTACAATGTCAGTCAAAGTTACATACTTATTACAATGTCATTCAAAGTTACATACTTATTACAATGTCATTCAAAGTTACATACTTATTACAATGTCAGTCAAAGTTACATACTTATTACAATGTCATTCAAAGTTACATACTTATTACAATGTCATTCAAAGTTACATACTTATTACAATGTCATTCAAAGTTACATACTTATTACAATGTCATTCAAAGTTACATACTTATTACAATGTCAGTCAAAGTTACATACTTATTACAATGTCAGTCAAAGATGTTGTCATTGTTGTATCGTCCATCTCTCATTTCTGCAATAAGGTGGCCATCATGGTCGTGATCGTATGGTAGTTGGGTTTACAACAACTAATCCAATCAGTGCATATCACCAATAACGTTATGAGTTCGATTACCCATTTCTGTAGTGAATACAAGTTGTTTTTAATCTTGTTGTTCTTACGTTCGTCTTGAATGTGGATAATATATTTGCTACATCACAAACGTATTGGTGTGTGGTATATTATTTTATTACTCTCATTATTTTATTACTTGTGCCTTTTTAAAAGAGTTTTGAACAAAATTTCAGAATTTAATGAAGGGATTGGGTATCGAAACAAAAATTACTTTGAAGCATATAGTACTTGGATATAAGATAGATGATAGTTTATATTACATTGAATTGGTTGATAACAGTTGTAGGGTTTGCCATCTACAAATTGTGTTATATATCTGAACAAAAAACAAAGTATATTAATATTTATAGAATATTTGTCAATGAATATATTAAAATAATAAAAGAAAATAAAACATTTCAAAAGTGTACAATTTTAATGAAAGTAAAAAATTTATATACTAAATGGAAAATAAATAAATGTTTCCAAAAGGTATTAACTATAAATTGTATTTAGTTTGTATATATTTCAGGTAATTCTTATTATAGCCCTAGGTAATCAGAACAGAGTGTAATAGGAAAGCACCAAAAGGAGCTTGCACGTTTGGCGTGTTAAATGTAGCAAGCATTTGAATAAAGAATATCACGTTGTAAAATTGTTTTATTGTGTGGTACTGTATCTGTTTGAATCATTCACTGTAATTATTTATTATGGCTGTTATTTTCATTTTTTCTAACCCGTTAGAATATACCCTCCTGAATAACATTCAAACCAAAAACTTATCATACAGATATTCATGCAAATACTTTCTATGATACACATTCATTTAGCTAATTCTATTGTTTCATCTATTTTGTCGACTGTCATAAACGAGTCGTGTATACTAGATTGGATACATGTTTCTACGTCTTTATTACTATCACTGGGTCGATACCTCTACTGGTGGACTATTAGTACCCGAGAGTATCAATCAGCCCAGTAGTCAGTGTTTCTATCACTGGGTCGATACCTCTACTGGTGGACTATTAGTACTGGAGTGTATCAATCAGCCCAGTAGTCAGTGTTTCTATCACTGGGTCGATACCTCTACTGGTGAACTATTAGTACAGGAGTGTATCAATCAGCCAAGTAGTCAGTGTTTCTATCACTGGGTCGTTACTTCTACTGGTGGACAATTAGTACACGAGTGTATCAATCAGCCCAGTAGTCAGTGTCTCTATCACTGGGTCGATACCTCTACTGGTGGACTATTAATACTGGAGTGTATCAATCAGCCCAGTAGTCAGTGTTTCTATCACTGGGTCGATATCTCTACTGGTGGACTATTAGTACTGGAGTGTATCAATCAGTCCAGTAGTCAGTGTTTCTATCACTGGGTCGATACCTCTACTGGTGAACTATTAGTACTGGAGTGTATCAATCAGCCCAGTAGTCAGTGTTACTATCACTCGGTCGATACCTCTACTGGTGGACTATTAGTACTGGAGTGTATCAATCAGCCCAGTAGTCAGTGTTTCTATCACTGGGTCGATACCTCTACTGGTGGACTATTAGTACTGGAGTGTATCAATCAGCCCAGTAGTCAGTGTCGCCATCACTGGGTCGATACCTCTACTGGTGAACTATTAGTACTGGAGTGTATCAATCAGCCCAGTATTCAGTGTTTCTATCACTGGGTCGATACCTCTACTGGTGGACTATTAGTACTGGGGTGTATCAATCAGCCCAGTAGTCAATGTTGCTATCACTGGGTCGATACCTCTACTGGTGGACTATTAGTACATGAGTGTATCAATCAGCCCAGTAGTCAGTGTTTCTATCACTGGGTCGATACATCTACTGGTGAACTATTAGTACTGGAGTGTATCAATCAGCCCAGTGGTCAGTGTTTCTATCACTGGGTCGATACCTCTACTGTGAACTATTAGTACTGGAGTGTATCAATGAGCCCAGTAGTCAGTGTTTCTATCACTGGGTCGATACCTCTACTGGTGGACTATTAGTACTGGAGTGTATCAATCAGACCAGTAGTCAGTGTTTATATCACTGGGTCGATTCCTCTACTGGTGAACTATTAGTACTGGAGTGTAACAATCAGCCCAGTAGTCAGTGTTTCTATCACTGGGTCGATACCTCTACTGGTGGGCTATTAGTACCCGAGTGTATCAATCAGCTCAGTAGTCAGTGTTACTATCACTGGGTCGATATCTCTACTGGTGGACAATTAGTACTGGAGTGTATCAATCAGCCCAGTAGTCCGTGTTTCTATCACTGGGTCGATACCTCTACTGGTGGACTATTAGTATTGGAGTGTATCAATCAGCCCAGTAGTCAGTGTTTCTATCACTGGGTCGATACCTCTAATGGTGGACTATTAGTACTGGAGTGTATCAATCAGCCCAGTAGTCCGTGTTTCTATCACTGGGTCGATACTTCTACTGGTGGATTAATAGTACAGGAGTGTATCAATCAGCCCAGTAGTCAGTGTTTCTATCACTGGGTCGATATCTCTACTGGTGGAATATTAGTACTGGAGTGTATCAATCAGCCCAGTAATCCGTGTTTCTATCACTGGGTCGATACCTTTACTGGTGGACTATTAGTACACGAGTGTATCAATCAGCCCAGTAGTCAGTGTTTCTATCACTGGGTTGATACCTCTACTGGTGGACTATTAGTACTGGATCGTATCAATCAGCCCAGTAGTCCGTGTTTCTATCACTGGGTCGATACCACTACTGGTGGACTATTAGTACAGGAGTGTATCTATCAGCCGAGTAGTCAGTGTTTCTATCACTGGGTCGATGCCTCTACTGGTGGACTATTAGTACTGGAGTGTATCAATCAGCCCAGTAGTCAGTGTTTCTTTCACTGGGTCGATACCTCTACTGGTGGACTATTAGTACAGGATTGTATCAATCAACCCAGTAGTCAGTGTTTCCATCACTGGGTCGATACCTCTACTGGTGGACTATTAGTACAGGAGTGTATCAATCAGCCCAGTTGTCAGTGTTTCTATCACTGGGTCGATACCTCTACTGGTGGACTATTAGTACAGGAGTGTATCAATCAGCCCTGTAGTCAGTGTTTCTATCACTGGGTCGATACCTCTACTGGTGAACTATTAGTACTGGAGTGTATCAATCAGCCCAGTAGTCAGTGTTTTTATCACTGGGTCGATACCTCTTCTGCTTAGCAATTAGTACTGAAGTCTATCAATCAGCACAGTACTCAGTGTTTCCATCACTGGGTTGATACTTCTACTGGTTGACTATTAGTACTGGATCGTATCAATCAGCCCAGTAGTCTGTGTTTCTATCACTGGGTCGATACCACTACTGGTGGACTATTAGTACAGGAGTGTATCAATCAGCCGAGTAGTCAGTGTTTCTATCACTGGGTCGATGCCTCTACTGGTGGACTATTAGTACTGGAGTGTATCAATCAGCCCAGTAGTCAGTGTTTCTTTCACTGGGTCGATACCTCTACTGGTGCACTATTAGTACAGGAGTGTATCAATCAACCCAGTAGTCAGTGTTTCCATCACTGGGTCGATACCTCTACTGGTGAACTATTAGTACTGGAGTGTATCAATCAGCCCAGTAGTCAGTGTTTTTATCACTGGGTCGATACCTCTACTGCTTAACAATTAGTACTGAAGTCTATCAATCAGCCCAGTAGTCCGTGTTTCTATCACTGGGTCGATACCACTACTGGTGGACTATTAGTACAGGAGTGTATCAATCAGCCGAGTAGTCAGTGTTTCTATCACTGGGTCGATGCCTCTACTGGTGGACTATTAGTACAGGAGTGTATCAATCAACCCAGTAGTCAGTGTTTCCATCACTGGGTCGATACCTCTACTGGTGGACTATTAGTACAGGAGTGTATCAGTCAGCCCATTTGTCAGTGTTTCTATCACTGGGTCGATACCTCTACTGGTGGACTATTAGTACAGGAGTGTATCAATCAGCCCAGTAGTCAGTGTTTCTATCACTGGGTCGATACCTCTACTGGTGAACTATTAGTACTGGAGTGTATCAATCAGCCCAGTAGTCAGTGTTTGTATCACTGGGTCGATACCTCTACTGCTTAACAATTAGTACTGAAGTCTATCAATCAGCCCAGTAGTCAGTGTTTCCATCACTGGGTCGATACTTCTACTGGTGGACTATTAGTACTGGAGTATATCAATCAGCCCAGTAGTCAGTGTTTCTATCACTGGGTCGATACCTCTACTGGTGAACTATTAGTACTGGAGTTTATCAATCAGCCCAGTAGTCAGTGTTTCTATCACTGGGTCGATACCTCTACTGGTGGACTATTAGTACAGGAGTGTATCATCAGCTCAGTAGTCAGTGTCTCTATCACTGGGTCGATACCTCTACTGGTGGACTATTAGTACTGGAGTGTATCAATCAGCCCAGTAATCAGTGTTTTTATCACTGGGTCGATACCTCTACTGGTGGACTATTAGTACTGGAGTGTATCAATCAGCCCAGTAGTCAGTGTTTCTATCACTGGGTCGATACCTCTACTGGTGGACTAGTAGTACTGTAATGTATCAATCAGCCCAGTAGTCAGTGTCTCTATCACTGGGTCGATACCTCTACTGGTGGACTATTAGTACTGGAGTTCATCAATCAGCCCAGTAGTCAGTGTTTCTATCACTGGGTCGATACTTCTACTGATGGACTAATAGTACAGGAATGTATCAATCAGCCCAGTAGTCAGTGTTTCTATCACTGGGTTGATATCTCTACTGGTGGACTATTAGTACTGGAGTATATCAATCAGCCCAGTAGTCAGTGTTTCTATCACTGGGTCGATACCTCTACTGGTGGACTATTAGTACACGAGTGTATCAATCAGCCCAGTAGTCAGTGTTTCTATCACTGGGTCGATATCTCTACTGGTGGACTATTAGTAATGGAGTGTATCAATCAGCCCAGTAATCCGTGTTTCTATCACTGGGTCGATACCTTTACTGGTGGACTATTAGTACACATGTGTATCAATCAGCCAAGTAGTCAGTGTTTCTATCACTGTGTCGATACCTCTACTGGTGGACTATTAGTACTGGAGTGTATCAATCAGCCCAGTAGTCAGTGTTTCTTTCACTGGGTCGATACCTCTACTGGTGGACTATTAGTACAGGAGTGTATCAATCAACCCAGTAGTCAGTGTTTCTATCACTGGGTCGATACCTCTACTGGTGGACTATTAGTACAGGAGTTTATCATCAGCTCAGTGGTCAGTGTCTCTATCACTGAGTCGATACCTCTATTGTTGGACTATTAGTACTGGAGTGTATCAATCAGCCCAGTAATCAGTGTTTTTATCACTGGGTCGATACCTTTACTGGTGGACTATTAGTACTGGAGTGTATCAATCAGCCCTGTAGTCAGTGTTTCTATCACTGGATCGATACCTCTACTGGTGGACTAGTAGTACTGTAATGTATCAATCAGCCCAGTAGTCAGTGTCTCTATCACTTTGTCGATACCTCTACTGGTGGACTATTAGTACTGGAGTCCATCAATCAGCCCAGTAGTCAGTGTTTCTATCACTGGGTTGATATCTCTACTGGTGGACTATTAGTCCTGGAGTATATCAATCAGCCCAGTAGTCCGTGTTTCTATCACTGGGTCGATACCTCTACTGGTGGACTATTAGTACACGAGTGTATCAATCAGCCCAGTAGTCAGTGTTTCTATCACTAGGTCGATACCTCTACTGGTGAACTATTAGAACTGGAGTGTATCAATCAGCCCAGTAGTTAGTATTACTATCACTGGGTCGATACCTCTACTGGTGGACTATTAGTACTGGAGTGTATCAATCAGCCCAGTAGTCAGTGTTTCTATCACTGGGTCGATACCTCTACTGGTGAACTATTAGTACAGGAGTGTATCAATCAGCCCAGTTGTCAGTGTTTCTATCACTGGGTCGATACCTCTACTGGTGGACTATTAGTACAGGAGTGTATCAATCAGCCCAGTAGTCAGTGTCTCTATCACTGGGTCGATACCTCTACTGCTTAACAATTAGTACTGAAGTCTATCAATCAGCCCAGTAGTCAGTGTTTCCATCACTGGGTCGATACTTCTACTGGTGGACTATTAGTACTGGAGTATATCAATCAGCCCAGTAGTCAGTGTTTCTATCACTGGGTCGATACCTCTACTGCTGGACTATTAGTACAGGAGTGCATCATCAGCTCAGTAGTCAGTGTTTTTATCACTGGGTCGATACCTCTACTGGTGGACTATTAGTACTGGAGTGTATCAATCAGCCCAGTAGTCAGTGTTTCTATCACTGGGTCGATACCTCTACTGGTGGACTAGTAGTACTGTAATGTATCAATCAGCCCAGTAGTCAGTGTCTCTATCACTGGGTCGATACCTCTACTGGTGGACTATTAGTACTGGAGTTCATCAATCAGCCCAGTAGTCAGTGTTTCTATCACTGGGTCGATACTTCTACTGATGGACTAATAGTACAGGAATGTATCAATCAGCCCAGTAGTCAGTGTTTCTATCACTGGGTTGATATCTCTACTGGTGGACTATTAGTACTGGAGTGTATCAATCAGCCCAGTAGTCAGTGTTTCTATCACTGGGTCGATACCTCTACTGGTGGACTATTAGTACACGAGTGTATCAATCAGCCCAGTAGTCAGTGTTTCTATCACTGGGTCGATATCTCTACTGGTGGACTATTAGTAATGGAGTGTATCAATCAGCCCAGTAATCCGTGTTTCTATCACTGGGTCGATACCTTTACTGGTGGACTATTAGTACACATGTGTATCAATCAGCCAAGTAGTCAGTGTTTCTATCACTGTGTCGATACCTCTACTGGTGGACTATTAGTACTGGAGTGTATCAATCAGCCCAGTAGTCAGTGTTTCTTTCACTGGGTCGATACCTCTACTGGTGGACTATTAGTACAGGAGTGTATCAATCAACCCAGTAGTCAGTGTTTCTATCACTGGGTCGATACCTCTACTGGTGGACTATTAGTACAGGAGTTTATCATCAGCTCAGTGGTCAGTGTCTCTATCACTGAGTCGATACCTCTATTGGTGGACTATTAGTACTGGAGTGTATCAATGAGCCCAGTAATCAGTGTTTTTATCACTGGGTCGATACCTTTACTGGTGGACTATTAGTACTGGAGTGTATCAATCAGCCCTGTAGTCAGTGTTTCTATCACTGGATCGATACCTCTACTGGTGGACTAGTAGTACTGTAATGTATCAATCAGCCCAGTAGTCAGTGTCTCTATCACTTTGTCGATACCTCTACTGGTGGACTATTAGTACTGGAGTCCATCAATCAGCCCAGTAGTCAGTGTTTCTATCACTGGGTCGATACTTCTACTGATGGACTAATAGTACAGGAGTGTATCAATCAGTCTAGTAGTCAGTGTTTCTATCACTGGGTTGATATCTCTACTGGTGGACTATTAGTACTGGAGTATATCAATCAGCCCAGTAGTCCGTGTTTCCATCACTGGGTCGATACTTCTACTGGTGGACTATTAGTACTGGAGTATATCAATCAGCCCAGTAGTCAGTGTTTCTATCACTGGGTCGATACCTCTACTGCTGGACTATTAGTACAGGAGTGTATCATCAGCTCAGTAGTCAGCGTTTTTATCACTGGGTCGATACCTCTACTGGTGGACTATTAGTACTGGAGTGTATCAATCAGCCCAGTAGTCAGTGTTTCTATCACTGGGTCGATACCTCTACTGGTGGACTAGTAGTACTGTAATGTATCAATCAGCCCAGTAGTCAGTGTCTCTATCACTGGGTCGATACCTCTACTGGTGGACTATTAGTACTGGAGTTCATCAATCAGCCCAGTAGTCAGTGTTTCTATCACTGGGTCGATACTTCTACTGATGGACTAATAGTACAGGAATGTATCAATCAGCCCAGTAGTCAGTGTTTCTATCACTGGGTTGATATCTCTACTGGTGGACTATTAGTACTGGAGTGTATCAATCAGCCCAGTAGTCAGTGTTTCTATCACTGGGTCGATACCTCTACTGGTGGACTATTAGTACACGAGTGTATCAATCAGCCCAGTAGTCAGTGTTTCTATCACTGGGTCGATATCTCTACTGGTGGACTATTAGTAATGGAGTGTATCAATCAGCCCAGTAATCCGTGTTTCTATCACTGGGTCGATACCTTTACTGGTGGACTATTAGTACACATGTGTATCAATCAGCCAAGTAGTCAGTGTTTCTATCACTGTGTCGATACCTCTACTGGTGGACTATTAGTACTGGAGTGTATCAATCAGCCCAGTAGTCAGTGTTTCTTTCACTGGGTCGATACCTCTACTGGTGGACTATTAGTACAGGAGTGTATCAATCAACCCAGTAGTCAGTGTTTCTATCACTGGGTTGATATCTCTACTGGTGGACTATTAGTACTGGAGTATATCAATCAGCCCAGTAGTCCGTGTTTCTATCACTGGGTCGATACCTCTACTGGTGGACTATTAGTACACGAGTGTATCAATCAGCCCAGTAGTCAGTGTTTCTATCACTAGGTCGATACCTCTACTGGTGAACTATTAGAACTGGAGTGTATCAATCAGCCCAGTAGTTAGTGTTACTATCACTGGGTCGATACCTCTACTGGTGGACTATTAGTACTGGAGTGTATCAATCAGCCCAGTAGTCAGTGTTTCTATCACTGGGTCGATACCTCTACTGGTGAACTATTAGTACAGGAGTGTATCAATCAGCCCAGTTGTCAGTGTTTCTATCACTGGGTCGATACCTCTACTGGTGGACTATTAGTACAGGAGTGTATCAATCAGCCCAGTAGTCAGTGTCTCTATCACTGGGTCGATACCTCTACTGCTTAACAATTAGTACTGAAGTCTATCAATCAGCCCAGTAGTCAGTGTTTCCATCACTGGGTCGATACTTCTACTGGTGGACTATTAGTACTGGAGTATATCAATCAGCCCAGTAGTCAGTGTTTCTATCACTGGGTCGATACCTCTACTGGTGAACTATTAGTACTGGAGTTTATCATCAGCTCAGTAGTCAGTGTCTCTATCACTGGGTCGATACCTCTACTGGTGGACTATTAGTACTGGAGTGTATCAATCAGCCCAGTAATCAGTGTTTTTTTTCACTGGGTCGATACCTCTACTGGTGGACTAGTAGTACTGTAATGTATCAATCAGCCCAGTAGTCAGTGTCTCTATCACTGGGTCGATACCTCTACTGGTGGACTATTAGTACTGGAGTTCATCAATCAGCCCAGTAGTCAGTGTTTCTATCACTGGGTCGATAATTTTACTGATGGACTAATAGTACAGGAGTGTATCAATCAGCCCAGTAGTCAGTGTTTCTATCACTGGGTTGATATCTCTACTGGTGGACTATTAGTACTGGAGTATATCAATCAGCCAAGTAGTCAGTGTTTCTATCATTGGGTCGATACCTCTACTGGTGGACTATTAGTACACGAGTGTATCAATCAGCCCAGTAGTCAGTGTTTCTATCACTGGGTCGATATCTCTACTGGTGGACTATTAGTACTGGAGTGTATCAATCAGCCCAGTAATCCGTGTTTCTATCACTGGGTCGATACCTTTACTGGTGGACTATTAGTAAACGTGTGTATCAATCAGCCAAGTAGTCAGTGTTTCTATCACTGTGTCGATACCTCTACTGGTGGACTATTAGAACTGGAGTGTATCAATCAGCCCAGTAGTCAGTGTTTCTTTCACTGGGTCGATACCTCTACTGGTGGACTATTAGTACAGGAGTGTATCAATCAACCCAGTAGTCAGTGTTTATATCACTGGGTCGATACCTCTACTGGTGGACTATTAGTACAGGAGTGTATCATCAGCTCAATGGTCAGTGTCTCTATCACTGGGTCGATACCTCTACTGGTGGACTATTAGTACTGGAGTGTATCAATCAGCCCAGTAATCAGTGTTTTTATCACTGGGTCGATACCTCTACTGGTGGACTATTAGTACTGGAGTGTATCAATCAGCCCAGTAGTCAGTGTTTCTATCACTGGATCGATACCTCTACTGGTGGACTAGTAGTACTGTAATGTATCAATCAGCCCAGTAGTCAGTGTCTCTATCACTTTGTCGATACCTCTACTGGTGGACTATTAGTACTGGAGTCCATCAATCAGCCCAGTAGTCAGTGTTTCTATCACTGGATCGATACTTCTACTGATGGACTAATAGTACAGGAGTGTATCAATCAGTCCAGTAGTCAGTGTTTCTATCACTGGGTTGATATCTCTACTGGTGGACTATTAGTACTGGAGTATATCAATCAGCCCAGTAGTCCGTGTTTCTATCACTGGGTCGATACCTCTACTGGTGGACTATTAGTACACGAGTGTATCAATCAGCCCAGTAGTCAGTGTTTCTATCACTAGGTCGATACCTCTACTGGTGAACTATTAGAACTGGAGTGTATCAATCAGCCCAGTAGTTAGTGTTACTATCACTGGGTCGATACCTCTACTGGTGGACTATTAGTACTGGAGTGTATCAATCAGCCCAGTAGTCAGTGTTTCTATCACTGGGTCGATACCTCTACTGGTGAACTATTAGTACAGGAGTGTATCAATCAGCCCAGTTGTCAGTGTTTCTATCACTGGGTCTATACCTCTACTGGTGGACTATTAGTACAGGAGTGTATCAATCAGCCCAGTAGTCAGTGTCTCTATCACTTGGTCGATACCTCTACTGGTGGACTATTAGTACTGGAGTGTATCAATCAGCCCAGTAGTCAGTGTTACTATCACTGGGTCGATACCTCTACTGGTGGACTATTAGTACTGGAGTGTATCAATCAGCCCAGTAGTCAGTGTTTCTATCACTGGGTCGATACCTCTACTGGTGAACTATTAGTACCGGAGTGTATCAATCAGCCCAGTAGTCACTGTTTCTATCACTGGGTCGTTACTTCTACTGATGGACAATTAGTACACGAGTGTATCAATCAGCCCAGTAGTCAGTGTCTCTATCACTGGGTCGATACCTTTACTGGTGGACTATTACTACTGGAGTGTATCAATCAGCCCAGTAGTCAGTGTTTCTATCACTGGGTCGATATCTCTACTGGTGGACTATTAGTACTGGAGTGTATCAATCAGTCCAGTAGTCAGTGTTTCTATCACTGGGTCGATACCTCTACTGGTGAACTATTAGTACTGGAGTGTATCAATCAGTCCAGTAGTCAGTGTTACTATCACTGGGTCGATACCTCTACTGGTGGACTATTAGTACTGGAGTGTATCAATCAGCCCAGTAGTCAGTGTTTCTATCACTGGGTCGATACCTCTACTGGTGGACTATTAGTACTGGAGTGTATCAATCAGCCCAGTAGTCAGTGTTTCTATCACTGGGTCGATACCTCTACTGGTGAACTATTAGTACTGGAGTGTATCATTCAGCCCAGTAGTCAATGTTCCTATCACTGGGTCGATACCTCTACTGGTGGACTATTAGTACAGGAGTGTATCAATCAGCCCAGTAGTCAGTGTTTCTATCACTGGGTCGATACATCTACTGGTGAACTATTAGTACTGGAGTGTATCAATCAGCCCAGTAGTCAGTGTTTCTATCACTGGGTCGATACCTCTACTGGTGAACTATTAGTACTGGAGTGTATCAATGAGCCCAGTAGTCAGTGTTTCTATCACTGGGTCGATACCTCTACTGGTGAACTATTAGTACTGGAGTGTATCAATCAGCCCAGTAGTCCGTGTTTCTATCACTGGGTCGATACCTCTACTGGTGGACTATTAGTATTGGAGTGTATCATTCAGCCCAGTAGTCAATGTTCCTATCACTGGGTCGATACATCTACTGGTGAACTATTAGTACTGGAGTGTATCAATGAGCCCAGTAGTCAGTGTTTCTATGACTGGGTCGATACCTCTACTGGTGAACTATTAGTACTGGAGTGTATCAATCAGCTCAGTAGTCAGTGTTACTATCACTGGGTCGATATCTCTACTGGTGGACAATTAGTACTGGAGTGTATCAATCAGCCCAGTAGTCCGTGTTTCTATCACTGGGTCGATACCTCTACTGGTGGACTATTAGTATTGGAGTGTATCAATCAGCCCAGTAGTCAGTCTTTCTATCACTGGGTTGATATCTCTACTGGTGGACTATTAGTACTGGAGTGTATCAATCAGCCCAGTAATCCGTGTTTCTATCACTGGGTCGATACCTTTACTGGTGGACTATTAGTACAGGAGTGTATCAATCAGCCCAGTAGTCAGTGTTTCTATCACTGGGTCGATACATCTACTGGTGAACTATTAGTACTGGAGTGTATCAATCAGCCCAGTAGTCAGTGTTTCTATCACTGGATCGATACCTCTACTGGTGAACTATTAGTACTGGAGTGTATCAATGAGCCCAGTAGTCAGTGTTTCTATCACTGGGTCGATACCTCTACTGGTGGACTATTAGTACTGGAGTGTATCAATCAGACCAGTAGTCAGTGTTTCTATCACTGGGTCGATACCTCTACTGGTGAACTATTAGTACTGGAGTGTATCAATCAGCCCAGTAGTCAGTGTTACTATCACTGGGTCGATACCTCTACTGGGGGACTATTAGTACCCGTGTGTATCAATCAGCTCAGTAGTCAGTATTACTATCACTGGGTCGATATCTCTACTGGTGGACAATTAGTACTGGAGTGTATCAATCAGCCCAGTAGTCCGTGTTTCTATCACTAGGTCGATACCTCTACTGGTGGACTATTAGTATTGGAGTGTATCAATCAGCCCAGTGGTCAGTGTTTCTATCACTGGGTCGATACTTCTAATGGTGGACTATTAGTACTGGAGTGTATCAATCAGCCCAGTAATCCGTGTTTCTATCACTGGGTCGATACCTTTACTGGTGGACTATTAGTACAGGAGTGTATCAATCAGCCGAGTAGTCAGTGTTTCTATCACTGGGTCGATACCTCCACTGGTGGACTATTAGTACTGGAGTATATCAATCAGCCCAGTAGTCAGTGTTTCTTTCACTGGGTCGATACCTCTACTGGTGGACTATTAGTACAGGAGTGTATCAATCAACCCAGTAGTCAGTGTTTCTATCACTGGGTCGATACCTCTACTGGTGGACTATTAGTACAGGAGTGTATCAATCAGCCCAGTTGTCAGTGTTTCTATCACTGGGTCGATACCTCTACTGGTGGACTATTAGTACAGGAGTGTATCAATCAGCCCAGTAGTCAGTGTTTCTATCACTGGGTTGATACCTCTACTGGTGAACTATTAGTACTGGAGTGTATCAATCAGCCCAGTAGTCAGTGTTTTTATCACTGGGTCGATACACCTACTGCTTAACAATTAGTACTGAAGTCTATCAATCAGCCCAGTAGTCAGTGTTTCCATCACTAGGTCGATACTTCTACTGGTGGACTATTAGTACTGGAGTATATCAATCAGCCCAGTAGTCAGTGTTTCTATCACTGGGTCGATACCTCTACTGGTGAACTATTAGTACTGGAGTTTATCAATCAGCCCAATAGTCAGTGTTTCTATCACTGGGTCGATACCTCTACTGGTGAACTATTAGTACTGGAGTTTATCAATCAGCCCAGTAGTCAGTGTTTCTATCACTGGGTCGATACCTCTACTGGTGGACTATTAGTACAGGAGTGTATCAATCAGCCCAGTAGTCAGTGTTTCTATCACTGGGTCGATACCTCTACTGGTGGACTATTAGTACAGGAGTGTATCATCATCTCAGTAGTCAGTGTCTATATCACTGGGTCGATACCTCTACTGCTGGACTAATAGTACAGGAGTGTATCAATCAGCCCAGTAGTCAGTGTTTTCATCACTAGGTCGATACTTCTACTGGTGGACTATTAGTACTGGAGTGTATCAATCAGCCCAGTAGTCCGTGTTTCTATCACTGGGTCGATACCTCTACTGGTGGACTATTAGTACACGAGTGTATCAATCAGCCCAGTAGTCAGTGTTTCTATCACTGGGTCGATACCTCTACTGGTGGACTATTATTACAGGAGTGTATCAATCAGCCCAGTTGTCAGTGTTTCTATCACTGGGTCGATACCTCTACTGGTGGACTATTAGTACAGGAGTGTATCAATCATCCCAGTAGTCAGTGTTTCTATCACTAGGTCGATACCTCTACTGGTGAACTATTAGTACTGGAGTGTATCAATCAGCCCAGTAGTCAGTGTTTCTTTCACTGGGTCGATACCTCTACTGGTGAACTATTAGTACTGGAGTGTATCAATGAGCTCAGTAGTCAGTGTTTCTATCACTGAGTCGATACCTCTACTGGTGGACTATTAGTACTGGAGTGTATCAATCAGTCCAGTAGTCAGTGTTTCTATCACTGGGTCGATACCTCTACTGGTGAACTATTAGTACTGGAGTGTATCAATCAGCCCAGTAGTCAGTGTTTCTTTCACTGGGTCGATACCTCTACTGGTGAACTATTAGTACTGGAGTGTATCAATGAGCCCAGTAGTCAGTGTTTCTATCACTGGGTCGATACCTCTACTGGTGGACTATTAGTACCCGTGTGTATCAATCAGCTCAGTAGTCAGTGTTACTATCACTGGGTCGATATCTCTACTGGTGGACAATTAGTACTGGAGTGTATCAATCAGTCTGTGTTTCTATCACTAGGTCGATACCTCTACTGGTGGACTATTAGTAGTGGAGTGTATCAATCAGCCCAGTAGTCAGTGTTTCTATCACTGGGTCGATACCTCTAATGGTGGACTATTAGTACTGGAGTGTATCAATCAGTCCAGTAGTCAGTGTTACTATCACTGGGTCGATATCTCTACTGGTGGACTATTAGTACTGGAGTGTATCAATCAGCCCAGTAGTCAGTGTTTCTATCACTGGGTCGATACCTCTATTGGTGAACTATTAGTACTGGAGTGTATCAATCAGCCCAGTAGTCAGTGTTTCTATCACTGGGTCGATACCTCTACTGGTGGACTATTAGTACTGGAGTGTATCAATCAGCCCAGTAGTCAGTGTTTCTATCACTGGGTCGATACCCTACTGGTGAACTATTAGTACTGTAGTGTATCAATCAGCCCAGTAGTCAATATTCCTATCACTGGGTCGATACCTCTACTGGTGGACTATTAGTACAGGAGTGTATCAATCAGCCCAGTAGTCAGTGTTTCTATCACTGGGTCGATACATCTACTGGTGAACTATTAGTACTGGAGTGTATCAATCAGCCCAGTAGTCAGTGTTTCTATCACTGGATCGATACCTCTACTGGTGAACTATTAGTACTGGAGTGTATCAATGAGCCCAGTAGTCAGTGTTTCTATCATTGGGTCGATACCTCTACTGGTGGACTATTAGTACTGGAGTGTATCAATCAGCCCAGTAGTCAGTGTTACTATCACTGGGTCGATACCTCTACTGGTGGACTATTAGTACCCGTGTGTATCAATCAGCTCAGTAGTCAGTGTTACTATCACTGGGTCGATATCTCTACTGGTGGACAATTAGTACTGGAGTGTATCAATCAGCCCAGTAGTCGTGTTTCTATCACTAGGTCGATACCTCTACTGGTGGACTATTAGTATTGGAGTGTATCAATCAGCCCAGTAGTCAGTGTTTCTATCACTGGGTCGATACCTCTAATGGTGGACTATTAGTACTGGAGTGTATCAATCTGCCCAGTAGTCCGTGTTTCTATCACTGGGTCGATACTTCTACTGGTGGATTAATAGTACAGGAGTGTATCAATCAGCCCAGTAGTCAGTCTTTCTATCACTGGGTCGATACCTCTACTGGTGGACTATTAGTACAGGAGTGTATCAATCAACCCAGTAGTCAGTGTTTCTATCACTGGGTCGATACCTCTACTGGTGGACTATTAGTACAGGAGTGTATCAATCAGCCCAGTTGTCAGTGTTTCTATCACTGGGTCGATACCTCTACTGGTGGACTATTAGTACAGGAGTGTATCATTCAGCCCAGTAGTCAGTGTTTCTATCACTGGGTCGATACCTCTACTGGTGAACTATTAGTACTGGAGTGTATCAATCAGCCCAGTAGTCAGTGTTTTTATCACTGGGTCAATACCTCTACTGCTTAACAATTAGTACTGAAGTCTATCAATCAGCCCAGTAGTCAGTGTTTCCATCACTGGGTCGATACTTCTACTGGTGGACTATTAGTACATGAGTATATCAATCAGCCCAGTAGTCAGTGTTTCTATCACTGGGTCGATACCTCTACTGGTGAACTATTAGTACTGGAGTTTATCAATCAGCCCAGTAGTCAGTGTTTCTATCACTGGGTCGATACCTCTACTGATGGACTAATAGTACAGGAGTGTATCAATCAGCCCAGTAGTCAGTGTTTCTATTACTGGGTTGATATCTCTACTGTTGGACTATTAGTACTGGAGTGTATCAATCAGCCCAGTAGTCCGTGTTTCTATCACTGGGTCGATACCTCTACTGGTGGACTATTAGTACCCGTGTGTATCAATCAGCTCAGTAGTCAGTGTTACTATCACTGGGTCGATATCTCTACTGGTGGACAATTAGTACTGGAGTGTATCAATCAGCCCAGTAGTCGTGTTTCTATCACTAGGTCGATACCTCTACTGGTGGACTATTAGTATTGGAGTGTATCAATCAGCCCAGTAGTCAGTGTTTCTATCACTGGGTCGATACCTCTAATGGTGGACTATTAGTACTGGAGTGTATCAATCTGCCCAGTAGTCCGTGTTTCTATCACTGGGTCGATACTTCTTCTGGTGGATTAATAGTACAGGAGTGTATCAATCAGCCCAGTAGTCAGTCTTTCTATCACTGGGTCGATACCTCTACTGGTGGACTATTAGTACAGGAGTGTATCAATCAACCCAGTAGTCAGTGTTTCTATCACTGGGTCGATACCTCTACTGGTGGACTATTAGTACAGGAGTGTATCAATCAGCCCAGTTGTCAGTGTTTCTATCACTGGGTCGATACCTCTACTGGTGGACTATTAGTACAGGAGTGTATCATTCAGCCCAGTAGTCAGTGTTTCTATCACTGGGTCGATACCTCTACTGGTGAACTATTAGTACTGGAGTGTATCAATCAGCCCAGTAGTCAGTGTTTTTATCACTGGGTCAATACCTCTACTGCTTAACAATTAGTACTGAAGTCTATCAATCAGCCCAGTAGTCAGTGTTTCCATCACTGGGTCGATACTTCTACTGGTGGACTATTAGTACAGGAGTGTATCAATCAGCCCAGTAGTCAGTGTTTCTATCACTGGGTTGATATCTCTACTGTTGGACTATTAGTACTGGAGTGTATCAATCAGCCCAGTAGTCCGTGTTTCTATCACTGGGTCGATACCTCTACTGGTGGACTATTAGTACACAAGTGTATCAAGCAGCCCAGTAGTCAGTGTTTCTATCACTGGGTCGATACCTCTACTGGTGGACTATTAGTACAGGAGTGTATCAATCAGCCCAGTTGTCAGTGTTTCTATCACTGGGCCGATACCTCTACTGGTGGACTATTAGTACAGGAGTGTATCAATCATCCCAGTAGTCAGTGTTTCTATCACTAGGTCGATACCTCTACTGGTGAACTATTAGTACTGGAGTGTATCAATGAGCCCAGTAGTCAGTGTTTCTATCACTGGGTCGATACCTCTACTGGTGGACTATTAGTACTGGAGTGTATCAATCAGTCCAGTAGTCAGTGTTACTATCACTGGGTCGATACCTCTACTGGTGGACTATTAGTACTGGAGTGTATCAATCAGCCCAGTAGTCAGTGTTTCTATCACTGGGTCGATACCTCTATTGGTGAACTATTAGTACTGGAGTGTATCAATCAGCCCAGTAGTCAGTGTTTCTATCACTGGGTCGATACCTCTACTGGTGGACTATTAGTACTGGAGTGTATCAATCAGCCCAGTAGTCAGTGTTTCTATCACTGGGTCGATTCCTCTACTGGTGAACTATTAGTACTGGAGTGTATCAATCAGCCCAGTAGTCAATGTTCCTATCACTGGGTCGATACCTCTACTGGTGGACTATTAGTACAGGAGTGTATCAATCAGCCCAGTAGTCAGTGTTTCTATCACTGGGTCGATACCTCTACTGGTGAACTATTAGTACTGGAGTGTATCAATGAGCCCAGTAGTCAGTGTTTCCATCACTGGGTCGATACCTCTACTGGTGGACTATTAGTACTGGAGTGTATCAATGAGCCCAGTAGTCAGTGTTTCTATCACTGGGTCGATACCTCTACTGGTGGACTATTAGTACCCGTGTGTATCAATCAGCTCAGTAGTCAGTGTTACTATCATTGGGTCGATATCTCTACTGGTGGACAATTAGTACTGGAGTGTATCAATCAGCCCAGTAGTCCGTGTTTCTATCACTAGGTCGATACCTCTACTGGTGGACTATTAGTATTGGAGTGTATCAATCAGCCCAGTAGTCAGTGTTTCTATCACTGGGTCGATACCTCTAATGGTGGACTATTAGTACTGGAGTGTATCAATCAGCCCAGTAGTCCGTGTTTCTATCACTGGGTCGATACCTTTACTGGTGGACTATTAGTACACGAGTGTATCAATCAGCCCAGTAGTCAGTGTTTCTATCACTGGGTCGATACTTCTACTGGTGGATTAATGGTACAGGAGTGTATCAATCAGCCCAGTAGTCAGTCTTTCTATCACTGGGTCGATATTTCTACTGGTGGACTATTAGTACTGGAGTGTATCAATCAGCCCAGTAATCCGTGTTTCTATCACTGGGTCGATACCTTTAATGGTGGACTATTAGTACACGAGTGTATCAATCAGCCCAGTAGTCAGTGTTTTTATCACTGGGTTGATACCTCTACTGGTGGACTATTAGTACTGGAGCGTATCAATCAGCCCAGTAGTCAGTGTTTCTATCACTGGGTCGATACCACTACTGGTGGAGTATTAGTACAGGAGTGTATCAATCAGCCCAGTAGTCAGTGTTTCTTTCACTGGGTCGATACCTCTACTGGTGGACTATTAGTACAGGAGTGTATCAATCAACCCAGTAGTCAGTGTTTCTATCACTGGGTCGATACCTCTACTGGTGGACTATTAGGACAGGAGTGTATCAATCAGCCCAGTTGTCAGTGTTTCTATCACTGGGTCGATACCTCTACTGGTGGACTATTAGTACAGGAGTGTATCAATCAGCCCAGTAGTCAGTGTTTCTATCACTGGGTCGATACCTCTACTGGTGAACTATTAGTACTGGAGTGTATCAATCAGCCCAGTAGTCAGTGTTGTTATCACTGGGTCGATACCTCTACTGCTTAACAATTAGTACTGAAGTCTATCAATCAGCCCAGTAGTCAGTGTTTTCATCACTGGGTCGATACTTCTACTGGTGGACTATTAGTACTGGAGTATATCAATCAACCCAGTAGTCCGTGTTTCTATCACTGGGTCAATACCTCTACTGGTGAACTATTAGTACTGGAGTTTATCAATCAGCCCAGTAGTCAGTGTTTCTATCACTGGGTCGATGCCTCTACTGGTCGACTATTAGTACAGGAGTGTATCATCAGCTCAGTAGTCAGTGTCTCTAACACTGGGTCGATACCTCTACTGATGAACTACTAGTACAGGAGTGTATCAATCAGCCCAGTAGTCATTGTTTCTATCACTGGGTTGATACCTCTACTGGTGGACTATTAGTACTGGAGTGTATCAATCAGCCCAGTAGTCAGTGTTTCTATCACTGGGTCGATACCTCTACTGGTGAACTATTAGTACTGGAGTGTATCAATCAGCCCAGTAGTCAATGTTCCTATCACTGGGTCGATACCTCTACTGGTGGACGATTAGTACAGGAGTGTATCAATCAGCCCAGTAGTCAGTGTTTCTATCACTCGGTCGATACATCTACTGGTGAACTATTAGTACTGGAGTGTATCAATCAGCCCAGTTGTCAGTGTATCTATCACTGGGTCGATACCTCTACTGGTGAACTAATAGTACTGGAGTGTATCAATCAGCCCAGTAGTCAGTGTTTCTATCACTGGGACGATACCTCTACTGGTGGACTATTAGTACTGGAGTGTATCAATCAGACCAGTAGTCAGTGTTACTATCACTGGGTCGATACCTCTACTGGTGGACTATTAGTACCAGAGTGTATCAATCAGCTCAGTAGTCAGTGTTACTATCACTGGGTCGATATCTCTACAGGTGGACAATTAGTACTGGAGTGTATCAATCAGCCCAGTAGTCCGTGTTTCTATCACTGGGTCGATACCTCTACTGGTGGACTATTAGTATTGGAGTGTATCAATCAGCCCAGTAGTCAGTGTTTATATCACTGGGTCGATACCTCTAATGGTGGACTATTAGTACTGGAGTGTATCAAACAGCCCAGTAGTCCGTGTTTGTATCACTGGGTCGATACTTCTACTGGTGGATTAATAGTACAGGAGTGTATCAATCAGCCCAGTAGTCAGTCTTTCTATCACTGGGTCGATATCTCTACTGGTGGACTATTAGTACTGGAGTGTATCAATCAGCCCAGTAGTCAGTGTTTCTATCACTGGGTTGATACCTCTACTGGTGGACTATTAGTACTGGAACGTATCAATCAGCCCAGTAGTCCGTGTTTCTATCACTGGGTCGATACCACTACAGGTGGACTATTAGTACAGGAGTGTATCAATCAGCCGAGTAGTCAGTGTTTCTATCACTAGGTCGATACCTCTACTGGTGGACTATTAGTACTGGAGTGTATCAATCAGCCCAGTAGTCAGTGTTTCTTTCACTGGGTCGATACCTCTACTGGTGGACTATTAGTACAGGAGTGTATCAATCAACCCAGTAGTCAGTGTTTCTATCACTGGGTCGATATCTCTACTGGTGGACTATTAGTACAGGAGTGTATCAATCAGCCCAGTTGTCAGTGTTTCTATCACTGGGTCGATACCTCTACTGGTGGATTATTAGTATTGGAGTGTATCGATCAGCCCAGTAGTCAGTGTTTCTATCACTGGGTCGATACCCCTACTGGTGAACTATTAGTACTGGAGTGTATCAATCAGCCCAGTAGTCAGTGTTTTTATCACTGGGTCGATACCTCTACTGCTTAACAATTAGTACTGAAGTCTATCAATCAGCCCAGTAGTCAGTGTTTCCATCACTGGGTCGATACTTCTACTGGTGGATTATTAGTACTGGAGTATATCAATCAGCCCAGTAGTCAGTGTTTCTATCACTGGGTCGATACCTCTACTGGTGGACTATTAGTATTGGAGTGTATCAATCAGCCCAGTAGTCAGTGTTTATATCACTGGGTCGATACCTCTAATGGTGGACTATTAGTACTGGAGTGTATCAAACAGCCCAGTAGTCCGTGTTTCTATCACTGGGTCGATACCTCTACTGGTGGACTATTAGTACTGGAGTGTATCAATCAGCCCAGTAGTCAGTGTTTCTATCACTGGGTCGATACCCCTACTGGTGAACTATTAGTACTGGAGTGTATCAATCAGCCCAGTAGTCAGTGTTTTTATCACTGGGTCGATACCTCTACTGCTTAACAATTAGTACTGAAGTCTATCAATCAGCCCAGTAGTCAGTGTTTCCATCACTGGGTCGATACTTCTACTGGTGGACTATTAGTACTGGAGTATATCAATCAGCCCAGTAGTCAGTGTTTCTATCACTGGGTCGATACCTCTACTGGTGAACTATTAGTACTGGAGTTTATCAATGAGCCCAGTAGTCAGTGTTCTATCACTGGGTCGATACCTCTACTGGTGGACTATTAGTACAGGAGTGTATCATCAGCTCAGTAGTCAGTGTCTATATCACTGGGTTGATACCTCTACTAATGGACTAATAGTACAGGAGTGTATCAATCAGCCCAGTAGTCAGTGTTTCTATCACTGGGTTGATATCTCTACTGGTGGACTATTAGTACTGGAGTGTATCAATCAGCCCAGTAGTCCGTGTTTCTATCACTGGGTCGATACCTCTACTGGTGGACTATTAGTACACGAGTGTATCAATCAGCCCAGTAGTCAGTGTTTCTATCACTGGGTCGATACCTCTACTGGTGGACTATTAGTACAGGAGTGTATCAATCAGCCCAGTTGTCAGTGTTTCTATCACTGGGTCGATACCTCTACTGGTGGACTATTAGTACAGGAGTGTATCAATCATCCCAGTAGTCAGTGTTTCTATCACTGGGTCGATACCTCTACTGGTGAACTATTAGTACTGGAGTGTATCAATCAGCCCAGTAGTCAGTGTTTCTTTCACTTGGTCGATACCTCTACTGGTGAACTATTAGTACTGGAGTGTATCAATGAGCCCAGTAGTCAGTGTTTCTATCACTGGGTCGATACCTCTACTGGTGGACTATTAGTACTGGAGTGTATCAATCAGTCCAGTAGTCAGTGTTTCTATCACTGGATCGATACCTCTACTGGTGAACTATTAGTACTGGAGTGTATCAATCAGTCCAGTAGTCAGTGTTTCTATCACTGAGTCGATACCTCTACTGGTGGACTATTAGTACTGGAGTGTATCAATCAGCCCAGTAGTCAGTGTTTCTATCACTGGGTCGATACCTCTACTGGTGGACTATTAGTACTGGAGTGTATCAATCAGCCCAGTAGTCAGTGTTTCTATCACTGGGTCGATACCTCTATTGGTGAACTATTAGTACTGGAGTGTATCAATCAGCCCAGTAGTCAGTGTTTCTATCACTGGGTCGATACCTCTACTGGTGAACTATTAGTACTGGAGTGTATCAATCAGCCCAGTAGTCAATGTTCCTATCACTGGGTCGATACCTCTACTGGTGGACTATTAGTACAGGAGTGTATCAATCAGCCCAGTAGTCAGTGTTTCTATCACTGGATCGATACATCTACTGGTGAACTATTAGTACTGGAGTGTATCAATCAGCCCAGTATTCAGTGTTTCTATCACTGGGTCGATACCTCTACTGGTGAACTATTAGTACTGGAGTGTATCAATCAGCCCAGTAGTCAGTGTTTCTATCACTGGGTCGATACCTCTACTGGTGGACTATTAGTACTGGAGTGTATCAATCAGACCAGTAGTCAGTGTTTCTATCACTGGGTCGATACCTCTACTGGTGAACTATTAGTACTGGAGTGTATCAATCAGCCCAGTAGTCAGTGTTTCTATCACTGGGTCGATACCTCTACTGGTGGACTATTAGTACCCGAGTGTATCAATCAGCTCAGTAGTCAGTGTTACTATCACTGGGTCGATATCTCTACTGGTGGACAATTAGTACTGGAGTGTATCAATCAGCCCAGTAGTCCGTGTTTCTATCACTGGGTCGATACCTCTACTGGTGGACTATTAGTATTGGAGTGTATCAATCAGCCCAGTAGTCAGTGTTTCTATCACTGGGTCGATACCTCTAATGGTGGACTATTAGTACTGGAGTGTATCAATCAGCACAGTAGTCCCTGTTTCTATCACTGGGTCGATACTTCTACTGGTGGACTATTAGTACACGAGTGTATCAATCAGCCCAGTAGTCAGTGTTTCTATCACTGGGTTGATATCTCTACTGGTGGACTATTAGTACTGGAGTGTATCAATCAGCCCAGTAATCCGTGTTTCTATCACTGGGTCGATACCTTTACTGGTGGACTATTAGTACACGAGTGTATCAATCAGCCCAGTAGTCAGTGTTTCTATCACTGGGTTGATACCTCTACTGGTGGACTATTAGTACTGGAGCGTATCAATCAGCCCAGTAGTCCGTGTTTCTATCACTGGGTCGATACCATTACTGGTGGAGTATTAGTACAGGAGTGTATCAATCAGCCGAGTAGTCAGTGTTTCTATCACTGGGTCGATACCTCTACTGGTGGACTATTAGTACTGGAGTGTATCAATCAGCCCAGTAGTCAGTGTTTCTTTCACTGGGTCGATACCTCTAATGGTGGACTATTAGTACAGGAGTGTATCAATCAACCCAGTAGTCAGTGTTTCTATCACTGGGTCGATACCTCTACTGGTGGACTATTAGTACAGGAGTGTATCAATCAGCCCAGTTGTCAGTGTTTCTATCACTGGGTCGATACCTCTACTGGTGGACTATTAGCACAGGAGTGTATCAATCAGCCCAGTAGTCAGTGTTTCTATCACTGGGTCGATACCTCTACTGGTGAACTATTAGTACTGGAGTGTATCAATCAGCCCAGTAGTCAGTGTTGTTATCACTGGGTCGATACCTCTACTGCTTAACAATTAGTACTGAAGTCTATCAATCAGCCCAGTAGTCAGTGTTTCTATCACTGGGTCGATACCTCTACTGGTGAACTATTAGTACTGGAGTGTATCAATCAGCCCAGTAGTCAGTGTTACTATTACTGGGTCGATACCTCTACTGGTGGACTATTAGTACCCGAGTGTATCAATCAGCTCAGTAGTCAGTGTTACTATCACTGGGTCGATATCTCTACTGGTGGACAATTAGTACTGGAGTGTATCAATCAGCCCAGTAGTCCGTGTTTCTATCACTGGGTCGATACCTCTACTGGTGGACTATTAGTATTGGAGTGTATCAATCAGCCCAGTAGTCAGTGTTTCTATCACTGGGTCGATACCTCTAATGGTGGACTATTAGTACTGGAGTGTATCAATCAGCACAGTAGTCCCTGTTTCTATCACTGGGTCGATACTTCTACTGGTGGACTATTAGTACACGAGTGTATCAATCAGCCCAGTAGTCAGTGTTTCTATCACTGGGTTGATATCTCTACTGGTGGACTATTAGTACTGGAGTGTATCAATCAGCCCAGTAATCCGTGTTTCTATCACTGGGTCGATACCTTTACTGGTGGACTATTAGTACACGAGTGTATCAATCAGCCCAGTAGTCAGTGTTTCTATCACTGGGTTGATACCTCTACTGGTGGACTATTAGTACTGGAGCGTATCAATCAGCCCAGTAGTCCGTGTTTCTATCACTGGGTCTATACCTCTACTGGTGGACTATTAGTACAGGAGTGTATCAATCAGCCCAGTTGTCAGTGTTTCTTTCACTGGGTCGATACCTCTAATGGTGGACTATTAGTACAGGAGTGTATCAATCCACCCAGTAGTCAGTGTTTCTTTCACTGGGTCGATACCTCTAATGGTGGACTATTAGTACAGGAGTGTATCAATCAACCCAGTAGTCAGTGTTTCTATCACTGGGTCTATACCTCTACTGGTGGACTATTAGTACAGGAGTGTATCAATCAGCCCAGTTGTCAGTGTTTCTATCACTGGGTCGATACCTCTACTGGTGGACTATTAGCACAGGAGTGTATCAATCAGCCCAGTAGTCAGTGTTTCTATCACTGGGTCGATACCTCTACTGGTGAACTATTAGTACTGGAGTGTATCAATCAGCCCAGTAGTCAGTGTTGTTATCACTGGGTCGATACCTCTACTGCTTAACAATTAGTACTGAAGTCTATCAATCAGCCCAGTAGTCAGTGTTTCCATCACTGGGTCGATACCTCTACTGGTGGACTATTAGTACTGGAGTATATCAATCAGCCCAGTAGTCAGTGTTTCTATCACTGGGTCGATACCTCTACTGGTGAACTATTAGTACTGGAGTGTATCAATCAGCCCAGTAGTCCGTGTTTCTATCACTGGGTCGATACCTCTACTGGTGGACTATTAGTATTGGAGTGTATCAATCAGCCCAGTAGTCAGTGTTTCTATCACTGGGTCGATACCTCTAATGGTGGACTATTAGTACTGGAGTGTATCAATCAGCACAGTAGTCCCTGTTTCTATCACTGGGTCGATACTTCTACTGGTGGACTATTAGTACACGAGTGTATCAATCAGCCCAGTAGTCAGTGTTTCTATCACTGGGTTGATATCTCTACTGGTGGACTATTAGTACTGGAGTGTATCAATCAGCCCAGTAATCCGTGTTTCTATCACTGGGTCGATACCTTTACTGGTGGACTATTAGTACACGAGTGTATCAATCAGCCCAGTAGTCAGTGTTTCTATCACTGGGTTGATACCTCTACTGGTGGACTATTAGTACTGGAGCGTATCAATCAGCCCAGTAGTCCGTGTTTCTATCACTGGGTCGATACCATTACTGGTGGAGTATTAGTACAGGAGTGTATCAATCAGCCGAGTAGTCAGTGTTTCTATCACTGGGTCGATACCTCTACTGGTGGACTATTAGTACTGGAGTGTATCAATCAGCCCAGTAGTCAGTGTTTCTTTCACTGGGTCGATACCTCTAATGGTGGACTATTAGTACAGGAGTGTATCAATCAACCCAGTAGTCAGTGTTTCTATCACTGGGTCGATACCTCTACTGGTGGACTATTAGTACAGGAGTGTATCAATCAGCCCAGTTGTCAGTGTTTCTATCACTGGGTCGATACCTCTACTGGTGGACTATTAGCACAGGAGTGTATCAATCAGCCCAGTAGTCAGTGTTTCTATCACTGGGTCGATACCTCTACTGGTGAACTATTAGTACTGGAGTGTATCAATCAGCCCAGTAGTCAGTGTTGTTATCACTGGGTCGATACCTCTACTGCTTAACAATTAGTACTGAAGTCTATCAATCAGCCCAGTAGTCAGTGTTTCTATCACTGGGTCGATACCTCTACTGGTGAACTATTAGTACTGGAGTGTATCAATCAGCCCAGTAGTCAGTGTTACTATTACTGGGTCGATACCTCTACTGGTGGACTATTAGTACCCGAGTGTATCAATCAGCTCAGTAGTCAGTGTTACTATCACTGGGTCGATATCTCTACTGGTGGACAATTAGTACTGGAGTGTATCAATCAGCCCAGTAGTCCGTGTTTCTATCACTGGGTCGATACCTCTACTGGTGGACTATTAGTATTGGAGTGTATCAATCAGCCCAGTAGTCAGTGTTTCTATCACTGGGTCGATACCTCTAATGGTGGACTATTAGTACTGGAGTGTATCAATCAGCACAGTAGTCCCTGTTTCTATCACTGGGTCGATACTTCTACTGGTGGACTATTAGTACACGAGTGTATCAATCAGCCCAGTAGTCAGTGTTTCTATCACTGGGTTGATATCTCTACTGGTGGACTATTAGTACTGGAGTGTATCAATCAGCCCAGTAATCCGTGTTTCTATCACTGGGTCGATACCTTTACTGGTGGACTATTAGTACACGAGTGTATCAATCAGCCCAGTAGTCAGTGTTTCTATCACTGGGTTGATACCTCTACTGGTGGACTATTAGTACTGGAGCGTATCAATCAGCCCAGTAGTCCGTGTTTCTATCACTGGGTCGATACCATTACTGGTGGAGTATTAGTACAGGAGTGTATCAATCAGCCGAGTAGTCAGTGTTTCTTTCACTGGGTCGATACCTCTAATGGTGGACTATTAGTACAGGAGTGTATCAATCAACCCAGTAGTCAGTGTTTCTTTCACTGGGTCGATACCTCTAATGGTGGACTATTAGTACAGGAGTGTATCAATCAACCCAGTAGTCAGTGTTTCTATCACTGGGTCTATACCTCTACTGGTGGACTATTAGTACAGGAGTGTATCAATCAGCCCAGTTGTCAGTGTTTCTATCACTGGGTCGATACCTCTACTGGTGGACTATTAGCACAGGAGTGTATCAATCAGCCCAGTAGTCAGTGTTTCTATCACTGGGTCGATACCTCTACTGGTGAACTATTAGTACTGGAGTGTATCAATCAGCCCAGTAGTCAGTGTTGTTATCACTGGGTCGATACCTCTACTGCTTAACAATTAGTACTGAAGTCTATCAATCAGCCCAGTAGTCAGTGTTTCCATCACTGGGTCGATACCTCTACTGGTGGACTATTAGTACTGGAGTATATCAATCAGCCCAGTAGTCAGTGTTTCTATCACTGGGTCGATACCTCTACTGGTGAACTATTAGTACTGGAGTTTATCAATCAGCCCAGTGGTCAGTGTTTCTATCACTGGGTCGATACCTCTACTGGTGGACTATTAGTACAGGAGTGTATCATCAGCTCAGTAGTCAGTGTCTCTATCACTGGGTCGATACCTCTACTGATGGATTACTAGTACAGTAGTGTATCAATCAGCCCAGTAGTCAGTCTTTCTATCACTGGGTTGATATCTCTACTGGTGGACTATTAGTACTGGAGTGTATCAATCAGCCCAGTAGTCCGTGTTTCTATCACTGGGTGGATACCTCTACTGGTGGACTATTAGTACACGAGTGTATCAATCAGCCCAGTAGTCAATGTTTCTTTCACTGGGTCGATACCTCTACTGGTGGACTATTAGTACAGGAGTGTATCAATCAACCCAGTAGTCAGTGTTTCTATCACTGGGTCGATACCTCTACTGGTGGACTATTAGTTCAGGAGTGTATCAATCAGCCCAGTAGTCAGTGTTTCTATCACTGGGTCGATACCTCTACTGGTGGACTATTAGTACAGGAGTGTATCAATCAGCCCAGTAGTCAGTGTTTCTATCACTGGGTCGATACCTCTACTGGTGAACTATTAGTACTGGAGTGTATCAATCAGCCCAGTAGTCAGTGTTTTTATCACTGGGTCGATACCTCTACTGGTGGACAATTAGTACTGAAGTCTATCAATCAGCCCAGTAGTCAGTGTTTCCATCACTGGGTCGATACTTCTACTGGTGGACTATTAGTACTGGAGTATATCAATCAGCCCAGTAGTCAGTGTTTCTATCACTGGGTCGATACCTCTACTGGTGAACTATTAGTACTGGAGTTTATCAATCAGCCCAGTAGTCAGTGTTTCTATCACTGGGTCGATACCTCTACTGGTGGACTATTAGTATAGGAGTGTATCAATCAGCCCAGTTGTCAGTGTTTCTATCACTGGGTCGATACCTCTACTGGTGGACTATTAGTACAGGAGTGTATCAATCAGCCCAGTAGTCTGTGTTTCTATCACTAGGTCGATACCTCTACTGGTGAACTATTAGTACTGGAGTGTATCAATCAGCCCAGTAGTCTGTGTTTCTATCACCGGGTCGATACATCTACTGGTGAACTATTAGTACTGGAGTGTATCAATCAGCCCAGTAGTCAGTGTTTCTATCACTGGGACGATACTTCTACTGGTGGACTATTAGTACTGGAGTGTATCAATCAGTCCAGTAGTCAGTGTCTCTATCACTGGGTCGATACCTCTACTGGTGGACTATTAGTACTGCAGTGTATCAATCAGACCAGTAGTCAGTGTTTCCATCACTGGGTCGATACCTCTACTGGTGGACTATTAGTACTGGAGTGTATCAATCAGTCCAGTAGTCAGTGTCTCTATCACTGGGTCGATACCTCTACTGGTGGACTATTAGTACTGGAGTGTATCAATCAGTCCAGTAGTCAGTGTTTCTATCACTGGGTCGATACCTCTACTGGTGGACTATTAGTACACGAGTGTATCAATCAGCCCAGTAGTCAGTGTTTCTATCACTGGGTTGATACCTCTACTGGTGGACTATTAGTACTGGAACGTATCAATTAGCCCAGTAGTCCGTGTTTCTATCACTGGGTCGATACCACTACAGGTGGACTATTAGTACAGGAGTGTATCAATCAGCCGAGTAGTCAGTGTTTCTATCACTAGGTCGATACCTCTACTGGTGGACTATTAGTACTGGAGTGTATCAATCAGCCCAGTAGTCAGTGTTTCTTTCACTGGGTCGATACCTCTACTGGTGGACTATTAGTACAGGAGTGTATCAATCAACCCAGTAGTCAGTGTTTCTATCACTGGGTCGATATCTCTACTGGTGGACTATTAGTACTGGAGTGTATCAATCAGCCCAGTTGTCAGTGTTTCTATCACTGGGTCGATACCTCTACTGGTGGATTATTAGTACTGGAGTGTATCAATCAGCCCAGTAGTCAGTGTTTCTATCACTGGGTCGATACCCCTACTGGTGAACTATTAGTACTGGAGTGTATCAATCAGCCCAGTAGTCAGTGTTTTTATCACTGGGTCGATACCTCTACTGCTTAACAATTAGTACTGAAGTCTATCAAGCAGCCCAGTAGTCAGTGTTTCTATCACTGGGTCGATACCTCTACTTGTGAACTATTAGTACTGGAGTTTATCAATGAGCCCAGTAGTCAGTGTTTCTATCACTGGGTCGATACCTCTACTGGTGGACTATTAGTACAGGAGTGTATCATCAGCTCAGTAGTCAGTGTCTATATCACTGGGTTGATATCTCTACTGATGGACAAATAGTACAGGAGTGTATCAATCAGCCCAGTAGTCAGTGTTTCTATCACTGGGTTGATATCTCTACTGGTGGACTATTAGTACTGGAGTGTATCAATCAGCCCAGTAGTCCGTGTTTCTATCACTGGGTCGATACCTCTACTGGTGGACTATTAGTACACGAGTGTATCAATCAGCCCAGTAGTCAGTGTTTCTATCACTGGGTCGATACCTCTACTGGTGGACTATTAGTACAGGAGTGTATCAATCAGCCCAGTTGTCAGTGTTTCTATCACTGGGTCGATACCTCTACTGGTGGACTATTAGTACACGAGTGTATCAATCATCCCAGTAGTCAGTGTTTCTATCACTAGGTCGGCACCTCTACTGGTGAACTATTAGTACTGGAGTGTATCAATCAGCCCAGTAGTCAGTGTTTCTTTCACTGGGTCGATACCTCTACTGGTGAACTATTAGTACTGGAGTGTATCAATGAGCCCAGTAGTCAGTGTTTCTATCACTGGGTCGATACCTCTACTGGTGGACTATTAGTACTGGAGTGTATCAATCAGTCCAGTAGTCAGTGTTTCTATCACTGGGTCGATACCTCTACTGGTGAACTATTAGTACTGGAGTGTATCAATCAGTCCAGTAGTCAGTGTTACTATCACTGGGTCGATACCTCTACTGGTGGACTATTAGTACTGGAGTGTATCAATCAGCCCAGTAGTCAGTGTTTCTATCACTGGGTCGATACCTCTACTGGTGGACTATTAGTACTGGAGTGTATCAATCAGTCCAGTAGTCAGTGTTTCTATCACTGGGTCGATACCTCTATTGGTGAACTATTAGTACTGGAGTGTATCAATCAGCCCAGTAGTCAGTGTTTCTATCACTGGGTCGATACCTCTACTGGTGGACTATTAGTACTGGAGTGTATCAATCAGCCCAGTAGTCAGTGTTTCTATCACTGGGTCGATATCTCTACTGGTGGACTATTAGTACTGGAGTGTATCAATCAGCCCAGTAATCCGTGTTTCTATCACTGGGTCGATACCTCTACTGGTGGACTATTAGTTCAGGAGTGTATCAATCAGCCCAGTAGTCAGTGTTTCTATCACTGGGTCGATACCTCTACTGGTGGACTATTAGTACAGGAGTGTATCAATCAGCCCAGTAGTCAGTGTTTCTATCACTGGGTCGATACCTCTATTGGTGAACTATTAGTACTGGAGTGTATCAATCAGCCCAGTAGTCAGTGTTTTTATCACTGGGTCGATACCTCTACTGGTGGACAATTAGTACTGAAGTCTATCAATCAGCCCAGTAGTCAGTGTTTCCATCACTGGGTCGATACCTCTACTGGTGAACTATTAGAACTGGAGTTTATCAATCAGCCCAGTAGTCAGTGTTTCTATCACTGGGTCGATACCTCTACTGGTGGACTATTAGTATAGGAGTGTATCAATCAGCCCAGTTGTCAGTGTTTCTATCACTGGGTCGATACCTCTACTGGTGGACTATTAGTACAGGAGTGTATCAATCAGCCCAGTAGTCTGTGTTTCTATCACTAGGTCGATACCTCTACTGGTGAACTATTAGTACTGGAGTGTATCAATCAGCCCAGTAGTCTGTGTTTCTATCACCGGGTCGATACATCTACTGGTGAACTATTAGTACTGGAGTGTATCAATCAGCCCAGTAGTCAGTGTTTCTATCACTGGGACGATACTTCTACTGGTGGACTATTAGTACTGGAGTGTATCAATCAGTCCAGTAGTCAGTGTCTCTATCACTGGGTCGATACCTCTACTGGTGGACTATTAGTACTGGAGTGTATCAATCAGTCCAGTAGTCAGTGTTTCTATCACTGGGTCGATACCTCTACTGGTGGACTATTAGTACACGAGTGTATCAATCAGCCCAGTAGTCAGTGTTTCTATCACTGGGTTGATACCTCTACTGGTGGACTATTAGTACTGGAACGTATCAATTAGCCCAGTAGTCCGTGTTTCTATCACTGGGTCGATACCACTACAGGTGGACTATTAGTACAGGAGTGTATCAATCAGCCGAGTAGTCAGTGTTTCTATCACTAGGTCGATACCTCTACTGGTGGACTATTAGTACTGGAGTGTATCAATCAGCCCAGTAGTCAGTGTTTCTTTCACTGGGTCGATACCTCTACTGGTGGACTATTAGTACAGGAGTGTATCAATCAACCCAGTAGTCAGTGTTTCTATCACTGGGTCGATATCTCTACTGGTGGACTATTAGTACTGGAGTGTATCAATCAGCCCAGTTGTCAGTGTTTCTATCACTGGGTCGATACCTCTACTGGTGGATTATTAGTACTGGAGTGTATCAATCAGCCCAGTAGTCAGTGTTTCTATCACTGGGTCGATACCCCTACTGGTGAACTATTAGTACTGGAGTGTATCAATCATCCCAGTAGTCAGTGTTTTTATCACTGGGTCGATACCTCTACTGCTTAACAATTAGTACTGAAGTCTATCAAGCAGCCCAGTAGTCAGTGTTTCTATCACTGGGTCGATACCTCTACTTGTGAACTATTAGTACTGGAGTTTATCAATGAGCCCAGTAGTCAGTGTTTCTATCACTGGGTCGATACCTCTACTGGTGGACTATTAGTACAGAAGTGTATCATCAGCTCAGTAGTCAGTGTCTATATCACTGGGTTGATATCTCTACTGATGGACAAATAGTACAGGAGTGTATCAATCAGCCCAGTAGTCAGTGTTTCTATCACTGGGTTGATATCTCTACTGGTGGACTATTAGTACTGGAGTGTATCAATCAGCCCAGTAGTCCGTGTTTCTATCACTGGGTCGATACCTCTACTGGTGGACTATTAGTACACGAGTGTATCAATCAGCCCAGTAGTCAGTGTTTCTATCACTGGGTCGATACCTCTACTGGTGGACTATTAGTACAGGAGTGTATCAATCAGCCCAGTTGTCAGTGTTTCTATCACTGGGTCGATACCTCTACTGGTGGACTATTAGTACACGAGTGTATCAATCATCCCAGTAGTCAGTGTTTCTATCACTAGGTCGATACCTCTACTGGTGAACTATTAGTACTGGAGTGTATCAATCAGCCCAGTAGTCAGTGTTTCTTTCACTGGGTCGATACCTCTACTGGTGAACTATTAGTACTGGAGTGTATCAATGAGCCCAGTAGTCAGTGTTTCTATCACTGGGTCGATACCTCTACTGGTGGACTATTAGTACTGGAGTGTATCAATCAGTCCAGTAGTCAGTGTTTCTATCACTGGGTCGATACCTCTACTGGTGAACTATTAGTACTGGAGTGTATCAATCAGTCCAGTAGTCAGTGTTACTATCACTGGGTCGATACCTCTACTGGTGGACTATTAGTACTGGAGTGTATCAATCAGCCCAGTAGTCAGTGTTTCTATCACTGGGTCGATACCTCTACTGGTGGACTATTAGTACTGGAGTGTATCAATCAGCCCAGTAGTCAGTGTTTCTATCACTGGGTCGATACCTCTATTGGTGAACTATTAGTACTGGAGTGTATCAATCAGCCCAGTAGTCAGTGTTTTTATCACTGGGTCGATACCTCTACTGGTGGACTATTAGTACACGAGTGTATCAATCAGCCCAGTAGTCAGTGTTTCTATCACTGGGTCGATATCTCTACTAGTGGACTATTAGTACTGGTGTATCAATCAGCCCAGTAGTCAGTGTTTCTATCACTGGGTCGATATCTCTACTGGTGGACAATTAGTGCTGGAGTGTATCAATCAGCCCAGTAATCCGTGTTTCTATCAATGGGTCGATACCTTTACTGGTGGACTATTAGTACACGAGTGTATCAATCAGCCCAGTAGTCAGTGTTTCTATCACTGGGTTGATACCTCTACTGGTGGACTATTAGTACTGGAGCGTATCAATCAGCCCAGTAGTCCGTGTTTCTATCACTGGGTCGATACCACTACTGGTGGAGTATTAGTACAGGAGTGTATCAATCAGCCGAGTAGTCAGTGTTTCTATCACTGGGTCGATACCTCTACTGGTGGACTATTAGTACTGGAGTGTATCAATCAGCCCAGTAGTCAGTGTTTCTTTCACTGGGTCGATACCTCTAATGGTGGACTATTAGTACAGGAGTGTATCAATCAACCCAGTAGTCAGTGTTTCTATCACTGGGTCGATACCTCTACTGGTGGACTATTAGTACAGGAGTGTATCAATCAGCCCAGTAGTCAGTGTTTCTATCACTGGGTCGATACCTCTACTGGTAAACTATTAGTACTGGAGTGTATCAATCAGCCTAGTAGTCAGTGTTGTTATCACTGGGTCGATACCTCTACTGGTGGACTATTAGTACAGGAGTGTATCATCAGCTCAGTAGTCAGTGTCTCTATCACTGGGTCGATACCTCTACTGATGGATTACTAGTACAGGAGTGTATCAATCAGCCCAGTAGTCAGTGTTTCTATCACTGGGTTGATATCTCTACTGGTGGACTATTAGTACTGGAGTGTATCAATCAGCCCGATAGTCCGTGTTTCTATCACTGGGTGGATACCTCTACTGGTGGACTATTAGTACACGAGTGTATCAATCAGCCCAGTAGTCAGTGTTTCTATCACTGGGTCGATACCTCTACTGGTGGACTATTAGTACAGGAGTGTATCAATCAGCCCAGTTGTTAGTGTTTCTATCACTGGGTCGATACCTCTACTGGTGGACTATTAGTACAGGAGTGTATCAATCAGCCCAGTAGTCAGTGTTTCTATCACTAGGTCGATACCTCTACTGGTGAACTATTAGTACTGGGGTGTATCAATCAGCCCAGTAGTCAGTGTTTCTTTCACTGGGTCGATACCTCTACTGGTGAACTATTAGTACTGGAGTGTGTCAATGAGCCCAGTAGTCAGTGTTTCTATCACTGGGTCGATACCTCTACTGGTGGACTATTAGTACTGGCGTGTATCAATCAGACCAGTAGTCAGTGTTTCTATCACTGGGTCGATACCTCTACTGGTGGACTATTAGTACTGGAGTGTATCAATCAGCCCAGTAGTCAGTGTTACTATCACTGGGTCGATACCTCTACTGGTGGACTATTAGTACCCGAGTGTATCAATCAGCTCAGTAGTCAGTGTTACTATCACTGGGTCGATATATCTACTGTGGACTATTAGTACTGGAGTATATCAATCAGCCCAGTAGTCCGTGTTTCTATCACTGGGTCGATACCTCTACAGGTGGACTATTAGTATTGGAGTGTATCAATCAGCCCAGTAGTCAGTGTTTCTATCACTGGGTCGATACTTCTAGTGGTGGACTATTAGTACTGGAGTGTATCAATCAGCCCAGTAGTCCGTGTTTCTATCACTGGGTCGATATTTCTACTGGTGGATTAATAGTACAGGAGTGTATCAATCAGCCAAGTAGTCAGTCTTTCTATCACTGGGTCGATATCTCTACTGGTGGACTATTAGTACTGGAGTGTATCAATCAGCCCAGTAATCCGTGTTTCTATCACTCGGTCGATACCTTTACTGGTGGACTATTAGTACAGGAGTGTATCAATCAGCCCAGTAGTCAGTGTTTCTATCACTGGGTTGATACCTCTACTGGTGGACTATTAGTACTGGAGCGTATCAATCAGCCCAGTAGTCCGTGTTTCTATCACTGGGTCGATACCACTACTGGTGGACTATTAATACAGGAGTGTATCAATCAGCCGAGTAGTCAGTGTTTCTATCACTGGGTCGATACCTCTACTGGTGGACTATTAGTACTGGAGTGTATCAATCAGCCCAGTAGTCAATGTTTCTTTCACTGGGTCGATACCTCTACTGGTGGACTATTAGTACAGGAGTGTATCAATCAACCCAGTAGTCAGTGTTTCTATCACTGGGTCGATACCTCTACTGGTGGACTATTAGTACAGGAGTGTATCAATCAGCCCAGTTGTCAGTGTTTCTATCACTGGGTCGATACCTCTACTGGTGGACTATTAGTACAGGAGTGTATCAATCAGCCCAGTAGTCAGTGTTTCTATCACTGGGTCGATACCTCTACTGGTGAACTATTAGTACTGGAGTGTATCAATCAGCCCAGTAGTCAGTGTTTTTATCACTGGGTCGATACCTCTACTGGTGGACAATTAGTACTGAAGTCTATCAATCAGCCCAGTAGTCAGTGTTTCTATCACTGGGTCGATACCTCTACTGGTGAACTATTAGTACTGGAGTGTATCAATCAGCCCAGTAGTCAGTGTTTCCATCACTGGGTCGATACTTCTACTGGTGGACTATTAGTACTGGAGTATATCAATCAGCCCAGTAGTCAGTGTTTCTATCACTGGGTCGATACCTCTACTGTTGAACTATTAGTACTGGAGTTTATCAATCAGCCCAGTAGTCAGTGTTTCTATCACTGGGTCGATACCACTACTGGTGGACTATTAGTACAGGAGTGTATCATCAGCTCAGTAGTCAGTGTCTCTATCACTGGGTCGATACCTCTACTGGTGGACTATTAGTACTGGAGTGTATCAATCAACCCAGTAATCATTGTTTTTATCACTGGGTCGATACCTCTACTGGTGGACTATTAGTACTGGAGTGTATCAATCAGCCCAGTAGTCAGTGTTTCTATCACTGGGTCGATACCTCTACTGGTGGACTAGTAGTACTGTAATGTATCAATCAGCCCAGTAGTCAGTGTCTCTATCACTGGGTCGATACCTCTACTGGTGGACTATTAGTACTGGAGTTCATCAATCAGCACAGTAATCATTGTTTTTATCACTGGGTCGATACCTCTACTGGTGGACTATTAGTACTGGAGTGTATCAATCAGCCCAGTAGTCAGTGTTTCTATCACTGGGTTGATATCTCTACTGGTGGACTATTAGTACTGGAGTGTATCAATCAGCCCAGTAGTCAGTGTTTCTATCACTGGGTCGATACCTCTACTGGTGGACTATTAGTACAGGAGTGTATCAATCAGCCCAGTTGTCAGTGTTTCTATCACTGGGTCGATACCTCTACTGGTGGACTAGTAGTACAGGAGTGTATCAATCAGCCCAGTAGTCTGTGTTTCTTTCACTAGGCCGATACCTCTACTGGTGAACTATTAGTACTGGAGTGTATCAATCAGCCCAGTAGTCAGTGTTTCTATCACCGGGTCGATACATCTACTGGTGAACTATTAGTACTGGAGTGTATCAATCAGCCCAGTAGTCAGTGTTTCTATCACTGGGACGATACTTCTACTGGTGGACTATTAGTACTGAAGTGTATCAATCAGTCCAGTAGTCAGTGTCTCTATCACTGGGTCGATACCTCTACTGGTGGACTATTAGTACTGCAGTGTATCAATCAGTCCAGTAGTCAGTGTTTCCATCACTGGGTCGATACCTCTACTGGTGGACTATTAGTACTGGAGTGTATCAATCAGTCCAGTAGTCAGTGTTTATATCACTGGGTCGATACCTCTACTGGTGGACTAGTAGTACTGTAATGTATCAATCAGCCCAGTACTCAGTGTTTCTATCACTGGGTCGATACTTCTACTGATGGACTAATAGTACAAGAGTGTATCAATCAGCCCAGTAGTCAGTGTTTCTATCACTGGGTCGATACCTCTACTGGTGAACTATTAGTACTGGAGTTTATCAATCAGCCCAGTAGTCAGTGTTTCTATCACTGGGTCGATACCTCTACTGGTGGACTATTAGTACAGGAGTGTATCATCAGCTCAGTAGTCAGTGTCTCTATCACTGGGTCGATACCTCTACTGGTGGACTATTAGTACTGGAGTGTATCAATCAGCCCAGTAATCAGTGTTTTTATCACTGGGTCGATACCTCTACTGGTGGACTATTAGTACTGGAGTGTATCAATCAGCCCAGTAGTCAGTGTTTCTATCACTGGGTCGATACCTCTACTGGTGGACTAGTAGTACTGTAATGTATCAATCAGCCCAGTAGTCAGTGTCTCTATCACTGGGTCGATACCTCTACTGGTGGACTATTAGTACTGGAGTTCATCAATCAGCCCAGTAGTCAGTGTTTCTATCACTGGGTCGATACTTCTACTGATGGACTAATAGTACAGGAGTGTATCAATCAGCCCAGTAGTCAGTGTTTCTATCACTGGGTTGATATCTCTACTGGTGGACTATTAGTACTGGAGTGTATCAATCAGCCCAGTAGTCAGTGTTTCTATCACTGGGTCGATACCTCTACTGGTGGACTATTAGTACAGGAGTGTATCAATCAGCCCAGTTGTCAGTGTTTCTATCACCGGGTCGATACCTCTACTGGTGGACTATTAGTACAGGAGTGTATCAATCAGTCCAGTAGTCTGTGTTTCTATCACTAGGTCGATACCTCTACTGGAGAACTATTAGTACTGGAGTGTATCAATCAGCCCAGTAGTCAGTGTTTCTATCACCGGGTCGATACATCTACTGGTGAACTATTAGTACTGGAGTGTATCAATCAGCCCAGTAGTCAGTGTTTCTATCACTGGGACGATACTTCTACTGGTGGACTATTAGTACTGGAGTGTATCAATCAGTCCAGTAGTCAGTGTCTCTATCACTGGGTCGATACCTCTACTGGTGGACTATTAGTACTGCAGTGTATCAATCAGTCCAGTAGTCAGTGTTTCCATCACTGGGTCGATACCTCTACTGGTGGACTATTAGTACTGGAGTGTATCAATCAGTCCAGTAGTCAGTGTCTCTATCACTGGGTCGATACCTCTACTGGTGGACTATTAGTACTGCAGTGTATCAATCAGTCCAGTAGTCAGTGTTTCTATCACTGGGTCGATACCTCTACTGGTGGACTATTAGTACACGAGTGTATTAATCAGCCCAGTAGTCAGTGTTTCTATCACTCGGTCGATACCTCTACTGGTGGACTATTAGTACAGGAGTGTATCAATCAGCCCAGTTGTCAGTGTTTCTATCACTGGGTCGATACCTCTACTGGTGGACTATTAGTACAGGAGTGTATCAATCAGCCCAGTAGTCAGTGTTTATATCACTGGGTCGATACCTCTACTGATGAACTATTAGTACTGGAGTGCATCAATCAGCCCAGTAGTCAGTGTTTCTATCAAAGGGTCGATACCTCTACTGGTGGACTATTAGTACAGGAGTGTATCAATCAGCCCAGTAGTCAGTGTTTATATCACTGGGTCGATACCTCTACTGGTGGACTATTAGTACTGGAGTGTATCAATCAGCCCAGTAGTCAGTGTTTCTATCACTGAGTCGATACCTCTACTGGTGGACTAGTAGTACTGTAATGTATCAATCAGCCCAGTACTCAGTGTTTCTATCACTGGGTCGATACTTCTACTGATGGACTAATAGTACAGGAGTGTATCAATCAGCCCAGTAGTCAGTGTTTCTATCACTGGGTTGATATCTCTCTACTGGTGGACTATTAGTACTGGAGTGTATCAATCAGCCCAGTAGTCCGTGTTTCTATCACTGGGTCGATATCTCTACTGGTGGACTATTAGTACACGAATGTATCAATCAGCCCAGTAGTCAGTGTTTCTATCACTGGGTCGATACCTCTACTGGTGGACTATTAGTACAGGAGTGTATCAATCAGCCCAGTTGTCAGTGTTTCTATCACTGTGCCGATACCTCTACTGGTGGACTATTAGTACAGGAGTGTATCAATCAGCCCAGTAGTCAGTGTTTCTATCACTGGGTCGATACCTCTACTGGTGAACTATTAGTACTGGAGTGTATCAATCAGCCCAGTAGTCAGTGTTTTTTTCACTGGGTCGATACCTCTACTGCTTATCAATTAGTACTGAAGTCTATCAATCAGCCCAGTAGTCAGTGTTTCCATCACTGGGTCGATACTTCTACTGGTGGACTATTAGTACTGGAGTATATCAATCAGCCCAGTAGTCAGTGTTTCTATCACCGGGTCGATACATTTACTGGTGAAATATTAGTACTGGAGTGTATCAATCAGCCCAGTGGTCAGTGTTTCTATCACTGGGACGATACCTCTACTGGTGGACTAGTAGTACTGTAATGTATCAATCAGCCCAGTAGTCAGTGTCTCTATCACTGGGTCGATACCTCTACTGGTGGACTATTAGTACTGGAGTGCATCAATCAGCCCAGTAGTCAGTGTTTCTATCACTGGGTCGATAACTCTACTGGTGGACTATTAGTACTGGAGTGTATCAATCAGTCCAGTAATCAGTGTCTCTATCACTGGGTCGATACCTCTACTGGTGGACTATTAGTACTGCAGTGTATCAATCAGTCCAGTAGTCAGTGTTTCTATCACTGGGTCGATACCTCTACTGGTGGACTATTAGTACACGAGTGTATCAATCAGCCCAGTAGTCAGTGTTTCTATCACTGGGTCGAAACCTCTACTGGTGGACTATTAGTACATGAGTGTATCAATCAGCCCAGTTGTCAGTGTTTCTATCACTGGGTCGATACCTCTACTTGTGGACTATTAGTACAGGAGTGTATCAATCAGCCCAGTAGTCAGTGTTTTTATCACCAGGTCGATTCCTCTACTGCTTATCAATTAGTACTGAAGTCTATCAATCAGCCCAGTAGTCTGTGTTTCCATCACTGGGTTGATACTTCTACTGCTGGACTATTAGTACTGGAGTATATCAATGAGCCCAGTAGTCAGTGTTTCTATCACTGGGTCAATACCTCTACTGGTGAACTATTAGTACTGGAGTGTATCAATCAGCCCAGTAGTCAGTGTTTCTATCACTGGGTCGATACTTCTACTGGTGGACTATTAATACAGGAGTGTATCAATCAGCCCAGTAGTCAGTGTTTCTATCACTGGGTCGATACTTCTACTGGTGGACTATTAGTACAGGAGTGTATTAATCAGCCCAGTAGTCAGTGTTTCTATCACTGGGTCGATACCTCTACTGGTGAACAATTAGTACTGGAGTGTAAAAATCAGCCCAGTAGTCTGTGTTTTTATCACTGGGTCGATTCCTCTACTGGTGAACTATTAGTACACGAGTGTATCAATCAGCCCAGTAGTCAGTGTTTCTATCACTGGGTCGATACCTCTATTGGTGGACTATTAGTACTGGAGTGTATCAATCAGCCCAGTAGTCAGTGTTTCTATCACTGGGTCGATGCTTCTACTGGTGGACTATTAGTACAGGAGTGTATCAATCAGTCCAGTAGTCAGTGTTTTTATCACTGGGTCGATACCTCTACTGGTGGACTATTAGTACACGAGTGTATCAATCAGCCCAGTAGTCAGTGTTTCTATCACTGGGTCGATATCTCTACTAGTGGACTATTAGTACTGGTGTATCAATCAGCCCAGTAGTCAGTGTTTCTTTCACTGGGTCGATACCTCTACTGGTGGACTATTAGTACTGGAGTGTATCATCCGCCCAGTAGTCAGAGTTACTATCACTGGTTAGATACCTCTACTGGTGGACTATTAGTACACGAGTGTATCATCAGTAGTCAGTGTTTCGGCATTGCTAGAAATGCCTGTACCAAGTCAGAGTCATTACGGTTTTCTTAGTTTTCCGGTTGTTGACTGATTTTGTCTGTCTATATATTATGAGTTTTGACTTTCCCTTTGTAAGATTGTTCGGTGTTCGGTAATTTTGTTATTACCCTTATTTAGTAGATATGTATTGCTATATTTATTACTGATATTTACAGTTACTAAATAATGAAAACAATATTAAATCGAAGGTCTCCTCCCTCAGGTGACATTTCTGTTTACATGCTTGTCATTTAGTTTCTTGCTTCTAAAACGGATCAAGCGCACTAAATTAGATACCTACGTTTTTATTTATGTACCTATTACAGAAATTTAGGTCACGATATTTAACGGTTTGACGAGCGTGGGACATTTATTACCTCGCCCATAACCTACAGGGATGCACATTAAAACTGTATATTACAAAAAATACTCATTCCGTGAATAAAACATTACAAACAGCAAGCTTGGTGCAGCTGTGAATACAATAAGTTGGTAGTATACAATAATTAGGGAATTCTATAAAATATTATTGACAACACAATTAGAAACCATGACAATAAAAGTGACTTAGTGTCGTCGATTACATATATCCCACTTGATACCTATATTGATTCCAATTTAAATGTAATGACAGCAATAATATAGATAGAATATGACATTACTACACTTAAGCTTTCACTACAAGACTGATTTCCTACGAATATATAGGTGTGCTGTTCTATCAGATTGTACTTTGGCAAAATTACATGTTGATTTCCTTTACTATGAATTAAAGCCGTTTCGGACCATTACCGCTGATATTGTGTATCATATATTGTCGCCATTTCTAACAAATTTGCACTTGTGCACCCTGATTGCACTCTGCATTATAGAATAAGTTTGTCACTGCTTATCTTTTTGACAGGAGTGTCCGATGATTGTGTTAAAAGAGTTTGAAGATACCAAAGGGATAATCAGAATCCATATATCAAAGACGAACAGACAACACAATGGCCAAAAGAAGAACAGACAACACAATGGCCAAAAGACGAACAGACAACACAATGGCCAAAAGAAGAACAGACAACACAATGGCCAAAAGACGAACAGACAACACAATGGCCAAAAGAAGAACAGACAACACAATGGCCAAAAGAAGAACAGACAACACAATGGCCAAAAGAAGAACAGACAACACAATGGCCAAAAGACGAACAGACAACACAATGGCCAAAAGACGAACAGACAACATAATGGCCAAAGGAAGAACAGACAACACAATGACCAAAAGACGAACAGACAACACAATGGCCAAAAGAAGAACAGACAACACAATGACCAAAAGACGAACAGACAACATAATGGCCAAAAGAAGAACAGACAACACAATGGCCAAAAGAAGAACAGACAACACAATGGCCAAAAGAAGAACAGACAACACAATGGCCAAAAGACGAACAGACAACATAATGGCCAAAAGAAGAACAGACAACACAATGGCCAAAAGAAGAACAGACAACACAATGGCCAAAAGACGAACAGACAACAAAATGGCCAAAGACGAACAGACAACACAATGGCCAAAGGAAGAACAGACAACACAATGACCAAAAGACGAACAGACAACACAATGGCCAAAAGAAGAACAGACAACACAATGACCAAAAGACGAACAGACAACATAATGGCCAAAAGAAGAACAGACAACACAATGGCCAAAAGAAGAACAGACAACACAATGGCCAAAAGAAGAACAGACAACACAATGGCCAAAAGACGAACAGACAACATAATGGCCAAAAGAAGAACAGACAACACAATGGCCAAAAGAAGAACAGACAACACAATGGCCAAAAGAAGAACAGACAACACAATGGCCAAAAGAAGAACAGACAACACAATGGCCAAAAGTAAAAGGAAACAAGGACAAACAACGATCTACAAAATATACATATAAAACTAAAGATCTACAAAACATACATATAAAACTAAAGATGGAGTAACACGAATCCCACTAAACATATGCCGTGTGTTTTTAGCAATGACACAGTACGTACACGTAAAAGACAACTTGCTGGGGGTATATTGACGTGACATAGTAGGAATTCCGTTAGGTGGGTGGTCAGTTGCAAGAAAAACATTTAAATACTTCCGATTTCCTTTGAATCGTGGAATCAAAGCGCTGCATTACATGTTTATACGTGCAAACGTTAAGCAACACCCAATCATTTAAGCAATCAATATTTTGGAATAAATGACTATGTCATATTTAAGAAAATAATTGAAAATGCACAATGGATATTCAGAAGAAGTATATCGAAGAAGGACACTCAATTAAATGACAAGAAGAAAAGCATTGGTCTACCGAAACCCCTCACAATGTAAAAATAAAATACAATTAACACAAATAAAACTGAAACGTCTCTCACAATACAAATGCAAGAACATCACAATACACGGAACTGAAAACGTCAAGACATGTTATTGGACAAAAATAACCCCAAAAAAAAAATCACTAAACAGGAGGAGGTGAGCTCATTTGTCACGGAACGATAAGCACTCCCTCCTCCACTAGTGTTATTCACGTTGATAATCGAATGATGAGCAATGAACATGGATGAGGACATGGCTGGGATCGACTACGATATTCGGAACATATCGGTCGTCATCTGTAGCACTGTCATTATGTATTGGTTTCCAAATTCATGACGGCGACCGTAAAACTTTTGGAGCGATGCCTTAAATTGACCACTAGTGTAGTGTAAAGCTTCCTTGTTTGTAACAATCCTCTATCATATAAACACAAACTCTGGCAGATCGTATTAACTTGGAGGTACCCATGGTGCACTTAGAAGCCGTGCTAAATGTTTAATAGCAAATGTTTTCTATGTATTGTTTTAGTCTTATATCCAATTATATAACGTGTATCATATTTGTATATATTTGGTTAATGTATCATTTAAGAATACAGTGTTTATTACGAAAACCATTACAATCTTAATTACGTATAAATAGTTTTCTTTGATAATTTCATATTGGAGATTCAAGTTTATTTATCCAGGATTTAAGGTAAACAAAGTGTAAAACTTCGTCCAGGTTTGTAATTTACCGCTGCGTGTGTTTAACGTGAAAGGTCAGGTGTCTGATTGAACCTAATTCTTCAAAGTTAGCCGACAATTTCAATTACAGTAGGTATCGTATTAATACATAATAACTTTCATCAGACAGCAGATAGAAATGACTTTATAATAGTAGCTAATACATGATTAAAGAGAAATTTGTTTAGAAAAGTACACTGCACGCACCGAACACGAGTTTTAAAACGATTTGAATTGAATATCTTGTCCCACAATTCTGCTGTACTAAATAATCCAGAGGGAGCACTTAGGTGTAGAAATATTATTTAAGTTTCCCTGATGCTGCATATACCCTCCATAAGGGGCGCCCAGTAGTTAATGCAGTACTAATAAAATCGCTCTTCAGACAGAATCATCGCGTATTAGTAGAAGTATTGTCCACAGATATCCGTTTAAACGTCACCTGTATTTACGATTACTCTTTGATATTCACATGTACTGAAGCATTTACTATTAATCTTTACTTGTATTGTACATACTTCTTCTTCTCCCAATAAAGTTCCTCCCTCAGTGGTCCAGAGTATTATCGAACTTGTGATATGTACATTCGCCGACCAGGAGGCACTGTGATTACTTACAATTTATTTTTCCCCGGTATTCACTGTCGTGTACCCGATAAGGAATGGTCATTTCAAGATGACGGATTGTACATCATCACTAAAGGTAGGTGTGAAGATTTTGACTATTATCGTTCTCTATAGGTTATCTTAATGTCTATGAGTTACACGTTTAGATAGGGCAGTCTTTTTTCTACTTCACCATTAAGTCAGTAAAGCTTGATCCTTTTGTGTTTATCGTACACTGCCTTCGGTAGTTGATCAATGCAGCGACAAAGATATCGAGGCGTAGAATCCAATTTATTTCACCAATTCCTATCGCCTAGTGACTTTTTATATTAATATGTTGATGCCAAAATTATTCAAACATGTGAATTGTCCAACAAATGTCATTTCAGCCTTTGACAAGCCTTGTATCCCTCTTAAAACGTCTATGGAAATTTTTTTTATGTCACGGAACGGTCACGAAAAAAACATGACAAAAATGTATGGGAATGATCTCATGTTTTGGGTGAAGGAATGGACTTTCAAGCCAAGGAATGGTATTTTTTGTTTAGGAATGGTCTCCATCATATAAGATATGCTCATTAATAATATTATTGAAGTTCATTTCCGTTTGTGGTCTTTAATGTAAATCTTCTAATTTCATATTATCAATCTTGCCTTAATATACCCGAAATGCCTTATTTGCTATTAAATTGATATAATCTTTTCCATTTCATTATGCAATGTTTCTTTTATCTATAGGTACAAGTGTTACTACTGCCAATTTGATACTTCCAATCACCAAGCCATAGTGGACCACTGCTGCCAGAATTATCGGAATAAAACATTAAAATTTAGATATTTTGAATTTAACACTAATGTGGGTAAATTTGGTTAAGAACTCTTTCAGCAATTGTACACATATTGTAATGGTTTGTACTTTGTGAAATTGACAGGGAGTCATTTTTTACATAAAAATGTTTTTATTAAAAAAGAAATATTCATTGTTATTTAAATAAATTTTATGAAATCAACTCTTTATGTCGTTATTATCAATTTGCAAACAATTACAATCATAGTCATTTGATCCAGAGAAAAATGTGAGTAGTCCTGAAGATATAGTCCTCTCCGAACATGTGGAAGAATCTCTGCCTCGTGAGCTCTGTGATATTCCCTGACAGTTTGTGGTTACAGTAATTACATGTGATACGTTTTTGCTCACCATGGCTGGTCTGATGAGCCAATAGCTCGCCCTTTTCACAAAATGCTGCTTTGCAAGAATCGGTGGTATATTTAAATTTTATCTCTTGTTTTAAATGTTTTCTCAGGCGATGTCGTCTGAGACCACTTCTACTTTTCAGACATTTTCCACAGTCCTCGCATATAAAATCATTCTCTGAGGCGTGGAAAGATGCATCCATCACAGTAAACCTGTACAAATGAGAAATACACGATATATCTATTGAAGATTTAAGAAACCTCGTATATTTTTTTTTTCATGAAGTAAATACACGTACTGATTTTAAACACAGGAAAATTAAAATAATATATGTGAACTGAAGCACCTATGCACGAAAAAACTAATACATAAACCTAACAGTGGTCTAGACTTAGTGGTAAGAAAACCGAAGATCCAAAAAGTAAAAGAAAAGAAGAAAAAAATAATAATAAAAGTTGAGAACATCAGTCCAACTAAAATCGTGGTGTGTACTGAAATGGTGATGTATTATACATAACTGCCGGGGTCCGGGTGGCTCAATGAGTTAGGTCGTTGGATATAGCAACTCATACAAGCCTATCACCAATACGCGCCCGTAAATTACAAAAAAGGGTGCATTCGACTAGCAGCTGCAAGTGATGAAAGTTTACTAGTTGCTTGCCCATGGTCGATGGTTCTCTTCGGGTACTCCGACTTCCTCCACCACTAAAACTGGTCACCATGATATAGCTGAAATATTGTTGAAAGTAGCGTTAAGCACCAAAAATTTTAAAAAATCAATACATAACTGCCTGTAGTTGAGGAGTTTCGCTAGATTACCATACGAAGAAAATATCACTTGAGACGCACTAGGGTAGAAATTCCACGACAGAAATACACTAGTGTATTTCTTCCTTACGAAATAAACACACTAGTGCATACTGCAAGGTAGAAATACACTAGGGTATTAACGTTCCCGGACATTCTACACATCGGAAAGAAAGTCCCCTTATAGTATATCAGAGAAGCGAGTGGTATGTCGTCATATTGACAAACTAATTGAATTACATAACAGTGAATGTAGTAAGAGAAGATAATTAAGATTTTATGCGAGTGTGAACACTGGATGAACGACAAAGCCATTGCTCCCGCTTAACATCCGATATGTTCAATCAGACCATTCCTAAACAAAAAAGACCATTCCTTGGCTTGAAAGTCCATTCCTTCACCCAAAGCATGAGACCATTCCCATACATTTTTGTCATGTTTTTGTCGTGACCGTTCGTGACATAAACAAAATTTTCATAGACGTTTTAAGAGGGATACAAGGCTTGTCAAAGGCTGAAATGACATTTGTTGGACAATTCACATGTTTGAATAATTTTGGCATCAACATATTAATATAAAAAGTCACTAGGCGATAGGAATTGGTGAAATAAATTGGATTCTACGCCTCGATATCTTTGTCGCTGCATTGATCAACTACCGAAGGCAGTGTACGATAAAAACAAAGGGATCAAGCTTTACTGACTTAATGGTGAAGTAGAAAAAAGACTGCCCTATCTAAACGTGTAACTCATAGACAGTGAATAATGTCTGAATTCAACAGATACTCGCATTCAAATACACATGTATGAGTTACCTATAAAGAACGATAATAGTCAAAATCTTCACACCTACCTTTTTGATGATGTACAATCTGCCATCTTGAAATGACCATTCCTTATCGGGTACACGACAGTGGTATTGTCGACCTGAAGTTGCTAGAAAAAAATGAAACTTATGACAATCTTTAGTAAATCATACATGTGTATTTGAATGCGAGTATCTGCTGAATTCAGACATTATTCACTGCCCCTGGCTTATTTAACAACCAAGTTGACTTGTGTAGTTAATTTTGCACTATAGAACACGATCATATAGTATATCACATGATGAAGTTTTAATTTATGTTATATGAATATATTCACGTCGCGGAGACATACAGAACTAACACTCCCGATAAATGAAATACAGACACACAATAACCTAGATATTATAACGTGTTTGTATGTCTGACCAACGACATCACATCGATTGCTATCAGCTGTTGTTGTCGTTTTTGTTCTGTTTTGAAAGATGCGGTGACCCCAAAGGTCATTAATGGTTACTGTAATTACTGAATTATCGATTATTACTGTTAATCTTTCTCTTAATAAACAAATAATGGGCTGGGAAAATCTAAGTAAAAACAATTCAACGTAATAATAAAAACCTTGGAATGTCCATTATTGCATCAATTATAAACAGAAGATGAATGTCTGTCTAATTATTACGATATACAACGATATTGAAGAATATAATCAATTTATCTGATAATTTGAAACGTTTTGGCGTAAAACAGCTGTCAGACAGCATCTATTTATTTACACTAGATCTATCTTTCCACTACGATATCCTACTTCGTAGTACGTTATCTTACCCGATTTTCGTTGAAATCTAATAATTTATTATCATTATTAGTAGGCATATATTGATTTAGGAAGTATACTGATGTAAATGTTACTTGATATCGCCACATTTTCACAATTAATGTTAAACAAATGTTTTTGCAAGAACTCAAAATTCAAAATATGTTGATTTGAATAATTTCCACAATTTGTTTAACTGTTAAGATAATAAGCACCACTAATAAGTACACCATACCATACGTATCAACCAAATACATGTAGTTGTAATTAAACAAATATTAAAAAAAACAATCAATTAATAATCACAAAATTCGTATTTCTATCACATATTCAGAACTAACGCAATGCTAAATTTACAACTCACTCCTAAACTGGGATGTTCATAATGCACATTATACATGTATCTGTCTTAGTAAACAAATTTCTTTAAACAACTTAATCTCAAATGCACAAAAAGAAAAAGTTAGCTTATTCAGGTATATTTCCAATCACAAACATGGTGGCAATATTAGTTGTAAGGTCGGCGAAATATAAAAATGTTGTACAAGATTTCCCATACATCATTCCTGCAAAGCAACAATTCATTCAGCCTATTAGAAATAAGAATTACCCATGACCACTACATTGTTGTCCAATCGGGATGAAATGAGGAATCGCGTAGATGACCTTCCATAGATGCTTCCTACCACATTTCGGTTCATTTAGTCAAACGATTTCAGAGGTGAAGATCTTTAGAAATAAACTAACCAGAAACAATAATTGCGGACATGTTTGTTAACTGATCGGGACGAAATGAGCAATATTTATCAGAACCTTCCTTAGATGCTTCCTACAAAGTTTCGGTTCATTTGGCCAAGCTGCTTTAGAAAACAAGATTCAAATGTAAGAACAAAGCTAACAAACGACGGACGATCAAGATGTCAATAGCTCACCTGTCCTTTGGCCATGTGAGCTGAAAAAATGTATAGCGACGAATATTTCTACCGGGAACGCTGCTATGTTTTACCACTGGTACTACAACTTTCTATAGTAAACACTATTTTAAAATACAGAAAAGAATAGGAACTAAATAAATGTATTACAAATTACAAATTATTTATGTTTTCTCACAGAACAAAAAAAATATGATAATATCCGTCTTGTACTAGAACAGGACTTTTAGTTGGATTTGAATAGTACTAGCTCACCGACACCACAGTCTAAATGTAGATATATCGTTCCACTTAGATACATTATATTGATACAGGGTCAACCAGTCATTGTCCATACTGTTGTGTGGCTATAGTAGAGATTTCTTTGATTTTACCTGATCGAAACACTACCCGATAACCTACCATATTCGGGGGGAACATGTCAGGTGATCGACTATTCAACACTTTAGGGGAATATTACTGTTTCCACTCGAGCTGGAAAATGTTTTTAAATGAAACAAACAAGCATACCCCCCTCACAAGTTATATGATCTTAACAATTACACCACCGATGTGGTTTTACTTCGGACACAGACCCGGCTTCGTGTCCTCTCAGAATATTAAGAGAAGACAGTTGAAACAACTAAGGTTCTCCTCTCTCAGGCATAGATGACCTTAGAAGATTTGTCTCTCCTGTTTAGGCCCTTAGGTGTGCTTGCTCCCAAAGACTTTTACGTTATTTGGTTTTCAAATCATTTGTCTTTGAGCGTACCCGGTGAACGTTATTCCAGACACGCGCCATGCGCACTAAATTAGATATCTACGTTTTTATTTATAATGTTATAATCTGCATTACGGATAATGGTAAGGTATTTTTCCTACAAAACGTATAATTTCGTTACCGACTAAGATTCATTTTAGTTAAGTATGTCTCAATAATTCTGACTTGCCGTAATTCTCTGATCAGAACCACTCTCGATGTAAACATTGTCGTAAATTTCCCATAATACCCTTTGAAATCGGTAAAAATAGTAACAGTAACAATAAAAAAAGAGATTTTATCGTGTCACCACTTTGTATAGACTGGTAAGAGAAAACGCTAACACTTCTGGAGCTCGTTAATTCTTTTTAAGAATGAACAGTTGTGATATACATTTGTATTCGCCATGACGTACTGTATGATTTTACATGAATATTAATATTATTACGTTTTTTTTTTTTATTATATAGACATATATTTTGTTTAAAATAATGATTTTTGCTACATATAGAATTATTATTTTAGATAACTGTTAAGTCATCATTTATTTATTAGTACTTATTTACATTGTACACAAATAGACAACGACATTTGAAGTTGTAAATCCAGGTTCTGGTTTGGGACAGACACGAACATGTGACGGAGTGAAACCTGTTAATAAGATCTCAACCCTTCCCTCTTTATAAATGGATCTCCATCGGCAAAATATATAAAGAAACATTCAAAAATGTCACATACTATCACAAATAATGGTTGAACAACATTAACATGGACACTACAATAGCAGGTGTCAATCAGTGCTTGTTGTTACTCGACTACTAGCTAGGAAAGTAGAACGTGTTTACTAGAGACTAGTACTCTTTAGACAAAAAAAATCATAGCTGATAATTCTAACATATTTAATATGAATTAGTCATTAACATCTTTTTGTCACTTTTCTTTTTGTCATTTTATTGTCTGTTCTTTGATTTACGACTTCTGATTACTCATTTGGTATCTTCAAAACCCTTCTTCTTCGATATAATATATATGATTTAGCCATTGCACGAATTTTACAAATGCACAAAATAAATTCTTCTTGATGTTGAATATTTTACTTTTTCTTTAACTGATCATAGATTTGTTGATTTGGTACAGTGCAATACAGTGTAAACTCGATAAGACATCCACAGTCAACCACATACGCTAAAATTCAAAAGGCAATATTTGAATGAAGATTGCAAAAAATGAAGACTTTATCATGAGTGATTTTGACAACATTGATTACCAATAACATATCAGGTTTGCTAGAGCCCGGGTGGCTCAATGAGCTAGGTAGTTGGATTACCTAACAACTCATATAAGCCTATCACTAATACGGCGTGGGTTCGCGCCCGGCTTTGTAAATTACAAAAAGGGTGCACTCGACTCGCAGCCGCAAGTGATAAAGTTTACCAGTTGCTTGCCCATGATCGGTGGTTCTGTCCGGGTACTCCAGCTTCTTCCACCACTAAAACTGGTCGTCATGATATAACTGAAATATTGCTGAGAGTGGTGTTAAACACCAAAAATCAAATCAAAGCTTATGTTTGTTAGATCATGATAATATTACACTCCCGGAACATCCGGTCTCATTGCCGTTCTGTTTGTTAAGGAAATTGTGTTATCATTTATTAGTTAGTCTTTGTGTTGTACCATTGTTAAGTTACATCCGGAATATCTATTTTGTCTTTTATATTCATCGTAAAAACAGTAAAATAAGAACGTGTTTGTCGTCATTCTACACGATGTGTTCCCCAGAATCAATCGAGGATGTTGTGAAATATAGCAGTGTAATATTACAATTATTGACAGAAGCATATGTTACAAATGCTATATGTGAATCGAACATATTTATATCAATTAACATACACCTGACATGTTTCCATAACTTTTCCTCATGAGAATTGTTCCAATCTTTCTATTTGTTTCACTGATGCATATTAATCACATAACATTAATGGGGTTTCATACATAAATATTTCATTTGTGAACATTGAAATATTTGAAATATGTAAATCAAATATTTATCCGTGTACAATCAACATCAGATGTTAATTGGTTTTGGTGGCAGATCATTTTGAGCATTTCCGTTGTTTTCATCAAGTAATAATCGGTTAATTAGACAACATTGTATAATATAGTATTGCTTTGTAAGACAATAGTAGAAACATGTCCTACTTTGTATTGTTGTCAATTCATTTTTTGCTACATTACTTTTTCTTTTTATTTATAAATTCAACATTGAATATTAACGATTTCCTAGAATCAATAGCAGCCGTTTAACGAAAGCTTCTGGACGCATTATCTTGCAACGTCTATGTGGCTTGATTTAATACAAGTTGATTTTGATACGACAAGAGAAGAAGTATATATTCTCGTTCAGCCCAATAGAAGAAGCAGATTATAATTTAACGTTGTAGTATCATAGTCGTGAAATAGTTACGACATACAATATAAATATATGTTTAATATAACCATATTGTTAAATAATGGATTATATCGGTGATAATTTGGAGTATTAGTATAATATAAAGGTAAGTCATAAGCAAACGTTATTACATAGTATTATATTCAAGTAACTTGTTTCGTTTCATTTTAAAATTCTTTATTATATATTAACTAGATTTTCATGGAATTTGGATAAGACTTTATATGGACACTTAAAATAAGGAAAGTATAAAACAAAAACGTATTAACAATTATCTACACATCATATTCATTAGGTTTATCTTGGGATGTAGATCTTGTTAGAGTATTAATATTCTAGTACATAACAGACCATTCATTAGGACATAGAAATGACATTGACTGAATTCAAACTAATTCTGTTCAGTTATTGTTTCATCAGGTGCTTATTCTGTTAATTAAGATTTTGACCAATAAATTCTTATATGTGGGACAAACTATAACCAGTTTGATTGATTTTACACTGACCAGTTTTACAGAATAATTGGCGATAAATAGGGATAAACGAACCGGTACAATAGCCTGGTACAATATGTGCTTCGCAATAAATACATTGAATTAAAAATAAATAAGTCATCAACAATGTTTGTGACAAAACCTAGTTCTTGTGAATGTTTGCACTTTTATTAGTACTATTTGAAATTTAAGGAAATACTGTTGGTGCATGTACCTATGCAGCAACTTGTACATATCTTCAAGTTATTAAAACATTATTAGTTTTTAAGATAATTAAAGAGTAAGTAGCTCATCTTTGATATTCGTCGTGTTTTGTGGAGTTGTTAAAGGAGTTAAATATCTTGTAAAGAATCTTAACACAACTCTGACAAAATGTCACCCAACCCAAGCTTTTCTTTTTAAATCAAGGTATTATATGTTACACAATGAATTTATCTGAACTTGATGTTAGGCAATAATTAATCCATCAAGCTTCATATTGAAATAAGATCGATTGGTGAGATATACTGCTCATGGCAAGCATTTAAATGATAGCTGAGACCATCATCTCCATTTTTGTCAGAACTAGTATTATATATAATGCGACTACTTCGTCTTTTTTTACCATATCTAGATTATGTATCTAGGCAGGAACTGCTTACTCTTCGCAGGGACCTGGATTCACCCCGATGTTTGGTTAGGGTCCGTGCTACTCATCTTTTTAGCTTTCTGTAATGTGTTGTGTTTGTCTTTTTCCTATGACTTGTGCGCCCAATGTTGCCAATTTCTCTGAATTGCACCTTCTGTATTCTGTCTTTGTCCTATGAGTTGTGTGCCCAATGCTGCCAATTTCTCTGAATTGCCCCTTCTGTATTCTGTGTTTGCCCTATGACTTGTGTGCCCAATGTTGCCAATTTCTCTGAATTGCCCCTTCTGTATTCTGTGTTTGCCCTATGATTTGTGTGCCCAATGTTGTCAATGTCTCTGGATTGCCCCTTCTGTATTATGTGCTTGCCCTATGACATGTGTGCCCAATGTTGCCAATTTCTCTGAATTGCCCCTTCTGTATTCTGTGTTTGCCCTATGACTTGTGTGCCCATTGTTGCCAATTTTTCTGAATTGCCCCTTCTGTACTCTGTGTTTGTCCTATGACTTGTGTGCCCATTGTTGCCAATTTCTCTGAATTGCCCCTTCTGTATTTTGTGCTTGCCCTATGACTTGTGTGCCCAATGTTGCCAATGTCTCTGGATTGCCGCTTCTGCATTCTGTGTTTGCCCTATGACTTGTGTGCCCAATGTTGTCAATGTGTCTGGATTACCCCTTCTGTATTCTGTGTTTGCCCTATGACTTGTGTGTCCAATGTTGTCAATTTCTCTGAATTGCCCCTTCTGTATTCTGTGTTTGCCCTATGACTTGTGTGCCCATTGTTGCCAATTTCTCTGAATTGCCCCTTCTGTATTCTGTGTTTGCCCTATGACTTTTGTGCCCAATGTTGCCAATTTCTCTGAATTGCCCCTTCTGTATTCTGTGTTTGCCCTATGATTTGTGTGCCCAATGTTGCCAATGTCTCTGATTTGCCCCTTCTGTATTCTGTGCTTGTCCTATGACTTGTGTGCCCAATGTTGCCAATTTCCCTGAATTGCCCCTTCTGTATTCTGTGTTTGCCATATGATTTGTGTGCCCAATGTTGCCAATGTCTCTGGATTGCCCCTTCTGTATTCTCTAACATTTATTTAGTAATACAAATACGAATTTCGTGATTATCAATTAACTGGTTGATAATATTTGTTTAATTACTACTATGTATATTTGGTTGATACGTCTGTTATGATGTACTTATTAGTAGTGTTTAGTATCTTGACGGCTGGAAATTATTTAAATTCACATAATTAAAATTTTGAGCTAACACAAATCGTAACTTTTACATCGGTATACTTTTTAAATCAATACATGCCTACTAATAATGAAAATAAATTAATAGATTGTCCATTCTTGATTGCATCTTTGGTTTGCTCTAACGCTTATTTACTCCTGTGAACAATGTACACCTAAGTGCCAGGAATTCTGCAAAGCTTACAAATATTAAAACTAGCAAATTATTACATAATTGCTGGAGGTAAGAGTTGTATGACTCCTAGATAAGTGTTAATTCAATAAAACAACCAGCTTAACCAAATGTTATCTCTCATATTCGATTAATGAAAATATTTATGGTTTATTATTACACCGTGAACAATGGACGTAATCCTTCATATAACTCAGATCATAAACTTTACAATAAAAACTGTACTTTCATAATATCATAGCTATAAATATCAAACTTCTGCATTTTTAACCTTCATTTTTATGTTATTTCTGAGTTCAGTTATTTAAATTTGTTATTACCATTGATTTGTTGTAAGTGCTCTGATTATATTTTATGTAATTCTCGTCTTCTAAATTACCGATTTTAATATACCAATAACATAAGTCAATTAAAGTAAGTAGTGGGTTATTTATCCCTCATACACCACAAGGATACAACAAGTTATAGATACTCTTCATCTACATAGTACTTGTAGTTCATGAAATAAAACCTATACATTTCAAGATTAGAACTTGGCATTGATTACACCAATGCTTCTAATGAAGTTATATGTGAGGGCGTCATTTTACTCACATTATTAATAAAGCAGGTTTGAGCCAGCCTATAAAACTAGTTTGACCCCGCCACTTTTGTATTGCTGTGTTTGTATCAAGACAGGAGAGTGAACGGTCATATATAATAATGTGTCTGACTTCAATGACCATAATCTCGTGATGACCATCATTCTTTAAACTCTATTTTCACATCTGTCTTACATAAAATGAAAAGCAAATGAAAATAGTAACATTAAAAATGAAATAGATCACAGTCTGACAAGTTACAAAATACAATCGGTGAAATCCGACGGTAAGACGAAATCGATACCTCTAAAACTAGGGTTATCATCCCCAGGCATAGTTTACATTAGCCCATTTTGACTATCTTGTTTACGTCTTTATTTGTTGATGTTTATTTCGTGCTTTCAAAGATTTTCTCATCTTTTAATTTTGAGCATACCCGCTGAAGGGTATTCCAGAAACGAGTCGTATGCACTAATTTAGATATCAACATTTTTGCTACCACAATATGCACAACCGCTAATTCTGCTGGCGTCGTACAGGTTTTTCAATATGAGCCCAATCATCCCCTCTTAGTGATATGACGAGATAATGTAAGTATTTTCCACATGTGTGTAAAATACCAAACCTCACTTATAACTAGATGAACTAGATGTTGTTGGACAGACTACTTGCCTTAGTACAATATTATGTATTAGGAGAGGTATTCGTTACAGCAACACTGACGTGAGGTGACGTCTTAAAGCTCATTTAACTGTCAGATAGTACACAATGATATCGGAAAACAGTAATGGAACAATGGCCAACTTTGAACCAAACTCTTATTGTAAATACCATCTTTCGTCATCTGCACACAATACTTTCCAAAAAGGTGCAGATATATTACGGGAAAAACAACTTCATCTAAGATAAGATGAGGAGACCATATATGGATCATTGATTTCGCCATTGTAAGACGTTTGAATACAATCTGCACACCCGAGTGTAATATACATAGTACGTACGAGAGAGTATTTCGTATACTGCTATCATGGACAAATTTGTTTTATATGGACAAGTTATAACATAATAAGCACAGTTGCGTCTATTATCATAATTCATTAGTTAATTAGAGATTATCATTGCTGTCAAATTTGAGATCAATGTAAAAATATATGACAGAGAAAGCTACAGCTCTTCATGGTGTTTCACATATCGAAGGTGAATATTATTGGAATCCAGTTGGCAGAACACCAGTAATATACCTCAATGTGAGATCAAAGACTTTAACCAGAACACCAGTAATATACCTCAATGTGAGATCAAAGACTTTAATCAGAACACCAGTAATATACCTCAATGTCAGATCAAAGACTTTAATCAGAACACCAGTAATATACCTCAATGTCAGATCAAAGATTTTAACCAGAACACCAGTAATATACCTCAATGTCAGATCAAAGACTTTAACCAGAACACCAGTAATATACCTCAATGTCAGATCAAAGACTTTAACCAGAACACCAGTAATATACCTCAATGTCAGATCAAAGACTTTAACCAGAACACCAGTAATATACCTCAATGTCAGATCAAAGACTTTAACCAGAACACCAGTAATATACCTCAATGTCAGATCAAAGACTTTAACCAGAACACCAGTAATATACCTCAATGTCAGATCAAAGACTTTAACCAGAACACCAGTAATATACCTCAATGTGAGATCAAACACTTTAACCAGAACACCAGTAATATACCTCAATGTCAGATCAAAGACTTTAATCAGAACACCAGTAATATATCTCAATGTGAGATCAAACACTTTAACCAGAACACTAGTAATATACCTCAATGTGAGATCAAAGACTTTAACCAGAACACCAGTAATATACCTCAATGTGAGATCAAAGACTTTAACCAGAACACCAGTAATATACCTCAATGTGAGATCAACGACTTTAACCAGAACACCAGTAATATACCTCAATGTGAGATCAAAGACTTTAACCAGAACACCAGTAATATACCTCAATGTCAGATCAAAGACTTTAACCAGAACACCAGTAATATACCTCAATGTCAGATCAAAGACTTTAATCAGAACACCAGTAATATATCTCAATGTGAGATCAAACACTTTAACCAGAACACTAGTAATATACCTCAATGTGAGATCAAAGACTTTAACCAGAACACCAGTAATATACCTCAATGTCAGATCAAAGACTTTAACCAGAACACCAGTAATATACCTCAATGTCAGATCAAAGACTTTAACCAGAACACCAGTAATATACCTCAATGTGAGATCAAAGACTTTAACCAGAACACCAGTAATATACCTCAATGTCAGATCAAAGACTTTAACCAGAACACCAGTAATATACCTCAATGTCAGATCAAAGACTTTAACCAGAACACCAGTAATATACCTCAATGTCAGATCAAAGACTTTAACCAGAACACCAGTAATATACCTCAATGTGAGATCAAAGATTTTAACCAGAACACCAGTAATATACCTCAATGTGAGATCAAAGACTTTAACCAGAACACCAGTAATATACCTCAATGTCAGATCAAACACTTTAACCAGAACACCAGTAATATACCTCAATGTCAGATCAAAGACTTTAACCAGAACACCAGTAATATACCTCAATGTGAGATCAAAGACTTTAACCAGAACACCAGTAATATACCTCAATGTCAGATCAAAGACTTTAACCAGAACACCAGTAATATACCTCAATGTGAGGTCAAAGACTTTAACCAGAACACCAGTAATATACCTCAATGTGAGATCAAAGACTTTAACCAGAACACCAGTAATATACCTCAATGTCAGATCAAAGACTTTAACCAGAACACCAGTAATATACCTCAATGTGAGATCAAAGACTTTAACCAGAACACCAGTAATATACCTCAATGTCAGATCAAAGACTTTAACCAGAACACCAGTAATATACCTCAATGTCAGATCAAAGACTTTAACCAGAACACCAGTAATATACCTCAATGTGAGATCAAAGACTTTAACCAGAACACCAGTAATATACCTCAATGTCAGATCAAAGACTTTAACCAGAACACCAGTAATATACCTCAATGTCAGATCAAAGACTTTAACCAGAACACCAGTAATATACCTCAATGTGAGATCAAAGACTTTAACCAGAACACTAGTAATATACCTCAATGTCAGATCAAAGACTTTAACCAGAACACCAGTAATATACCTCAATGTGAGATCAAAGACTTTAACCAGAACACCAGTAATATACCTCAATGTGAGATCAAAGACTTTAACCAGAACACCAGTAATATACCTCAATGTCAGATCAAAGACTTTAACCAGAACACCAGTAATATACCTCAATGTCAGATCAAAGACTTTAATCAGAACACCAGTAATATACCTCAATGTCAGATCAAAGACTTTAACCAGAACACCAGTAATATACCTCAATGTCAGATCAAAGACTTTAACGTTTTTAATTTAATTTCTTCTTGCTATTTTTTATTGTATAAAATATGTTTCATATCAGTAAAGGAAAGGTTAGCAAGGCGAGGGGCACAATTACTCCAATTGGTAGTTGTATCATTTTGACTATGTTCATGCGTAGAATAAGAAAAACTAGCATCACTCGACATGAAAATTAAAAAACAAGTACTCCGTATTACGAAATTTAAAATTGCAGTTAAAACATACATGTACACAGACACTTCTTTTTGTCAATACACATGAAATATCTAAGAAGAGTTTGAAGATACCAAAGGGGTAATCAGAATCCGTATATCGAAGAAGAGCAGACAACACAATGGCCAAAAGAAAAAGTACAAAAGGACAAGCAACGATCTACAAAACATACATATAAAACTAAAGATCGAGTAACTGGAACCCCACTAGAAACCTGGCTCCTCAACATGTCTAAAGGAGAGAAACAGGATAGCCGTGTCTAATGACCACCATGGGTATAAACCATGACCTGGTACCTCAACATGTCTAAAGGACGGAAACAGGATAACCGTGTCTAATAACCACCATGGGTATAAACCATGACCTGGCACCTCAACATGTCTAAAGGACAGAAACAGGATAACGGTTTCTAATAACCACCATGGGTATAAACCATGACCTGACACCTCAACCTATCTAAAGGACAGAAACAGGATAACCGTGTCTAATAATCACCATGGGTATAAACCATGACCTGATACCTCAACATGTCTGAAGGACAGAAACAGGACAACCGTTTCTAATAACCACCATGGATATAAAGCATGTCTTGGAACCTCAACAGGCCTAAAGGAGAGAAACAGGATAACCGTGTCTAATAACCACCATGGGTATAAACCATGACCTGGAACCTCAACATGTCTAAAGGACAGAAACAGGATAACGGTTTCTAATAACCACCATGGGTATAAACCATGACCGAGCACCTCAACATGTCTAAAGGAGAGAAACAGGATAACCGTATCTAATAACCACCATGGGTAAAAACCATGATCTGGCACCTCAACATGTCTAAAGGACAGAAACAGGATAACGGTTTCTAATAACCACCATGGGTATAAACCATGACGTGGCACCTCAACCTTTCTAAAGGACGGAAACAGGATAACCGTGTCTAATAAACCATGACCTGGCATCTCAACATGTCTAAAGGAGAGAAACAGGATAACCGTGTCTAATAACCACCATGGGTATAAACCATGACCTGGTACCTGAACATGTCTAAAGGAGAGAAACAGGATAACCGTGTCTAATAACCACCATGGGTATAAACCATGACCTGACATCTCAACATGTCTAAAGGAGAGAAACAGGATAACCGTGTCTAATAACCAACATGGGTATAAACCATGACCTGACATCTCAACATGTCTAAAGGAGAGAAACAGGATAACCGTGTCTAATAACCACCATGGGCATAAACCATGACCTGGCACGTCAACCTATCTAAAGGACAGAAACAGGATAACGTGTCTAGTAAACCATGACCTGGCATCTCAACATGTCTAAAGGAGAGAAACAGGATAACCGTGTCTAACAACCATCATGGGTATAAACCATGACCTGGCACCTCAACATGTCTAAAGGACGGAAACAGGATAACCGTGTCTAACAACCATCATGGGTATAAACCATGACCTGGCACGTCAACCTATCTAAAGGACAGAAACAGGATAACGTGTCTAGTAAACCATGACCTGGCATCTCAACATGTCTAAAGGAGAGAAACAGGATAACCGTGTCTAATGACCACCATGGGTATAAACCATGACCTGGTACCTCAACATGTCTAAAGGACGGAAACAGGATAACCGTGTCTAACAACCATCATGGGTATAAACCATGACCTGGCACGTCAACCTATCTAAAGGACAGAAACAGGATAACGTGTCTAGTAAACCACGACCTGGCATCTCAACATGTCTGAAGGACAGAAACAGGACAACCGTTTCTAATAACCACCATGGATATAAAGCATGTCTTGGAACCTCAACAGGCCTAAAGGAGAGAAACAGGATAACCGTGTCTAATAACCACCATGGGTATAAACCATGACCTGGAACCTCAACATGTCTAAAGGACAGAAACAGGATAACGTTTCTAATAACCACCATGGGTATAAACCATGACCGAGCACCTCAACATGTCTAAAGGAGAGAAACAGGATAACCGTATCTAATAACCACCATGGGTAAAACCCATGATCTGGCACCTCAACATGTCTAAAGGACAGAAACAGGATAACGGTTTCTAATAACCACCATGGGTATAAACCATGACGTGGCACCTCAACCTATCTAAAGGACGGAAACAGGATAACCGTGTCTAATAAACCATGACCTGGCATCTCAACATGTCTAAAGGAGAGAAACAGGATAGCCGTGTCTAATAACCACCATGGGTATAAACCATGACCTGGTACCTGAACATGTCTAAAGGAGAGAAACAGGATAACCGTGTCTAATAACCACCATGGGTATAAACCATGACCTGGTACCTGAACATGTCTAAAGGAGAGAAACAGGATAACCGTGTCTAATAACGACCATGGGTATAAACCATGACCTGGTACCTCAACATGTCTAAAGGACAGAAACAGGATAACCGTGTCTAATAACCCCCATGGGTATAAACCATGACCTGGCACCTCAACCTGTCTAAAGGAGAGAAACAGGATAACCGTGTCTAATAACCACCATAGGTATAAACAATGACTTGGTACGTCAACCTATCTAAAGGACAGAAACAGGATAACGTGTCTAGTAAACCATGACCTGGCATCTCAACATGTCTAAAGGAGAGAAACAGGATAACCGTGTCTAACAACGATCATGGGTATAAACCATGACCTGGCACCTCAACATGTCTAAAGGAGAGAAACAGAATACCCGTGTCTAATAACCACCATGGGTATAAACCATGACCTGGCACCTCAACATTTCTAAAGGAGAGAAACAAGATAACCGTGTCTAATAACCACCATGGGTATACACCATGACTTGGCATCTCAACATGTCTAAAGGAGAGAAACAGGATAACCGTGTCTAATAACCACCATGGGTATAAATCATGACGTGGCACCTCAACCTATCTAAAGGACAGAAACATGATAACCGTGTCTAATAAACCATGACCTGGCATCTCAACATGTCTAAAGGAGAGAAACAAGATAACCGTGTCTAATAACCAGCATGGATATTAACCATGACCTGGCACCTCAACATGTCTAAAGGAGAGAAACAAGATAACCGTGGCTAATAACCACCATGGGTATGAACCATGACCTGGTACCTCAACATGTCTAAAGGAGAGAAACAGGATAACCGTGTCTAATAACCACCATGGGTATAAACCATGACCTGGTACCTCAACATGTCTAAAGGAGAGAAACAGGATAACCGTGTCTAATAACCACTATGGGTATAAACCATGACGTGGCACCTCAACATGTCTAAAGGACAGAAACAGGATAGCCGTGTCTAATAAACCATGACCTGGCATCTCAACATGTCTAAAGGAGAGAAACAGGATAGCCGTGTCTAATAAACCATGACCTGGTATCTCAACATGTCTAAAGGAGAGAAACAGGATAACCGTGTCTAATAACCACCATGGATATTAACCATGACCTGGCACCTCAACATGTCTAAAGGAGAGAAACAAGATAGCCGTGTCTAATAACCACCATGGGTATGAACCATGACCTGGCACCTCAACATGTCTAAAGGAGAGAAACAGGATAACCGTGTCTAATAACCACCATGGGTATAAACCATGACCTGGTACCTCAACATGTCTAAAGGAGAGAAACAGGATAACCGTGTCTAATAACCACTATGGGTATAAACCATGACGTGGCACCTCAACATGTCTAAAGGACAGAAACAGGATAGCCGTGTCTAATAAACCATGACCTGGCATCTCAACATGTCTAAAGGAGAGAAACAGGATAGCCGTGTCTAATAAACCATGACCTGGTATCTCAACATGTCTAAAGGAGAGAAACAGGATAACCGTGTCTAATAACCACCATGGGTATAAACCATGACTTGGTACCTCAACATGTCTAAAGGAAAGAAACAGGATAACCGTGTCTAATAATCACCATGGGTATAAACCATGACCTGGTACCTCAACATGTCTAAAGGACAGAAACAGGATAACCGTTTCTAATAACTACCATGGGTATAAACCATGACTTGGTACCTCAACATGCCTAAAGGAGAGAAACAGGATAACCGTGTATAATAACCACCATGGGCATAAACCATGACCTGGCACCTCAACATGTCTAAAGGACAGAAACAGGATAACGGTTTCTAATAACCACCATGGGTATAAACCATGACCAGGCACCTCAACATGTCTAGAGGAGAGAAACAGGATAACGTGTCTAATAACCACCATGGGTATAAACCATGACCTGGCACCTCAACCTATGTAAAGGACAGAAACAGGATAACGTGTCTAAGAAACCATGACCTGGAACCTCAACATGTCTAAAGGAGAGAAACAGGATAACCGTGTCTAATAACCACCTTGGGTATAAACCATGACCTGGCACCTCAACATGTCTAAAGGACAGAAACAGGATAACCGTATCTAATAACCACCATGGATATAAACCATGACCTGGCACCTCAACATGTCTAAAGGACAGAAACAGGATAACCGTGTCTAATAACCACCATGGGTATAAACCATGACCTGGTATCTCAACATGTCTAAAGGACGGAAACAGGATAACCGTGTCTAATAACGACCATGGGTATAAACCATGACCTGGTACCTGAACTTGTCTAAAGGACAGAAACAGGATAATCGTGTCTAATAACGACCATGGGTATAAACCATGACCTGGCACCTCAACATGTCGAAAGGACAGAAACAGGATAACCGTGTCTAATAACCACCATGGGTATAAACCATGACCTGGCACCTCAACATGTCTAAAGGAGAGAAACAAGATAACCGTGTCTAATAACCACCATGGGTATAAACCATGACCTGGCACCTCAACATGTCTAAAGGAGAGAAACAGGATAACCGTATCTAATAACCACCATGGGTAAAAACCATGATCTGGCACCTCAACATGTCTAAAGGACAGAAACAGGATAACGGTTTCTAATAACCACCATGGGTATAAACAATGACGTGGCACCTCAACCTATCTAAAGGACGGAAACAGGATAACCGTGTCTAATAAACCATGACCTGGCATCTCAACATGTCTAAAGGAGAGAAACAGGATAACCGTGTCTAATAACCACCATGGGTATAAACCATGACCTGGTACCTGAACATGTCTAAAGGAGAGAAACAGGATAACCGTGTCTAATAAAGACCATGGGTATAAACCATGACCTGGCACCTCAACCTGTCTAAAGGAGAGAAACAGGATAACCGTGTCTAATACCCACCATAGGTATAAACCATGACTTGGTACGTCAACATGTCTAAAGGACATAAACAGGATAACCGTGTCTAATAACCAACATGGGTATAAACCATGACCTGACATCTCAACATGTCTAAAGGAGAGAAACAGGATAACCGTGTCTAATAACCACCATGGGCATAAACCATGACCTGGCACGTCAACCTATCTAAAGGACAGAAACAGGATAACGTGTCTAGTAAACCATGACCTGGCATCTCAACATGTCTAAAGGAGTGAAACAGGATAACCGTGGCTAATAACCATCATGGGTATAAACCATGACCTGGCACGTCAACCTATCTAAAGGACAGAAACAGGATAACGTGTCTAGTAAACCACGACCTGGCATCTCAACATGTCTGAAGGACAGAAACAGGACAACCGTTTCTAATAACCACCATGGATATAAAGCATGTCTTGGAACCTCAACAGGCCTAAAGGAGAGAAACAGGATAACCGTGTCTAATAACCACCATGGGTATAAACCATGACCTGGAACCTCAACATGTCTAAAGGACAGAAACAGGATAACGTTTCTAATAACCACCATGGGTATAAACCATGACCGAGCACCTCAACATGTCTAAAGGAGAGAAACAGGATAACCGTATCTAATAACCACCATGGGTAAAAACCATGATCTGGCACCTCAACATGTCTAAAGGACAGAAACAGGATAACGGTTTCTAATAACCATCATGGGTATAAACCATGGCGTGGCACCTCAACCTATCTAAAGGACGGAAACAGGATAACCGTGTCTAATAAACCATGACCTGGCATCTCAACATGTCTAAAGGAGAGAAACAGGATAACCGTGTCTAATAACCACCATGGGTATAAACCATGACCTGGTACCTGAACATGTCTAAAGGAGAGAAACAGGATAACCGTGTCTAATAACGACCATGGGTATAAACCATGACCTGGTACCTCAACATGTCTAAAGGACAGAAACAGGATAACCGTGTCTAATAACCCCCATGGGTATAAACCATGACCTGGCACCTCAACCTGTCTAAAGGAGAGAAACAGGATAACCGTGTCTAATAACCACCATAGGTATAAACAATGACTTGGTACGTCAACATGTCTAAAGGACATAAACAGGATAACCGTGTCTAATAACCAACATGGGTATAAACCATGACCTGACATCTCAACATGTCTAAAGGAGAGAAACAGGATAACCGTGTCTAATAACCACCATGGGCATAAACCATGACCTGGCACGTCAACCTATCTAAAGGACAGAAACAGGATAACGTGTCTAGTAAACCATGACCTGGCATCTCAACATGTCTAAAGGAGAGAAACAGGATAACCGTGTCTAACAACGATCATGGGTATAAACCATGACCTGGCACCTCAACATGTCTAAAGGAGAGAAACAGAATACCCGTGTCTAATAACCACCATGGGTATAAACCATGACCTGGCACCTCAACATTTCTAAAGGAGAGAAACAAGATAACCGTGTCTAATAACCACCATGGGTATACACCATGACTTGGCATCTCAACATGTCTAAAGGAGAGAAACAGGATAACCGTGTCTAATAACCACCATGGGTATAAATCATGACGAGGCACCTCAACCTATCTAAAGGACAGAAACATGATAACCGTGTCTAATGAACCATGACCTGGCACCTCAACATGTCTAAAGGAGAGAAACAGGATAACCGTGTCTAATAACCACCATGGGTACAAACCATGACCTGGTACCTCAACATGTCTAAAGGAGAGAAACAGGATAACCGTGTCTAATAACCACTATGGGTATAAACCATGACGTGGCACCTCAACATGTCTAAAGGACAGAAACAGGATAGCCGTGTCTAATAAACCATGACCTGGCATCTCAACATGTCTAAAGGAGAGAAACAGGATAGCCGTGTTTAATAAACCATGACCTGGTATCTCAACATGTCTAAAGGAGAGAAACAGGATAACCGTGTCTAATAACCACCATGGATATTAACCATGACCTGGCACCTCAACATGTCTAAAGGAGAGAAACAAGATAGCCGTGTCTAATAACCACCATGGGTATGAACCATGACCTGGCACCTCAACATGTCTAAAGGAGAGAAACAGGATAACCGTGTCTAATAACCACCATGGGTATAAACCATGACCTGGTACCTCAACATGTCTAAAGGAGAGAAACAGGATAACCGTGTCTAATAACCACTATGGGTATAAACCATGACGTGGCACCTCAACATGTCTAAAGGACAGAAACAGGATAGCCGTGTCTAATAAACCATGACCTGGCATCTCAACATGTCTAAAGGAGAGAAACAGGATAGCCGTGTCTAATAAACCATGACCTGGCATCTCAACATGTCTAAAGGAGAGAAACAGGATAACCGTGTCTAATAACCACCATGGGTATAAACCATGACTTGGTACCTCAACATGTCTAAAGGAAAGAAACAGGATAACCGTGTCTAATAATCACCATGGGTATAAACCATGACCTGGTACCTCAACATGTCTAAAGGACAGAAACAGGATAACCGTTTCTAATAACTACCATGGGTATAAACCATGACTTGGTACCTCAACATGCCTAAAGGAGAGAAACAGGATAACCGTGTCTAATAACCACCATGGGCATAAACCATGACCTGGCACCTCAACATGTCTAAAGGACAGAAACAGGATAACGGTTTTTAATAACCACTATGGGTATAAACCATGACCAGGCACCTCAACATGTCTAGAGGAGAGAAACAGGATAACGTGTCTAATAACCACCATGGGTATAAACCATGACCTGGCACCTCAACCTATGTAAAGGACAGAAACAGGATAACGTGTCTAAGAAACCATGACCTGGAACCTCAACATGTCTAAAGGAGAGAAACAGGATAACCGTGTCTAATAACCACTATGGGTATAAACCATGACGTGGCACCTCAACATGTCTAAAGGACAGACACAGGATAGCCGTGTCTAATAAACCATGACCTGGCATCTCAACATGTCTAAAGGAGAGAAACAGGATAACCGTGTCTAATAACCACTATGGGTATAAACCATGACGTGGCACCTCAACATGTCTAAAAGACAGAAACAGGATAGCCGTGTCTAATAAACAATGACCTGGCATCTCAACATGTCTAAAGGAGAGAAACAGTATAGCCGTGTCTAATAAACCATGACCTGGTATCTCAACATGTCTAAAGGAGAGAAACAGGATAACCGTGTCTAATAACCACCATGGATATTAACCATGACCTGGCACCTCAACATGTCTAAAGGAGAGAAACAAGATAGCCGTGTCTAATAACCACCATGGGTATGAACCATGACCTGGAACCGCAACATGTCTAAAGGAGAGAAACAGGATAACCGTGTCTAATAACCACCATGGGTATAAACCATGACCTGGTACCTCAACATGTCTAAAGGAGAGAAACAGGATAACCGTGTCTAATAACCACTATGGGTATAAACCATGACGTGGCACCTCAACATGTCTAAAGGACAGAAACAGGATAGCCGTGTCTAATAAACCATGACCTGGCATCTCAACATGTCTAAAGGAGAGAAACAGGATAGCCGTGTCTAATAAACCATGACCTGGTATCTCAACATGTCTAAAGGAGAGAAACAGGATAACCGTGTCTAATAACCACCATGGGTATAAACCATGACTTGGTACCTCAACATGTCTAAAGGAAAGAAACAGGATAACCGTGTCTAATAATCACCATGGGTATAAACCATGACCTGGTACCTCAACATGTCTAAAGGACAGAAACAGGATAACCGTTTCTAATAACTACCATGGGTATAAACCATGACTTGGTACCTCAACATGCCTAAAGGAGAGAAACAGGATAACCGTGTCTAATAACCACCATGGGCATAAACCATGACCTGGCACCTCAACATGTCTAAAGGACAGAAACAGGATAACGGTTTCTAATAACCACCATGGGTATAAACCATGACCAGGCACCTCAACATGTCTAGAGGAGAGAAACAGGATAACGTGTCTAATAACCACCATGGGTATAAACCATGACCTGGCACCTCAACCTATGTAAAGGACAGAAACAGGATAACGTGTCTAAGAAACCATGACCTGGAACCTCAACATGTCTAAAGGAGAGAAACAGGATAACCGTGTCTAATAACCACCATGGGTATAAACCATGACCTGGCACCTCAACATGTCTAAAGGACAGAAACAGGATAACCGTGTCTAATAACCACCATGGGTATAAACCATGACCTGGTATCTCAACATGTCTGAAGGATGGAAACAGGATAACCGTGTCTAATAACGACCATGGGTATAAACCATGACCTGGTACCTGAACATGTCTAAAGGACAGAAACAGGATAATCGTGTCTAATAACGACCATGGGTATAAACCATGACCTGGCACCTCAACATGTCGAAAGGACAGAAACAGGATAACCGTGTCTAATAACCACCATGGATATAAACCATGACCTGGCACTTCAACATGTCTAAAGGAGAGAAACAAGATAACCGTGTCTAATAACCACCATGGGTATAAACCATGACCTGGCACCTCAACATGTCGAAAGGACAGAAACAGGATAACCGTGTCTAATAACCACCATGGGTATAAACCATGACCTGACATCTCAACATGTCTAAAGGAGAGAAACAGGATAACCGTGTTTAATAACCACCATGGGCATAAACCATGACCTGGTACGTCAACCTATCTAAAGGACAGAAACAGGATAACGTGTCTAGTAAACCATGACCTGGCATCTCAACATGTCTAAAGGAGAGAAACAGGATAACCGTGTCTAATAACCATCATGGGTATAAACCATGACCTGGCACCTCAACATGTCTAAAGGAGAGAAACAAGATAACCGTGTCTAATAACCACCATGGGTATACACCATGACTTGGCATCTCAACATGTCTAAAGGAGAGAAACAGGATAACCGTGTCTAATAACCACCATGGGTATAAACCATGACGTGGCACCTCAACCTATCTAAAGGACAGAAACATGATAACCGTGTCTAATAAACCATGACCTGGCATCTCAACATGTCTAAAGGAGAGAAACAGGATAACCGGGTCTAATAACCACCATGGGTATAAACCATGACCTGGCACCTCAACATGTCTAAAGGACAGAAACAGGATAACCGTATCTAATAACCACCATGGATATAAACCATGACCTGGCACCTCAACATGTCTAAAGGACAGAAACAGGATAACCGTGTCTAATAACCACCATGGGTATAAACCATGACCTGGTATCTCAACATGTCTAAAGGACGGAAACAGGATAACCGTGTCTAATAACGACCATGGGTATAAACCATGACCTGGTACCTGAACATGTTTAAAGGACAGAAACAGGATAACCGTGTCTAATAACGACCATGGGTATAAACCATGACCTGGCACCTCAACAAGTCGAAAGGACAGAAACAGGATAACCGTGTCTAATAACCACCATGAATATAAACCATGACCTGGCACCTCAACATGTCTAAAGGAGAGAAACAAGATAACCGTGTCTAATAACCACCATGGGTATAAACCATGACCTGGCACCTCAACATGTCGAAAGGACAGAAACAGGATAACCGTGTCTAATAACCACCATGGGTATAAACCATGACCTGGCACCTCAACATGTCGAAAGGACAGAAACAGGATAACCGTGTCTAATAATAACCATGGGTATAAACCATGACCTGGTACCTGAACATGTCTAAAGGACAGAAACAGGATAACCGTGTCTAATAACCACCATGGGTATAAACCATGACCTGGCACCTCAACATGTCTAAAGGAGAGAAACAAGATAACCGTGGCTAATAACCACCATGGGTATGAACCATGACCTGGCACCTCAACATGTCTAAAGGAGAGAAACAGGATAACCGTGTCTAATAACCACCATGGGTATAAACCATGACCTGGTACCTCAACATGTCTAAAGGAGAGAAACAGGATAACCGTGTCTAATAACCACTATGGGTATAAACCATGACGTGGCACCTCAACATGTCTAAAGGACAGAAACAGGATAGCCGTGTCTAATAAACCATGACCTGGCATCTCAACATGTCTAAAGGAGAGAAACAGGATAGCCGTGTCTAATAAACCATGACCTGGTATCTCAACATGTCTAAAGGAGAGAAACAGGATAACCGTGTCTAATAACCACCATGGATATTAACCATGACCTGGCACCTCAACATGTCTAAAGGAGAGAAACAAGATAGCCGTGTCTAATAACCACCATGGGTATGAACCATGACCTGGCACCTCAACATGTCTAAAGGAGAGAAACAGGATAACCGTGTCTAATAACCACCATGGGTATAAACCATGACCTGGTACCTCAACATGTCTAAAGGAGAGAAACAGGATAACCGTGTCTAATAACCACTATGGGTATAAACCATGACGTGGCACCTCAACATGTCTAAAGGACAGAAACAGGATAGCCGTGTCTAATAAACCATGACCTGGCATCTCAACATGTCTAAAGGAGAGAAACAGGATAGCCGTGTCTAATAAACCATGACCTGGTATCTCAACATGTCTAAAGGAGAGAAACAGGATAACCGTGTCTAATAACCACCATGGGTATAAACCATGACTTGGTACCTCAACATGTCTAAAGGAAAGAAACAGGATAACCGTGTCTAATAATCACCATGGGTATAAACCATGACCTGGTACCTCAACATGTCTAAAGGACAGAAACAGGATAACCGTTTCTAATAACTACCATGGGTATAAACCATGACTTGGTACCTCAACATGCCTAAAGGAGAGAAACAGGATAACCGTGTCTAATAACCACCATGGGCATAAACCATGACCTGGCACCTGAACATGTCTAAAGGACAGAAACAGGATAACGGTTTTTAATAACCACCATGGGTATAAACCATGACCAGGCACCTCAACATGTCTAGAGGAGAGAAACAGGATAACGTGTCTAATAACCACCATGGGTATAAACCATGACCTGGCACCTCAACCTATGTAAAGGACAGAAACAGGATAACGTGTCTAAGAAACCATGACCTGGAACCTCAACATGTCTAAAGGAGAGAAACAGGATAACCGTGTCTAATAACCACTATGGGTATAAACCATGACGTGGCACCTCAACATGTCTAAAGGACAGACACAGGATAGCCGTGTCTAATAAACCATGACCTGGCATCTCAACATGTCTAAAGGAGAGAAACAGGATAACCGTGTCTAATAACCACTATGGGTATAAACCATGACGTGGCACCTCAACATGTCTAAAGGACAGAAACAGGATAGCCGTGTCTAATAAACCATGACCTGGCATCTCAACATGTCTAAAGGAGAGAAACAGGATAGCCGTGTCTAATAAACCATGACCTGGTATCTCAACATGTCTAAAGGAGAGAAACAGGATAACCGTGTCTAATAACCACCATGGATATTAACCATGACCTGGCACCTCAACATGTCTAAAGGAGAGAAACAAGATAGCCGTGTCTAATAACCACCATGGGTATGAACCATGACCTGGAACCTCAACATGTCTAAAGGAGAGAAACAGGATAACCGTGTCTAATAACCACCATGGGTATAAACCATGACCTGGTACCTCAACATGTCTAAAGGAGAGAAACAGGATAACCGTGTCTAATAACCACTATGGGTATAAACCATGACGTGGCACCTCAACATGTCTAAAGGACAGAAACAGGATAGCCGTGTCTAATAAACCATGACCTGGCATCTCAACATGTCTAAAGGAGAGAAACAGGATAGCCGTGTCTAATAAACCATGACCTGGTATCTCAACACGTCTAAAGGAGAGAAACAGGATAACCGTGTCTAATAACCACCATGGGTATAAACCATGACTTGGTACCTCAACATGTCTAAAGGAAAGAAACAGGATAACCGTGTCTAATAATCACCATGGGTATAAACCATGACCTGGTACCTCAACATGTCTAAAGGACAGAAACAGGATAACCGTTTCTAATAACTACCATGGGTATAAACCATGACTTGGTACCTCAACATGCCTAAAGGAGAGAAACAGGATAACCGTGTCTAATAACCACCATGGGCATAAACCATGACCTGGCACCTCAACATGTCTAAAGGACAGAAACAGGATAACGGTTTCTAATAACCACCATGGGTATAAACCATGACCAGGCACCTCAACATGTCTAGAGGAGAGAAACAGGATAACGTGTCTAATAACCACCATGGGTATAAACCATGACCTGGCACCTCAACCTATGTAAAGGACAGAAAGAGGATAACGTGTCTAAGAAACCATGACCTGGCATCTCAACATGTCTAAAGGAGAGAAACAGGATAACCGTGTCTAATAACCATCATGGGTATAAACCATGACCTGGCACCTCAACATGTCTAAAGGAGAGAAACAAGATAACCGTGTCTAATAACCACCATGGGTATACACCATGACTTGGCATCTCAACATGTCTAAAGGAGAGAAACAGGATAACCGTGTCTAATAACCACCATGGGTATAAACCATGACGTGGCACCTCAACCTATCTAAAGGACAGAAACATGATAACCGTGTCTAATAAACCATGACCTGGCATCTCAACATGTCTAAAGGAGAGAAACAGGATAACCGGGTCTAATAACCACCATGGGTATAAACCATGACCTGGCACCTCAACATGTCTAAAGGACAGAAACAGGATAACCGTATCTAATAACCACCATGGATATAAACCATGACCTGGCACCTCAACATGTCTAAAGGACAGAAACAGGATAACCGTGTCTAATAACCACCATGGGTATAAACCATGACCTGGTATCTCAACATGTCTAAAGGACGGAAACAGGATAACCGTGTCTAATAACGACCATGGGTATAAACCATGACCTGGTACCTGAACATGTTTAAAGGACAGAAACAGGATAACCGTGTCTAATAACGACCATGGGTATAAACCATGACCTGGCACCTCAACAAGTCGAAAGGACAGAAACAGGATAACCGTGTCTAATAACCACCATGAATATAAACCATGACCTGGCACCTCAACATGTCTAAAGGAGAGAAACAAGATAACCGTGTCTAATAACCACCATGGGTATAAACCATGACCTGGCACCTCAACATGTCGAAAGGACAGAAACAGGATAACCGTGTTTAATAACCACCATGGGTATAAACCATGACCTGGCACCTCAACATGTCGAAAGGACAGAAACAGGATAACCGTGTCTAATAATGACCATGGGTATAAACCATGACCTGGTACCTGAACATGTCTAAAGGACAGAAACAGGATAACCGTGTCTAATAACCACCATGGGTATAAACCATGACCTGGCACCTCAACATGTCGAAACGACAGAAACAGGATAACCGTGTCTAATAACGACCATGGGTATAAACGATGACCTGGCACCTCAACATGTCTAAAGGACAGAAACAGGATAACCGTGTCTAATAACCACCATGGGTATAAACCATGACCTGGTACCTCAACATGTCTAAAGGACAGAAACAGGATAACCGTGCCAAATAACCACCATGGGTATAAACCATGACCTGGCACCTCAACATGTCGAAAGGACAGAAACAGGATAACCGTGTCTAATAACCACCATGGGTATAAACCATGACTTGGTACCTCAACATGTGGAACGGACAGAAACAGGAAAACCGTGTCTAATAACCACCATGGGTATAAACCATGACTTGGTACCTCAACATGTCTAAAGGACAGAAACAGGAAAACGTGTCTAATAACCACCATGGGTATAAACCATGACTTGGTACCTCAACCTGACTAAAGGACGGAAACAGGATAACCGTGTCTAATAACCACCATGGGTATAAACCATGACCTGGCACCTCAACATGTCTAAAGGACAGAAACAGGATAATCGTTTCTAGTAATCACCATGGGTATACACCATGAGTTGGTACCTCAACATGTCTAAAGGACAGAAACAGGATAGCGTGTCTAATAACGACCATGGGTATAAACCATGACCTGGTACCTCAACATGTCTAAAGGAAAGAAACAGGATAACCGTGTCTAATAACCACCATGGGTATAAACCATGACTTGGTACCTCAACATGTCTAAAGGACAGAAACAGGAAAACCGTGTCTAATAACCACCATGGGTATAAACCATGAATTGGTACCTCAACCTGTCTAAAGGACGGAAACAGGATAACCGTGTCTAATAACCACCATGGGTATAAACCATGACCTGGCACCTCAACATGTCTAAAGGACAGAAACAGGATAATCGTTTCTAGTAATCACCATGGGTATAAACCATGAGTTGATACCTCAACATGTCTAAAGGACAGAAACAGGATAGCGTGTCTAATAACGACCATGGGTATAAACCATGACCTGGTACCTCAACATGTCTAAAGGAAAGAAACAGGATAACCGTGTCTAATAACGACCATGGGTATAAACCATGACCTGGTACCTCAACATGTCTAAAGGAAAGAAACAGGATAATCGTTTCTAGTAATCACCATGGGTATACAACTTCACTTGGCACCTCAATATTTCTAAAGGATCGAAACGGATAACCATAATCCAGTAAGGTCACCTATACATGAGGGAGGAGAACCTTGGCTATAACAATAATTACATTATACTAATTTATTGAAAAGTATATCTCATGATACCGTATTTTACCTGCCTCAAGATTGGTAGAAATAGAATAGAATACAGCGTGTGCAATTTTCATAATAAATTCAGTAAATTAATGAAATTTAACAAAATTACAAACACAAATTATCACAATATTTTATTTGTTTTGTTTTGATTATCCACTCTGGTTTTCTGTAACGTTTATTTGAATACAATTTTCAAAAGCGTAAATAATTTGTTAAAATAGTTTCCTCCAATATTATTTGAATAAATCGGGTTAAAGGGAACCACCAACGAATTGAAATGAGAAAAAACAAAAAGAAATAATGTCATTAGTTATTCACGTTACACACAAATTGTACTTTTAATCATAATTCTAAAAGGAAATAAGACTTTGGCCAATAAAAAATCGTTTTAATCAAAACGGGTTCCAACTGCCAATCTTAAAATCTTAGAAATAGATGCAAGATAGCACTAACACATAAATACATGACCGCTCACTTTCCTGGCCTGAGACAGATACTCCAAGAGTGGCGGGGTTAAACTAGTCAAACATCCCTTATATCATAAAACATTTTCTCTAGCGATACGAGTTCATTTACTAACAGATAAGTTCATTTACGTAAACATGCTTTAAATGTAATTTCGCTGTAAATATTATAATTTATGGTACAAGGGCAGCACACATGAGACAAACCTGATTTCGAAATAAACGTGTTAGGGAATGACGTCAAACATGAAATCGTGCTTTTCCTATTTTCTTCTGTCTCGATAGAATTATGTTAAATGTACAATATGAAAAACAAAGTATTAACAACAATATATAAAATCCAAAGTAATAAAAACAATATATAAAATCCAAATATGAAAAAACAGTATATAAGATATAAGATATAAAAACAAAACAAGATATAAAATCCAAATTATAAAAACAATACATAAAATACAAAGTATTTAAAACAATACATAGAATACAAAGTATTAAAAACAATACATAAAATACAAAGTATTAAAAACAATACATAAAATACAAAGTATTAAAAACAATACATAAAATACAAAGTATTAAAAACAATACATAAAATACAAAGTATTAAAAACAATACATAAAATACAAAGTATTAAAAACAATACATAAAATACAAAGTATTAAAAACAATGCATAAAATACAAAGTATTAAAAACAATATATAAAATACAAAGTATTAAAAACAATATATAAAATACAAAGTATTAAAAACAATGCATAAAATACAAAGTATTTAAAACAATACATAGAATACAAAGTATTAAAATACAAAGTATTAAAAACAATACATAAAATACAAAGTATTAAAAACAATGAATAAAATACAAAGTATTTAAAACAATACATAGAATACAAAGTATTAAAGTACAAAGTATTAAAAACAATACATAAAATACAAAGTATTAAAAACAATACATAAAATACAAAGTATTAAAAACAATACATAAAATACAAAGTATTAAAAACAATACATAAAATACAAAGTATTAAAAACAATACATAAAATACAAAGTATTAAAAACAATACATAAAATACAAAGTATTAAAAACAATACATAAAATGCAAAGTATTAAAAACAATACATAAAATACAAAGTATTAAAAACAATACATAAAATACAAAGTATTAAAAACAATATATAAAATACAACGTATTAAAAACAATACATAAAATACAAAGTATTAAAAACAATACATAAAATACAAAGTATTAAAAACAATACATAAAATACAAAGTATTAAAAACAATGCATAAAATACAAAGTATTAAAAACAATATATAAAATACAAAGTATTAAAAACAATATATAAAATACAAAGTATTAAAAACAATGCATAAAATACAAAGTATTTAAAACAATACATAGAATACAAAGTATTAAAAACAATACATAAAATACAAAGTATTAAAAACAATACTTAAAATACAAAGTATTAAAAACAATACATAAAATACAAAGTATTAAAGACAATATATAAAATCCAAAGTAATAAAAACAATATATAAAATCCAAATATGAAAAAACAGTATATAAGATATAAGATATAAAAACAAAACAAGATATAAAATCCAAATTATAAAAACAATACATAAAATACAAAGTATTTAAAACAATACATAGAATACAAAGTATTAAAAACAATACATAAAATACAAAGTATTAAAAACAATACATAAAATGCAAAGTATTAAAAACAATACATAAAATACAAAGTATTAAAAACAATATATAAAATACAAAGTATTAAAAACAATACATAAAATACAAAGTATTAAAAACAATACATAAAATACAAAGTATTAAAAACAATATATAAAATACAACGTATTAAAAACAATACATAAAATACAAAGTATTAAAAACAATACATAAAATACAAAGTATTAAAAACAATACATAAAATACAAAGTATTAAAAACAATGCATAAAATACAAAGTATTAAAAACAATATATAAAATACAAAGTATTAAAAACAATATATAAAATACAAAGTATTAAAAACAATGCATAAAATACAAAGTATTTAAAACAATACATAGAATACAAAGTATTAAAAACAATACATAAAATACAAAGTATTAAAAACAATACTTAAAATACAAAGTATTAAAAACAATACATAAAATACAAAGTATTAAAGACAATATATAAAATCCAAAGTAATAAAAACAATATATAAAATCCAAATATGAAAAAACAGTATATAAGATATAAGATATAAAAACAAAACAAGATATAAAATCCAAATTATAAAAACAATACATAAAATACAAAGTATTTAAAACAATACATAGAATACAAAGTATTTAAAACAATACATAGAATACAAAGTATTAAAAACAATACATAAAATACAAAGTATTAAAAACAATACATAAAATACAAAGTATTAAAAACAATACATAAAATACAAAGCATTAAAAACAATACATAAAATACAAAGTATTAAAAACAATACATAAAATACAAAGTATTAAAAACAATACATAAAATACAAAGTATTAAAAACAATGCATAAAATACAAAGTATTAAAAACAATATATAAAATACAAAGTATTAAAAACAATATATAAAATACAAAGTATTAAAAACAATGCATAAAATACAAAGTATTTAAAACAATACATAGAATACAAAGTATTAAAATACAAAGTATTAAAAACAATACATAAAATACAAAGTATTAAAAACAATGCATAAAATACAAAGTATTTAAAACAATACATAGAATACAAAGTATTAAAATACAAAGTATTAAAAACAATACATAAAATACAAAGTATTAAAAACAATACATAAAATACAAAGTATTAAAAACAATACATAAAATACAAAGTATTAAAAACAATACATAAAATACAAAGTATTAAAAACAATACATAAAATACAAAGTTTTAAAAACAATACATAAAATACAAAGTATTAAAAACAATACATAAAATACAAAGTATTAAAAACAATACATAAAATACAAAGTATTAAAAACAATACATAAAATACAAAGTATTAAAAACAATACATAAAATACAAAGTATTAAAAACAATATATAAAATACAAAGTATTAAAAACAATACATAAAATACAAAGTATTAAAATCAATACATAAAATACAAAGTATTAAAAACAATATATAAAATACAAAGTATTAAAAACAATACATAAAATGCAAAGTATTAAAATCAATACATAGAATACAAAGTATTACAAAAAATATATTAAATACAAAGTATTAAAAACAATACATAAAATACAAAGTATTAAAAATAATGCACAAAATACAAAGTATTAAAAACAGTATATAAAATACAAAGTATTAAAAACAATACATTAAATATAAATTATTAGAAACAATACATAAAATACAAAGTATTAAGAACAATACCTAAAATACAAAGTATTAAAAACAATACATAAAATACAAAGTATTACAAAAAATATATTAAATACAAAGTATTAAAAACAATACATAAAATACAAAGTATTAAAAATAATACATAAAATACAAAGTGTTAAAAACAATACATAAAATACAAAGTATTAAAAACAATATATTAAATATAACGTATTAAAAACAATACATAAAATACAAAGTATTAAAAACAATATATTAAATACAAAGTATTAAAAACAATACATAAAATACAAAGTATTAAAAACAATACATAAAATACAAAGTATTATAAACAATACATAAAATACAAAGTATTAAAAACAATAAATAAAATACAAAGTATTAAAAACAATAAATAAAATACAAATTATAAAAAAAGAAACAATACATAAAATACAAAGTATTAAAAACAATACATAAAATACAAAGTATTAAAAACAATACATAAAATACAAAGTATTAAAAACAATACATAAAATACAAAGTATTAAAAACAATACATAAAATACAAAGTATTACAAAAAATATATTAAATACAAAGTATTAAAAACAATACATAAAATACAAAGTATTAAAAATATTACATAAAATACAAAGTATTAAAAACAATACATAAAATACAAAGTATTAAAAACAATACATAAAATACAAAGTATTAAAAACAATACATAAAATACAAAGTATTAAAAACAATACATAAAATACAAAGTATTAAAAACAATACATAAAATACAAAGTATTAAAAACAATATATAAAATACAAAGTTTTAAAACAATACATAAAATACAAAGTATTAAAAACAATACATAAAATACAAAACATCAAATACAAAACAGGTTAATGATAAAGTGAATTAAATGTCCAGGTTATCTATTTCCTAATTACTATTCAAATTGAAAATTCAGAAGATTAATCACATGTTGGCGTTGATACGTAATTTTTCCGAGGCTAGACGACAAGTGAAAAATGTATTCCTCAAAGTCAGTGACGTATTCAATTACAGGATGTATCAAGTAAATGTGAAATACCTCAAGGGAGACAGACATCTGTGAATTACTAGATAATGGCTGTTTATCTATGATTAATGAGAATTAAGGTACGACAATGGAACTGTGGAAGGTATTTGATATCTTGACAAAATAATTATATGTATTATATATATTTGTTCTACTATACAAGCAATTTCAGATTGATATCATGGCCAATGGTTCCTGTGGAGTTTGTAGTGTTTAAAGTCTTTCTACCGTTATATCCGTGATCCTCAATATGAATTAGATTACTTGAAAGGTATTATATTAAAGATATAATCCATTGTTTAATGGCAGTAAATCACATTAAAGGAGAACGTTAAACTGTTATATAACTCATCATCTAATATAATACAGATTTGGTTATTTAAGCATTTATTAATAAGTAGAATTTCACAGTACGGAAAATATGGTCATCTTTGATTCTCTTATCTGTCTAATACGAGAATATACTGTACTTTTTGTTTAAGCGTAATATAAAAACATCATATTATTAAAGTACAGAACGGTTAAACATGAAGGGTTTATCAGTATACTGAACTAAATGCTGTTGATCTCTAGTAATCTGCTATATTAGTACAATGGTATTAACGGTGTTACGGAAACAAATCGGTCAGTTTTAATAAATGGGTATCTTTACATTCTCAATATAACCAACAGTGTAATTAAATATAGTATCACTTACACGACGGGTACAACTAGTGAAGCAGTAACTACCTACCCTTCCGGAGTTCAACCCCGGATTTTAGTGGGGTTCCTGTTACTCGATCTTTAGTTTTATGTGTATGTTTTGTAGATCGTTTTTTGACCCTTTGTACTTTCTCTTTTGGCAATTGTGTTATCTGTCCTTCGACTTACGGATTCTGATTTCCCCTTTAGTATCTTCAAACTCTTCTTTCATTTAGCTAGAATAAAATAAGAACATTTTTACCGTAAATCTTAGGTTCTTATCTGTATAATACCAACATTGTGTTAATTAAGTTTAAGAACAATTCGTTCAAGAAAAATGATCATCGCGACATTCTCAATGCTACAGAAATGTAGACAAACATGACTACAGTTCATTAAGCTAGGAGTATCTATAGCATTTATCGGTAACCCATTATACAAACTGATTCTAGAATGATATGAGATAACCCATTGTTTTATTACTGTAAGTAGCATTAGTAGTGAATGCTACACTGTTATATAAACCATTTTGTCGATGATTTGTAAATTTTCCTTTTGATCTTTGCGTAAGATACTATTTATTACCAAGCAACAAACGTGATACAAACATATCGCAGTTTATATTTATTATTGAAATTTATAAATTCATCAATGAAATGTAATTATTATTAAAACAAGGTTATTTTGCTGATCTCATCTATTCCGTTGTACTCGAAATGAAGAATACCACAGAGAGAGCTAGGTCTGCTTCGTACCTTGACCTACATCTCGAAATTGACAGTAAAGGCCGGTTTAGATCGAAAAGTTACGACAAAGGAGATGATTTAAATTGTCCTATTGTGAACTTTCCATTTATTAATAGGGACAGTCCATTACACCTGCGTGTGGAGTATATATGATCTGATTTTATAGATGTTGTGATCCCTGTCATAATTCCCTTGCTTGTAACAAGACAACTACCTAATCATTATAGATGTTGTGATCCCTGTCATAATTCCCTTGCTTGTAACAAGAAAACTACCTAACCATTACAGATGTTGTGATCCCTGTCATAATTCCCTTGCTTGTAACAAGAAAACTACCTAACCCTTATAGATGTTATGATCCCTGTCATAATTCCCTTGCTTGTAACAAGACAACTACCTAACCATTACAGATGTTGTGATCCCTGTCATAATTCCCTTGCTTGTAACAAGACAACTACATAACCATTACAGATGTTGTGACCCCTGTCATAATTCCCTTGCTTGTAACAAGAAAACTACCTAACCATTATAGATGTTGTGATCCCTGTCATAATTCCCTTGCTTGTAACAAGAAAACTACCTAACCATTATAGATGTTGTGATCCCATTTATACTTCCCTTGCTTGTATAGGTTAATTTGAAGTCATCACCTCGAAAACTGTACGGTTGCCATCATGACTTACGGAAAATGTGTGTCAAAAATGACCAAGGATACAATCTACTTGTAATCACAATCTCCCCACCCTTCCGGATCACATGCGCGCTCGATTGTTAGAGGTGTTCGTGTTGCTCTATCCTTAGTTTACTGTATAATGGTTTGTAGATCATTAGTTTGGAGATTACATTGTCTGTTCATTGATTTACAGATTCTGATTACCAATTTGGTATATTCAAACTTTTCTAGAAAAGCACTAAATTACATATCTATGTTTTTCTAATGTGACTTAATATTAGCGTCACCTTGACAAATTCTTAAAATGGCTTCCTCATCGAACCTACTCCATTCTGGTAAACCAACCCAACGATATTATGTAGCCTAATATAAATGTGATTGTTTAATGATTTGTTCGTAAGTAAGAGATTCAAAATATGGGCGTGTTCGTCTTATGTTCTCATCTGTATAATACGAACACATTTTGTCATTTTCGTTTAAGAAAACAATATGCTGATCAAAATGGTTATCGCGACATTCTCAATCGCTATTACAATGGAGGCAAACATATAATCACATGCCTATAGTTATTTAAGTTAGAAATCTTTTTAGCATAAATACAAGACAACGTCGCCCTGAACATGACTTATAATAAGAGTGCATATGACAAGAGACACAAGTGAAGTATAATGCTAAAGTCTAAGATATCAAGAAGTTCTGGAAATTAAGATTTTTATTAAGATTGGATCAAGGAAGTCCGCTTGACAGGACACTAGATGTTTATGATTGACCATGTTTAATTAGAACTGACCATATCAGGAAATATAATCTATGCAAACTCTGTATTCGATCGAAAGATGAATTATAGATATATTTCACGCTGAGTAACAGCTGGTGTCTGTCCATACATACAGTTATAGGTGACAAATTTATAAGGAAATATGACAAAAATAGATGTGACCTTTACTGGTCATGATGAATAAGAGGCCAATGCTATTGCCGTCTTTGTGTATACTGGTTCTCATTGTTTTACCTTTTTGAGTATTGAATTAAAATTAGAGAGCTAGTGTGTTAAACATTATCACATGATTAGTCGAATGTTTTAAGTCCACTATAACCTATAGATTCACACTGTGTCTTCTGCGAAAAGAAAAAAACTATCACCTTACGATCTCTTATAGCTTTAGAGCACAACACTCCAAAATTCAATCGGAAAATCGCAAAAACAGAGAAACAATCGACACCCCTAACAAACATATACACAACAGTACACTCTCCATGCTTGGTACAGGTACTTCAATATAACAAATATATGTAGCAATATTCCAGCAGTGGCTGCATATGGTGTATACATCTCTCAATTAAAATCTGATTCAACCCACCATTTCTTTAGAAATGCCTGTACCAAGACAGGGTCATTACGTTTGCACAGTTTTCCGGTTGTTGACTGATTTTGTCTGTTTATATAATTATGAGTTTTGACTTTCCATTTGTAAGATTGTTCGGAATTCGGTAATTTTGTTATTACTCCTATTTAATCCAATATTCCAGAGCATATGGTTCCTATCAGGATTTCAGAGTGTTGCTGCAAACAAGAAATCTACTGAAACAATGGTTCGTATTGGTTTACTTGAAGTCATCACTTCGGAAGCTTTACGGTCGCCACCATGACTTGATTAACCGTTACAGACCATCTGTCACAAATAACCACTGATATGTTCTACTTGTAAGAACTTTCCGGTCCTTTCCTGGAGCCGGAACTGCTTGCCCTTCTGGAACACATGAGTTCAACCTCGGTTTATAGCGGGGTTCGTCTTACTCGATCTTTAGTTTTATTTGTTATGTCCATAGATCGGTGTTTGTCCTTTTTCATTTGACCATTGTGTTGTCTGTCCTTTGATTTACGGATTCCGATTTCCCCTTTGGTATCTTCAAACTCTTCTTTAATTTCGTTTAATTTTAATGCAAATTAAATTGCAGGTTTAGTGATCCTGATATCTACTGTTCGTTTGCGGGGATTTCAATATAGTATTAGATAACAGTATACAAAGAATGTACATTGTTACAAATGGGTACATATTACCAACATATTGATATGGTTATCTCAGGAAGAGCTTGAAGATACCAAAGGGACAATCAGAATCCGTATATCGAAGAAGAACAGACAACATAACGGCCAAATTAAAAAGTACAAAAGGACAAACAACGATCCACAAAACATACACATAGAACTAAAGATCGAGTAACACGAACCCCACTCAAAACTGGGGGTGCACTCAGATGCCCCAGAAGGGTAGGCAGTTCCTGTTCCACTAGTGACACCCGTCGTGTTAATCTAGTTACAAACCCGGTGATAAGTGTGAATGAGGAAAGGACCGGGAAGTGGAACATATCCGTGGTCATTTGTGTCACATATATTCCATAGCGATCAACCAAGTCGTGGTGGTGAACGTGAAGACTTCAACTTTACCAAAATGATGAATTTATATCCCGAAATATATAAATGTTATCAGATATTTATCAGTTACAATCGTCACTCTAAAGAGGTAAGCCAATACTCTCACAGTTTATCTGATATCGAAAAAGTTGTGCGTATTGATATTGTGATATATTACAGTTGTAAGGCTAATTCAGTTCATGGAATAGGAATTTACCCGTATCAGGAATACATCACAATACACAATTAGCATTAAATATATACCATAAAGACCATTAGTTGGCTCATTTTACATAGATCATTCACGTCATGATATCATTTATTAAAAAATAGTCGTAAAATTATTGTACTTGCACAGAACAGACGCAGGTTGACACTATTTCCGATGGTATAAATGACAATGATAGGCATGCTCACGGATAATGTTTAGTTATTATCATAAAACATGCCTTCCCCTGTCTCATATCCGGTCCGACCGATTCTTGGAAACATATATATCTTCTATTGTTTCTTCTTATTGTATAGTATCGATATATGTATATGCGCAAGATAAATTGTATTCTAGGGAAAGTTAAAACCAACTGGGTTTCATATAGTATTGATAATAGACAAGCAATATCCGATGCTTCAAAGATAAGTCGACTAGATTTATCAGCCCGTAAAATTCAAATACTATTGCAAACCATTAAAGATGTAGAAAAAACTATTGATCCAAATTAGATTATTCCAGAAACACGCCGTGCTCAAACTAGATTATTCCAGAAACACGCCGTGCTCACTAAAGTAGATATATACATTTGTATTATTTAGTTTGTCTAAAGTAGTTATCACTTCCTGTTGAAGTTATCTCCCGTTAAATATTTGCTGGAATTAGTTAACATTTAAAACTAATAAGATATAAGACATTAAAACTTCATGATTGAACTCTTGACATTTGATATACATTAAGAATTCAATCACAATTCAAAATTAAATTATTAAGTATAGACATAGATAACCTTTATCTGGAGAAACCACGAACAAACTCAATAATCTAACAGGTTAATTGTCGACTAAAATAACTGTTTCGAAATGCTAGCTGTCTTCCATCAGAAACATCTAATATTTGTTTAATAGTTTTATTCGTTTTGGTATGATGGAGTTTCACAGACATTTAAAAACTGCCTAAAATAAAACAGTAAGATTTATCAAATATGGCAGACTATGACTTATTATTCTCCAGGAGGTAACTTCTAACCACTAACTGATTAGTAATACCAAATCATTTCATTTATATATGTACAAGTAGATGAAACACAAGATTCAATGATTTGATGTCATTGCAAGTAATTAAATCATAAATCCAACTATTTGGTAATTCTCAACCATCTTTACTTTATAGTAGAGATTGCTATGAGTTTGTATTGTTCAGATGGTTAAGAAGATTTGTTGAGTTATTGCTAATTGTAGGAGAAGAGTTTGAAGATACCATAGGGGTAATCAGAATCCGTATATCGCAAAAGAACATACAACACAATGGTCATATGTTAATTAATTTACTATAGAAACTCTGTATCATTGGCTATGTACAAGTGTATGCCCATTGTTGGTTCCTTGGATGATTATTTTCTGTTTGCTTCTATTTCCCTTTTCTATATAAAAATCAGGATTGTCTTGTAGACTATTGGGACTGAGTCAGATTATTGGGTTGTTCACGGTAATACTGTGCTTGTAGATGTCATGGTACAATGAGAACATTTGTTTCACCTATTAGTAAACAGTTCACTATAAACATATATATTGATATACTTGACATATGCTACCATTGTAAGCTGAAGTGTACATTACACATTTATTGTAACATTATACACTATAATGTTTAACATTACAATGGTTGATTACATTACACTTATCATATAGATAGTTAGTATATGCTTAAACAAATTTATAGCGTAATCCTGATTACATTCAATTCTGTCATTGATTAATTACATCAAAAATCAAGTTATCAATATACTGTGATTTGTGTTAATTAAATAATGGATGAATCTGTTGTACATTAGAACTGTATCTAAACATGTCATTCATTAGTGGATATGTGTCATTTGTATATCATCTATATCTATATTTGTGCACTACTTTCATACAACAAATCAGGGCACTGAATATGCATGATTTTAAAGAATCAATAACAGGCAGTTTTACGAAAGCTTATAACAGCGTTATATCACAACTTTTATATAACCGTTGATTAGGTCTGTTCGGTTTGATTTGATGCCAGTTTCCTGTGATACTTCTTGTGAACAGTTATAATTTGCTTTATCCCACAGAAATAATCACATTTTATTTTAATGTGTTACTATGCAAGTCGTGTAAGTTTCATATTAAAATAATATGTTTCATGATATTGTCAACAAGGGATTAATATTGTGGAAATGTACACGAAAGAGGTAAGACAAATTAAAGCAAACAGAAATACACCAACATATATTCATGTATACACGGCAGACAGTTTTAAACTGTCGATTGATATCTAACAAATGTAAGACAATTTCTTGATTCTTTCCGTTGGTTATGTTTTGTTATTGTGTTGTGCTACCGAACACGCGACACATATTTTTTTTTAATTAATCCAATTTAATGATATCTGAGACGAAAAACATTACTGTCACGCATATCCATGCAATGTTTGTTATCCACTCACTTGTAAGCAAGATGCTTTCTCACACTCTATTAGAGGTTTTATTTATACTCATTATTGAGTATCTCGCTGTGACTGTAATATGACTTTCTCACACTCTATTAGAGGTTTTATTTATGCTCATTACTGAGTATCTCGCTGTGACTGTAATATGACTTTCTCACACTCTATTAGAGGTTTTATTTATGCTCATTATTGAGTATCTCGCTGTGACTGTAATATGACTTTCTCACACTCTATTAGAGGTTTTATTTATGCTCATTACTGAGTATCTCGCTGTGACTGTAATATGACTTTCTCACACTCTATTAGAGGTTTTATTTATGCTCATTATTGAGTATCTCGCTATGACTGTAAGATGACTTTCTCACACTCTATTAGAGGTTTTATTTATACTCATTATTGAGTATCTCGCTGTGACTGTAATATGACTTTCTCACACTCTATTAGAGGTTTTATTTATGCTCATTACTGAGTATCTCGCTGTGACTGTAATATGACTTTCTCACACTCTATTAGAGGTTTTATTTATGCTCATTATTGAGTATCTCGCTGTGACTGTAATATGACTTTCTCACACTCTATTAGAGGTTTTATTTATGCTCATTACTGAGTATCTCGCTGTGACTGTAATATGACTTTCTCACACTCTATTAAAGGTTTTATTTATGCTCATTATTGAGTATCTCGCTATGACTGTAAGATGACTTTCTCACACTCTATTAGAGGTTTTATTTATGCTCATTATTGAGTATCTCGCTATGACTGTAAGATGACTTTTTCACACTCTATTAGAGGTTTTATTTATGCTCATTATTGAGTATCTTGCTGTGACTGTAAGATGACTTTCTCACACTCAATTAGAGGTATTATTTATGCTCATTATTGAGTATCTCTCGCTGTGACTGTAAGATGACTTTCTCACACTCAATTAGAGGTTTTATTTATGCTCATTATTGAGTATCTCGCTGTGACTGTAAGATGACTTTCTCACACTCTTTTAGAGGTTTTATTTATACTCATTATTGAGTATCTCGCTGTGACTGTAAGATGACTTTCTCACACTCTATTAGAGGTTTTATTTATGCTCATTATTGAGTATCTCTCGCAGTAACTGTAAGATGACTTTCTCACACTCTATTAGAGGTTTTATTTATGCTCATTATTGAGTATCTCTCGCTGTGACTGTAAGATTACTTTTTCACACTCTATTAGAGGTTTTATTTATACTCATTATTGAGTATTTCTCGCTGTGATTGTAAGATAACTTTCTCACACTCTATTAGAGGTTTTATTCATACTCATTATTGCGTATCTCTCGCTGTGACTGTAAGATGACTTTCTCACACTAGAGGTTTTATTTATGCTCATTATTGAGTATCTTGCTGTGATTGTAAGATGACTTTCTCACACTCTATTAGAGGTTTTATTTATACTCATTATTGAGTATCTCGCTGTGACTGTAAGAAGACTTTCTCACACTATATTAGAGGTTTTATTTATGCTCATTATTGAGTATCTCGCTGTGACTGTAAGATGACTTTCTCACACACTATTAGAGGTTTTATTTATGCTCATTATTGAGTATCTCGCTGTGACTATAAGATGACTTTCTCACACTATATTAGAAGTTTTATTTATGCTCATTATTGAGTATCTCGCTGTGACTGTAAGATAACTTTCTCACACTCTATTAGAGGTTTTATTGATGCTCATTATTGAGTATCTCTCGCTTATGACTGTAAGATGACTTTCTCACACTCAATTAGAGGTTTTATTTATGCTCATTATTGAGTATCTCGCTGTGACTGTAAGATGACTTTCTCACACTCTATTAGAGGTTTTATTTATACTCATTATTGAGTATCTCGCTGTGACTGTAAGATGACTTTCTCACACTCTATTAGAGGTTTTATTTATGCTCATTATTGAGTATCTCTCACTGTGACTGTAAGATGACTTTTTCACACTCTATTAGAGGTTCTATTTATACTCATTATTGAGTATCTCTCGCTGTGACTGTAAGATGACTTTCTCACACTCTATTAGAGGTTTTATTCATACTCATTATTGAGTATCTCTCGCTGTGACTGTAAGATGACTTTCTCACACTCTATTAGAGGTTTTATTTATGCTCATTATTGAGTATCTCGCTTATATTTACTATGATCTATAAAATGAATTAAACAAATATTGTTGCCGCATACATTACGGTAACAAGGCATAACATAAATTTACAAGGAAGGGTATGATATTTTCTATAAAAAGTTTGAAGATACCAGAGGGGTAATCAGAAGCTAACATAGAAGGACAGGGAAACAATGGCCAACATAAAAGGACAAAAGGACAAACAATTATCTACAAAACACTACACAGAACATTAACGATTGAGCAACACGAACCCGGGGTGAACTTATTGAGTTCCAAAAGGGTTAACAGTTCCTGCTCCACTTTTATATTATTTGACTTTTCCAATCTTTTCACTTTGAGCGTACATGATGACAGATTTTCATTTTGAGAAGTACATGATGACAGATTTTCACTTTGAGCGTACATAATGACAGATTTTCACTTTGAGCGTACATGATGACAGATTTTCACTTTGAGCGTACATGATGACAGATTTTCCACAAACGCGTCGTACTAATCTAGATATTGTACATATTTATTTGGAGTCATTCTAGCAAGTAAGTTCCCCTTCTCTAATAAAATTCTGCCCGTTCATATTTTGCTATGATTTTATAAGTATTTCGACTAACCTTGTATTTCTTATATTAATCACTTCCAAAAACCAAAGAGGCCGTCGTGGTCGTGATCGTATGGTAGTTGAAGTTATAGTAATCAGTGCCTATCACCACTAACGTTGTGAGGTCGAATCATGCTCATGGCGAGGTGTACTCGACACAACATTATGTGATAAAGTTTGTCAATGACTTGCGGCAGGTCGGTGGTTTTCTCTGGGTTCTCCGGTTTCCTCCGATAATAAAACGGACACCATGATATAACTGAAATATTGTTGAAAGTGGCGTAAAACACCACCATAGCACATAACCCACCTAGCAACCATATACAGACCATTTTGAAATTGAGACATAATTCCACATGTATTTTTCTTTACACCAACAGTATTAGTTTTTTTTTAAATCAGGGATCGTGAATCAAGTAATTACTTTGTAAAGGATTAAGTATGTATTATGCTTAGATTAATCTCTGTCTAAACCGATAATCTGACAGACTTATTATTCAATTTGAGACAGGTGATTTTCCATATTTGTCAAATTATGAGAAGAGTTTGAAAATAAAAGAAGCAACAATTCCCAGTCCTGTCCTCATTCATGACTTATTACCGGGTCTGTAACTATAGTAACACAACGGGTGCCAGTAGTGGAGGAGAAACTGTTTACCCCCTTTGGTATCTTCAAACTCTTCTTAGGAGATAACAGGTGGGTATTTCTTCTACAGTGGATTGGATATATGTACACATGTATATATCTGTGAATATATTGAATTAAATCCGTAATGTAGTAAGATTTGAGGAGATCATCCTACATTTGTACATATAAACAACATATTGTATTGTTTATGGTAGAATAATTCTTATATGATTTACATAATTAGAAATCCTATACTCTGATTGGGTATAAGCGCTTATGGAGGCGGGGTTTTTGTCAGTTTATTTTTCGATAGACGATGTTCACCGGACTACATTTTTCGTAATGTAAGCAAAATGGCGGCTTGGATTCCCGATAAAAAAAAAAAGATAAAAGAAACAATGTTTATTGTTAATAATCGACAATTATTGTTAGATACGAGATAAAAAAAAAAAAATGCCAATGAAAAAAAAAGCTTGTACCAAAAAATTCCGGAAAAAATACTTAAGACAACCATCTATCGACTTTGACTTTTGTAATATATCGTCATCCTGTGACGTTGTTTACAAGGGACGCTGATTGATACAAGCTGGTTACTGATTTATTTTACGATTTTGTGAGCATTTAACTTGTTTGAGTAGCTAAATGTAAAATGCCATAAAATTGGAAAATATCAGTAACTTAATTACATCACCGTTTAGTTATCAATGTAGGAAAACAACTTAAACAAGGTTAGTGAATTTTGTTATTCATGGCCGACACACATCAATGGAATGTATGTGTGCGTACTGGGGATCCCCAAGGGTAAATTTTCAAAACAAATGAAAATAAAAATACTTAGCTACAGAATTATAAGGATTAAACGCATTTTTTCCGGACTTTTATTTGTTTGTGAGTGAATTGGTCCAGGTTATACATAAATAAACTCTATATAATATAGTAGGTATGTTGAATTTTGAGGTGTTTAGTAACTAGTAATGGACCGGTATATAAAGAGCACAAGGATATCTAGGAATGGGCTAAAAGAGGAATATCGTGATGTTTAATTGTATCAACGGAGAACGGATATATATATATAAAGTACATTATCACAGAACATTCTTCATTATAATATATATGATAAGGTGAAAATTAAGTTCGGCAAAAAATCTACTAGGATATAATATATCTCACTATATTGTGAACAGTTGATTAAAAGATGAAATCTGAAGCAACATATTATACATGTAGGTCAACTTAGATCAATGGACTAATAACATTGATCAAATATAGGTTACATAGCCAATATTAAAAACAAATGAACATAAACGAGTTTATCATTGTTTCAACTTTATTGTGGTCATTAGATTGCAGTCTTGACTCTTGTCTTAAAGACATGTATATTGATATATTAAAAAGACGTTGGTCTAGTGGTTAAATGTGGTTAATTGCCAATAAAAACAAAAATACCACACTGCTGGTTCCAAAATCCAATAGCAAAATCGTAGCAATAGGCAAAATTGATATCCATAGCACACATATACATTAACATTCACTTTCTATGAGAAAAAAGTAGAAGGGTTTAACTAGTTTTATGGGCCCAAATCTTCTCTCTTAGTGAAATGATTGAGATCATTTGTCTACCACATTACATTGTATATCCCATGGGTTATCGCTACTAACGATAGGAAACAAAATAATGTCCAGATATCGTGATAAATATGTTGGCGTTCCATCTAATAAGCTGCTAATAATTGTATTTGTCTAAAGGTTGTACCACAATGACAAACAATCAAGTTATATAATACATGTAGATACATATCCAATTATGAATGAAATTCTGGAGAATCACGTATTGTTTTCGTGGATCGTTTGGCATTAAAATCACAATAGTTATTGGGTATGTAAATTTACCTTCTTTTTTATACTTCCGGTACTTTCGTCTGACAGGGGTCAACATATTGAACATAATGTAACAAGTAAAGTTATATTCTAGATAAAGTTATTCTCAAAACCCTAGACATTTCCATAATTCTAGCAGTATGAACGAGACCATCTACAAACCAGTCAAATGTGCATTCATTTGAATTATGATTGAAGAGTTGTCTAGCTTGCACACACAAGAAGTTTCTCTCATATGCATATGCTAAATACGATGCAGTAGTGTTAAGGATTGGGGAGCTATTCATGAAAAAATAATATGGTGACACTGACGTTAACTAAAAGTACGTTTTATTTGTCCACTGTATAAAAACAATATGTCATTATACAGTTCTTTACATAATAGAAAGTAAAGTGATCCGTTGTGTTTTAACTTTTTCAATATTTATTTAACAAACAATGAATTGCCTCTTGAAAATAGTCATGTAAATACTGAACAAACTTAGTTAGCATTTGTTGGGGTTAAGGTTGGGCTTATTGTGTTAAACGCGTCTTTCAGCAATACTTCAGTTATATCGTGGCGTCCGTTTTATTTGTTGAGGAAACCGGGATACCAAGAGAAAACCACAGACCTGTCGCAAGTCACTGACAAACTTAATGTTGTATCGAGTACACCTCACCTGGGGGTTTCGAACTCACAACTTCAGTGGTGATAGACAATGATTGCAAAGGTAGTTGTAAGTCCAACTACCATACGATCACGACCACGATTGTCCATTGAGTATTTTAACGCAGGATATATTATAAAGAAAATACTAGTTAGTATCTATACATTTCATATTACAGCATGTACATCATCTTTAAAATGGAGGTACATGTATATGTTTGATATCAATATCGCAACAATTTGATGACAATATGAACTAGTTAGTTTATACATTTGTTTGGTCAGTAAAAGCTAATAGTGAGGAATTTAAGAAAACTAAAACAATAGAATTTTTTCCATATGTTTTTACTCAAAAGAAATGGAACGTAAACAGTTTCTAATGTAACAGAATGTTATGTGGTATCAGTTTGATATATTTATAATGGCTCATTTAGAAAATATTAAAATCCAAAAAGTCATAAAATTTAAGATATTTTTATTAATAGGGTAATTTTTCTGACATTATGGGTTTAATAATGGATTTAATATTACTTGTAATAAGTAATATATATCTACAAAGCATTAAAATACACGTCTTTATTACATCTTCCATATCATGTGAATACCGATAAAAACTGAAAACTAAAATAGCAGAACAGCTATAGTAGATTAAAAAAAAGATATTGCATAGAATTCTATAAAACCGAAACACTTTCATATAGTATAAAGCTGTTTGGGAACATTGTCTACACAATATGCCTATATTTTCATATATCTAAAATTTCAAGAAGCCTGGTTGGTCATTTGATTAATGTCGCTAACTCATGACCACAAACCTAACACCACTGTCGTGCTCTCGAGTACATCAAGTGTTATGGCTTCCAGACATCTACCAGATTCCAGAGTTTTTTTTATCAATACATTCCTAATAACTATACAGCACTTACTCTGGATATATCTTAAAGATGATTTAAAGTGACAATGAACACCATTAACGTATCTGCACATTTTCCTTTTCCTTTCATTATCAGAGTAAAGCTGCTCGTAAAAAAAATCTCGAAAGATTTCAATTTATGGAACACATAGCAACCACTCACTATCGTCTCGGAACATAGATGTGACCGCCATTTTGATGTACTTCCGAATAGTTTGTTTTTCTTTAAATATAATCTTTGTTTCTTCGGCTTTGAAATACATGTGTTCCATACGTTATGTAACGACCAACTGAAATTGCTTAATGGGATCTGTATTTACATTTTTACACATATTGCCATTTTCAATTTTTGAACATTTTGACTTATGTTTTAATAACATGTGTTATTACATTTACTTTCAGACCAATTTTGAATTATTACCGCCATATATAAACAATTGTCAGGTACATATTTGCATGTATACAGTACAATAGTAAGATCACGCTAACGATCTTCCCATTGTAAAATACTCAAATCTTTATAATCGCAATACTTCTTTTGTGTAGTTTCTCTTTTGAGGGTTTGATAAAACAGATGACACCATTGAAAACGACAAGAAAGACACTTGTTTCAGCTGTTTAAGACCATTTGGCAATTGATTTGGCATTTTTTCATATTTCAGGATAAACACAACATACGCAAATTGTCGTTAAATGTAAAATTAATTTATATTCGCTTTTCTACCTGTTTCTGAAGCTGGTACACATAAATTACATATTTTTTTACGATTATGTACGTATATCTTATATGTATGAAAATATGTTCATTCATCTTCAAACTGTTAAGATATGAACTTGGGTTACATCGGCAATGGCGACAGATGTCAACAACATGTGTTGATGTGTTCAAGGTAAACCGTCACTAAAGATGTTTACTATGTAACCTCTTTGAATTGGTATCCAATTTTTATTCATTTCATCGTTCGTTTTATTATTTTTCTTAGCTGTATGTTGCATTATACTAACACATTATATAGTGTTATCAGATGACGTTAGTCAATACCACAACATGTCTATATTTGTATTTCATACATTTTCTACTGCCTTTTGAGAAATGGATTTTTTGTAATCAATATAGAGGATGTCGTTTATATGGACGAAACACTAATTGTACATTACCTGAATATTAGATGAAGTGTCACTACATTACAATTATCAGCTATTTTGTCAAACATCTCTATGCACATTTTACTATCCAAGAATCGCTGAACAATTATTTAGATCAATACAGATATTGCCGAACAACGATATTCTAGTATTATGCTACTAAATCGAGCATGTAACCGAATTATTTGGGACTTAATTTAAGAACTCGTTTCTATCTTATCGTATGAATGACTCAGATATTAATGATAAGATATAGCGGGTATAAAGTAAAATGAATGTTATATAAAGACGAGTTACATAGTAGTAAATTGACACAACATGACACATAGCGCACTTAGCATATGTAGACAGATGTAGAATATCAATGAAAAGGGATTAAGCCATAACAATGTATATACTGGCTAACACTTTGAGTACGAATAACGAAAAACACCCAATCGCACAATATGAACACCACAACAATCTTGATGCCATTTCGTAATTGTCTCCTAATTCATACAATATTTTGACAGGTTGCCATTTCGTAATTGTCTCCTAATTCATACAATATTTTGACAGGTTACCATTTCGTAATTGTCTCCTAATTCATACAATATTTTGACAGGTTACCATTTCGTAATTGTCTCCTAATTCATACAATATTTTGACAGGTTGCCATTTCGTAATTGTCTCCTAATTCATACAATATTTTGACAGGTTGCCATTTCGTAATTGTCTCCTAATTCATACAATATTTTGACAGGTTGCCATTTCGTAATTGTCTCCTAATTCATACAATATTTTGACAGGTTACCATTTCGTAATTGTCTCCTAATTCATACAATATTTTGACAGGTTGCCATTTCGTAATTGTCTCCTAATGCATACAATATTTTGACAGGTTACCATTTCGTAATTGTCTCCTAATTCATACAATATTTTGACAGGTTACCATTTCGTAATTGTCTCCGAATTCATACAATATTTTGACAGGTTACCATTTCGTAATTGTCTCCTAATTCATACAATATTTTGACAGGTTACCATTTCGTAATTGTCTCCTAATTCATACAATATTTTAACAGGTTGCCATTTCGTAATTGTCTCCTAATTCATACAATATTTTGACAGGTTGCCATTTCGTAATTGTCTCCTAATTCATACAATATTTTGACAGGTTGCCATTCCGTAATTGTCTCCTAATTCATACAATATTTTGACAGGTTACCATTTCGTAATTGTCTCCTAATTCATAAAATATTTTGACAGGTTGCCATTTCGTAATTGTCTCCTAATTCATACAATATTTTGACAGGTTACCATTTCGTAATTGTCTCCTAATTCATACAATATTTTGACAGGTTACCATTTCGTAATTGTCTCCTAATTCATACAATATTTTGACAGGTTGCCATTTCGTAATTGTCTCCTAATTCATACAATATTTTGACAGGTTGCCATTTCGTAATTGTCTCCTAATTCATACAATATTTTGACAGGTTGCCATTTCGTAATTGTCTCCTAATTCATACAATATTTTGACAGGTTGCCATTCCGTAATTGTCTCCTAATTCATACAATATTTTGACAGGTTACCATTTCGTAATTGTCTCCTAATTCATACAATATTTTGACAGGTTGCCATTTCGTAATTGTCTCCTAATTCATACAATATTTTGACATGTTACCATTTCGTAATTGTCTCCTAATTCATACAATATTTTGACAGGTTACCATTTCGTAATTGTCTCCTAATTCATACAATATTTTGACAGGTTGCCATTTCGTAATTGTCTCCTAATTCATACAATATTTTGACAGGTTGCCATTTCGTAATTGTCTCCTAATTCATACAATATTTTGACAGGTTGCCATTTCGTAATTGTCTCCTAATTCATACAATATTTTGACAGGTTACCATTTAGTAATTGTCTCCTAATTCATACAATATTTTGACAGGTTGCCATTTCGTAATTGTCTCCTAATGCATACAATATTTTGACAGGTTACCATTTCGTAATTGTCTCCTAATTCATACAATATTTTGACAGGTTACCATTTCGTAATTGTCTCCGAATTCATACAATATTTTGACAGGTTACCATTTCGTAATTGTCTCCTAATTCATACAATATTTTGACAGGTTACCATTTCGTAATTGTCTCCTAATTCATACAATATTTTAACAGGTTGCCATTTCGTAATTGTCTCCTAATTCATACAATATTTTGACAGGTTATCATTTCGTAATTGTCTCCTAATTCATACAATATTTTGACAGGTTACCATTTCGTAATTGTCTCCTAATTCATACAATATTTTGACAGGTTACCATTTCGTAATTGTCTCCTAATTCATACAATATTTTGACAGGTTACCATTTCGTAATTGTCTCCTAATTCATACAATATTTTGACAGGTTACCATTTCGTAATTGTCTCCTAATTCATACAATATTTTGACAGGTTACCATTTCGTAATTGTCTCCTAATTCATACAATATTTTGACAGGTTGCCATTTCGTAATTGTCTCCTAATTCATACAATATTTTGACAGGTTACCATTTCGTAATTGTCTCCTAATTCATACAATATTTTGACAGGTTACCATTTGGTAATTGTCTCCTAATTCATACAATATTTTGACAGGTTACCATTTCGTAATTGTCTCCTAATTCATACAATATTTTGACAGGTTACCATTTCGAAATTGTCTCCTAATTCATACAATATTTTGACAGGTTGCCATTTCGTAATTGTCTCCTAATTCATACAATATGTTGACAGGCTACCATTTCGTAATTGTCTTCTAATTCATACAATATTTTGACAGGTTACCATTTCGTAATTGTCTCCTAATTCATACAATATTTTGACAGGTTGCCATTTCGTAATTGTCTCCTAATTCATACAATATTTTGACAGGTTGCCATTTCGTAATTGTCTCCTAATTCATACAATATTTTGACAGGTTGCCATTTCGTAATTGTCTCCTAATTCATACAATATTTTGACAGGTTGCCATTTCGTAATTGTCTCATAATTCATACAATATTTTGACAGGTTGCCATTTCGTAATTGTCTCCTAATTCATACAATATTTTGACAGGGTGCTTAACCTTAATGTGTTTTCATACTACATTGTACTGTATATAAACAACACATTGTACTGTATATAGACAACACATTGTACTGTATATAGACAACACATTGTATTGTATATAGACAACACATTGTACTGTATATAGACAACACATTGTACTGTATATAGACAACACATTGTACTGTATATAGACAACACATTGTACTGTATATAGACAACACATTGTACTGTATATAGACAACACATTGTACTGTATATAGACAACACATTGTACTGTATATAGACAACACATTGTACTGTATATAGACAACACATTGTACTGTATATAGACAACACATTGTACTGTATATAGACAACACATTGTACTGTATATAGGCAACACATTGTACTGTATATAGACAACACATTGTACTGTATATAGACAACACATTGTACTGTATATAGACAACACATTGTACTGTATATAGACAACACATTGTACTGTATTTAGACAGCACATTGTACTGTATATAGACAACACATTGTACTGTATATAGACAACACATTGTACTGTATATAGACACCACATTGTACTGTATATAGACAACACATTGTACTGTATATAGACAACACATTGTACTGTATATAGACAACACATTGTACTGTATATAGACAACACATTGTAATGTATATAGACAACACATTGTACTGTATTTAGACAACACATTGTACTGTATATAGACAACACATTGTACTGTATATAGACAACACATTGTACTGTATATAGACAACACATTGTACTGTATATAGACAACACATTGTACTGTATATGGACAACACATTGTACTGTATATAGACAACACATTGTCTCTGCATTGAATACACCTTTAGATTGATGTTTATTTTTCAGGTAATACTACTGTGATCAGCGAAGACAACAATGAACACAACAATAGAGCCTTCAACATTCCATAACATCAGCAGAATGTCAACCAACATTCTTACAAATATTACACAATCTAATGTCTCTCAGTATTTATTAGATTACTGTGATGACAATTTAACAGATGCAGCAAATTCAGATAATCAAACAGGTCATAGAGGACCAACCATTAATAAATCTGCAGTAACAGTTTTCCTCATTACCTCATACGTCATAATCTTCCTCGTGGGTATTGTTGGAAATTCTCTGGTAATCTATGTCGTCCTACGCTTTGCAAAAATGAAAACAGTGACAAATCTTTACATATTAAATTTAGCAATCTCTGATGCCTCCTTTCTAATATCCTTGCCGTTCATCATTACGACAACGTTGATAGAGCATTGGATTTTTGGAACAGCAATGTGCAAAATTTATAGCGTATTATATTCAATTAACTTTGTCACTAGTGTTTTAACATTGACTGTGTTAAGCGGTGATAGATATCTTGCTGTTTGTCATCCAATCAGATCAGGTAAATACCGCACGTTAAATATAGCGTACTTCATATGCCTCTGTATATGGTCAGTATCCTTCCTGGTCATGTTACCGATCATCCTATACTCAACCACTGTACCTAACTATAATAATCCTGCCTTTGAAACGTGTACAATCCAGTGGCCTTCAGATCAGCTTCTTCCTGAAGGAAAAGCCTTTACCTGGTACACATTCCTACTCGGATTTGCTATTCCAGTATCAATGATAATTGTATTTTACTCGTCTGTTATAGTTAGACTGAGGTGTGTTGGACAAATGATAAAGTCAAAAGGCAAGAAAAAATCACATCGAAAAGTAACACAACTTGTTCTAGCCGTAATTCTAGTATATGTATGCTGTTGGCTTCCTCATTGGGTATTCCAGATTAACTTAACATTTCAAGATCCATTTCACAGACTACAAACCTGGGAAATTTACCTTTTTAACGTGTTTACCGTTTTAACATTTGGAAACAGTATGTTGAATCCTTTATTATATGCGTTTTTAAGCGACAACTTCAGGCGAAGTTTCGCTAAAGCCTTTAAGTGTGTTGTGGACAAAGAGTCGGATAGGAAAACAACAGCTGGAGATAACAGTGTGCATCCGAAATCCTCCCGACAACAGGGAAAAAATGATAGAGATAACAATAGATCACAAATATATGAATTAGATACTATGAGGACAACAGGAACTGCCTTTCTACTTTCATCACCGGATGAAAATGTGAATATGTCGCTTTTAGAACCTAGCAGTGTTTATGTTGACAAGGAGAGCCAGACCCAGCAAGATGAGATATAGGATATCACTATGGTTGGTAAGCATACACACGTATAATATGTCTAGTACGATCTAGGATATCACAATGGTTGGTATACATATACACGCTTAATATGTCTAATACGATAAAACGTAACTTAAAGTTTATCTACTTAGCTTATGCTATGTGTAATGTTACTTGTCAGATATATTTTGTTACAATGATACACTTTTATTTGTAGTGTATTTCAGTGCAGAGTACATTTTATAATAAGACGGGACGGGCACTTGTACTATTGTTATTATGAAGAGTTTAAAGATATCAAAGAGGTCGGAATCCATTATTTGAAGGACAAACAATACAATCGCCGAGTGAAATAAAGATGAAAGATTGAGAAACACGAACACACTATTAGTTAACCTTTCTTGAATATATCTTAATGTGTATGTAAAAAATAAATTAATCAACAAGGTGGTGACATACTTAGTGAACCTTTACATTGTGTTGCAGCAAGTCGGTTTTAGTATCAGGTAGTTTGAGTACATTCTAATAATAGATCAGGAGTAAATCTGATAACTGTCCTACTGAGCAACGATTTGTTAAGAGTTGTCATTGGTCGTGAGTTGGAAGGCAAACATTCATTATATTTCGTCTCAACTGTGGCAAGCAACACAATATTTATTATTTTGAAATATAGTTTCTAGGATGACAATTATTGTCATGAGTCAGTGTTCGCTATTTACTTAGTGAACAAAAAACAAATATTAATTGAAGACTTTGATTAAAGGTTCGTCCGTATGACATTTGTTTTACCTATAACGTAACAGTCTCAAATATAAACTCATGCCGAGTACGACCACGATTTCACTCACAGCCTGAAGATTAAATTAATTTTGTTTGTATTTAGTTATTTACAAGTGATAATTCTGTTTAAATTTCATCTGACCATAATTGAGTTTGACAGATAATTAGTTTATCTCCTGCTGGGTGTTCACATATTAATTAATCAAGTAGTCCAGTAATCCTCTCACATTTACGAAATGCTATTCTATGGAAGGACTGATCAGTAGAAAACGTTAGGAAGTGGACGGAACAATTGAATTGCAGTTTATTTTAAGTAAATTGATCACCATAGATAAGCACGTCCAATCTCATTTCCTATTATCAATGATGTTTTAATTATATAATGCATGACGGATCATCTGCAATAAACGTTGAAGAATACCGAAGGGGCAATCAAATATGGACAATCCAGAGAAACCTGCGACATAGAGCACACAAGACGAAAAGACGCAAAACAAAAACCACAACACAATATGTGTTGGACACCACTATTCGTAAACAAAGACAAATAACGTAAATAAGATATGAACTCTTCACAAACAACTGGAGGTAAAGACGAACAGTACATCGTTTTATGTGGAAATCGTTGATCAATTACAGCTTTTCCATCTTTTTTGGTTACATGTGAGGGTTTTCAGTACTAAATCCGCATATTTGTCCATGTGGCGCAATGGGGGATGCCCTCTCGACGGCAGGTTCTCAAGTCATAATACACAATGCCTGACCGTGAACAATAATGTGCGCCGTGTTTGCTGAACCACGTTGTACGTTCAATACTTCATTGGTAGATTTAACTAAAACGAGCAGGGGCAGTTGTTTCCCTTGTTGTCGCATTCTTCTCTCGTTCCTGTATAGGTTCTGTATCTTGTTGAAGAACTTGTTTTCTATCTTGATGGAAATAAAATAATTCTCGCTGTATGTTAAGCAACCAACAATCAATTAAACATGTCATCGTTACATCTTGATTGTTTTAACTACCATATTCAGACTAACACTCTTATCGACATTCATTAAAACTGCTTATAGCTGTTTAAAATGTGCATGATAGAAATGTTCCAATGAATTAAAATGCAGTATGTATGTATTTAAACATTTCTATAGTTCTAATCAAGTCATTTTAAAAACTACATGTCATAGGTAAAATATCATATAAACATCGATCCAGATTAGTAATCAAACACACCTTATGAAACATGAAGATAAAAAGAAATAAAATAATAACACGAACTCCAACTCAAAAAAGAAAGGTGTGAGACCATCTTCTCTGTAACATTCATAGCCAATTATCTACATAGAGTTTATGCCAACGTCTGTGAACTCCAGCTACAATAAGTAATTGAATTAGTATTTTCCTATAAGATGACACTCGCGAACTTTGGCAATAATAATTAAATTAATGAGAATTCTCCCCTAAGAATGGCTCTATAAAAATGTGCTCTATAGTTAGATAACAGTGATTGAATTATTTATGGTAATATAACGTCATTTACTATACATTATGTGACATGTTTTGTTAATATTGTACAATGTGTATCATTTTGAATTGATATCGCTTTGAAAAGATTGTTATTTCTAAATGTTTACATTTAAGGATAGATCGCAATTGTTGTTCGGTTTATGAAGAAATAATCTCAATCAGGTTGTACACACCGTGTAACCCGCGTAGCGGGTTACGCAAGGGTGTGTACAACCTGATTGAGGTTATTCTGAATGAACCGAACAAATAATTTCGATCAATCCTTATAAATTAATTCAAACTTTTTTTGCTATGATATTGAGAAATATATAATTTTTTTTCAAAATAAGGCAAATAATCGGAAATTAATTTAAATAACCCCAAAGGTGCCTCATTTAAAGATAATTACCTGATGACAACGGCACGCGACGCATTGAGAACGACGTCTATCTTTTAGATTCAGTCCATTTGCAAATAACCTCAACTTTTTAAAGCAATCAAAACACGCATAAAATGACATGTGACTCTAAAATTAATTTATATGACGATAATTCTTATATGATTTACATAATTAGAAATCCTATACTCTGATTGGGTATAAGCGCTTATGGAGGCGGGGTTTTGTCAGTTTATTTTTCGATAGACGATGTTCAGCGGACTACTTTTTTCGTAATGTAAACAAAATGGCGGCTTGGAGTCCCGATACTAAAAAAAGATAAAAGAAACAATGTTTATTGTTAATAATCGACAATTATTGTTAGATATGAAATAAAAAAATAATTGCCAATGAAAAAAAAAGCTTGTATTGTTGACATAAAAAAAAAAATTCCGGAAAAAATACTTAAGACAACCATCTATCGACTTTGACTTTTGTAATATATCGTCATCCTGTGACGTTGTTTACAAGGGACGCTGATTGACACAAGCTGGTAACTGATTTATTTTACGATTTTGTGGGCATTTTACTTGTTTGAGTAGTTAAATGCAAAATGCCATCAAATTGGAAAATAACGGTAACTTAATTACATAACTGTCTAGTTTAAAGTAGGAAATAAGGTTAGTGAATTTTGTTATTCATGGCCGACACACATCGATGGAATGTATGTGTGCGTACTGGGGATGCCCAAAGGTAAATTTTCAAAACAAATGAAGAAAAAAAAACTTAGTTACAGAATTATAAGGATTAAACGCATTTTTTTCGGAGTTTATTGATGTAAAACCTGGACCAAGTCACTCACAAACTTACATAAAAGTCCTTTGGACTTTTATTTGTTTGTGAGTGAATTGGTCCAGGTTATTGGCTTTTCGTGAAGTTGAAATAAACAGTATGTATTATGACATTAAGCCTTATATACCTATTAAGTAGAGGTGAGAAACCGAACAATGTAAGACTATAACTGTTGATTGTAACAGTAATGTATAATAACACTTTAGATTTAGAAAACTTAATTAGAATGCTTAATTATTAAAATATGATAAATTACCTAGAATTTCAATATTAAAATAAACATAAGTCCGATTGTTGTTTCCCTATTCCGATTCAGATTGGACAGATCTACGAGTAGACATATTTAGAACACGTGTCAATCATATTCAGATTGGACAGATCTACGAGTAGACATATTTAGAACACGTGTCAATCATATTCAGATTGGACAGATCTACGAGTAGACATATTTAGAACACGTGTCAATCATATTCAGATTGGACAGATCTACGAGTAGACATATTTAGAACACGTGTCAATCATATTCAGATTGGACAGATCTACGAGTAGACATATTTAGAACACGTGTCAATCATATTCAGATTGGACAGATCTACGAGTAGACATGTTTAGAACACGTGTCAATCATATTCAGATTGGACAGATCTACGAGTAGACATGTTTAGAACACGTGTCAATCATATTCAGATTGGACAGATCTACGAGTAGACATATTTCATCTACAGAAGATTATCGTCTTATATTAAAGTGGAGCAATGTGGAGGGGTAATGTCTGTATTTAATTTAATTGATAATATTCTGCAACAAATTGGATAATATAGTATGATTTCTGATATTCCTACATCCATGAGTTATCTGTAAGAATACCACTAATCCACAGGACAATAGCTGCAGCTGATATGTTCGTCTATATACGATGAGGTGTGTAATATACTATAACAAAAATAGCATATGACAATGATTGGTTGATTAGAGGTTTGTTTTGGATCAGCTGTAGCTATGTTTGATCGATGTCTTCGAGACCATCGTAAATAAGGGTAATAACAAGATTACCGAACTCCGAGCAATCTTACAAAGGGAAAGTCAAAACTCATAAGTATATAAACAGACAAAATCAGTCAACAACCGGAAAACTGAGAAAACCGTAATGATCCTGACTTGGTACAGGCATTTCTCAAGAAATGGTGGAGAAGGAAAGCAAAGCAAAGTTCATTTTTTAAATATATCTATAGAGTCTGGAATGCAACTGTTATCATCTGAGTCAATGTACCTCACTGTGAACAATGAGCGACCCAATTCATCATCGATGTATTACCTTGACAAATTAACCAATGCCTCCCTTCTTGGAGGAACATGTCTGAAAAAGACATACTATTAAGACTACACCAACATCCCAAGTCTAATTGATAGCTTCTCAAATATGCATGGTGTTCCTATTATACAGGGATATCATCTTTTCCCAATAAAAAAACACGACGTGTATCACATGTGGAGCAAGAACTGCTAACTCTCCTCCCGGGTTTTGAGTGGGGTTCTTCGTGTTGCTTGATCCTAAGTTTTCTGTGTAATGTTTTGTAGATCGTTGTTTGCCCTTTGTCTTTTGACCATCTTCGATTTACGGCTTCTGATTACCCCTTTGATATCTTAGATTTACGGCTTCTGATTACCCCTTTGATATCTTAGACTTACGATTTCTGATTACCCCTTTGATATCTTAGATTTACGCAAGATATTCTATGCTCAATTAATAAAATTATATAGATTAAACATGAACCCTGCTACGGAATTAAAAAGACCATGCTTCCCAGAAACCAAATCTAAAGAGCGCTGTTGACCATGATCATGCACTTTAGCTAAGATTTCTACTCGATTTTGTAGAAAACATTTGACAATCAGAATCACAGTCCTTATCTTTTGTATTACAACTATTTTTGTTATTTGTAAAATTGTGTTCTGTTACCATGTATACATCTTTCATAACAAAAATAATTCCGTTGCTATGCAGCCCCGTTAATCAATTAAACCAAATTAAAGCGAGCGACTTATCAATCTTCCTTGAAATCAATTGTATGGAAACGACGAATCAGCACATAATTATTTCGATCGATTGTGTAATTGACACAACACATTCTAATTGCCTTATCTTGACAAATCTTCATTGTATTTGGCACTCAAGCTGCAATCTTATAGCACATCGGGTTTTAGTCAAATTTCTAATTTGTAGTTCATAATGCCATTTTAATTTAAGACAATGATCTAAACCACAAAAAAAATCTATTTGCATCACATATACAAATTCCACCATTATTTAACATATTTCCGAGAAGCCTTTATGTCTGATTAATTGTCTTGACGAATAAAATAACCGTACATTCCTATGGAATTGCCCCGTGTACATTAGTCATTCTTTGTGACGTTCACAGTAATGAAAAATGATGCTATAAATCATTATCTTTACACTTTTAGAGCATGGTATTGTTAACACCTAGAAGAGTACGATTATAGAATTACTCCTTTTCTTGTATTATAACCATTGTAATAATGTAATTAATAATGTAATTTTATACCGACTTCCGGGTTCTTGTTCTTTCATATACTGCCACGTCAATACGCTCGTGAAATGTGCTACTGCTGTTCGCTCGGTTATATATGAGGCTTGGCATTTAACTCATGCATTGTGTATGCAAAGAACTTGCATGACCGCATCATTGCACTAGGAGGGGAGGTTCAACCCCACAAGACTAGCTGAACTCCACAACATTGTATTGAACTGCATGTACCAATCCAGGAAAGTGAGCGGTCAAATATCTATATGTTAGGGGTATCAATTGTACATTTTTCTATGGTTGTTCCTATTTGATTGTGGAACTGCTTCGACATTGTTGTTCTTTGTGTTTTTTTTTAATAGTACACCCCAATCATCAAACGATATCATGGACCACGTATTGTTTGGTCGAGCAGTGGTGAAGTGACGTTTTATATTTCAGTATCAGCTCAAACCTTTTTGATATCATATATAACACTGAAATCACATTATTATTGCTTTAATACAATTGAGTCGTGCTTATCTGTGTTAGAGTATACTGTGTTTTTACTCTTTCATACTTCCTAACGTTATCGTCAATGACAGAACATCTGCATTATTAATTGTCTGATCACAAAATGAACACTCATATGCATGCTAGAGATTATGTCGTCTTTCTGTTACAGTGTTGTGTTCAGCTAAGATTTATCTCTGAACATGAGGGAAAAACACAACATTTAAAATGCTTTCTGTTATTTCAATGTCTTGTTTTGTCTGTTTGCTTATACCCAAATATTTATAGATGAATAATATTGTGTGATGTATTGTATATTTTCAGATGAGATCCTGGTAATAGGATCCTATGACGGTGAGAAAGATTATACAGTACATGGACATATTATTATGTAGAGACACGTTTATGTTTGTCGGTGTTGTTACCCAGGATTATGTAAACATCGTATTTGTTGTTGTTGTGTTAATAAATAAAAACAAACAAACAAACATATGTATACTGTTTCATAGATAGAAACATCCAATGTAACTTGAATAAGTGGATTCAAAATAGGCATTTTATAATTAAAGATGGATGTCACAAAACCACCATACCTTTATCTGATTGCTATGCGAGATGTTGTCTCATTTTAATATACTTCCATATAGCTTCCCCTAAAACAATGTAATGAAATAGTACAATTATCCACAAAAATATCATTAATTTGCCTAAATAAATAAACAAATATAAAAGAATAATATTACGAGCGAAGTACAAAACAAACCTATAAATTGAGCAATGATGAGCCAAACCTTACAACACAAAAAGGAAATTCTAAAATAAACGACCATATGTTGCCATATGACCAATGATAACATACTACGCTTGAGAATCTGAACGTATATAACATATTAGGATACATATCAAAATACTACACGACACCAGACTTGATCTTGTCAATTAGATAATGAATGCATAATGTTTCAGAATGGTGTAACATAACGAACGTCGAAGTAAGACCTGATTTACAACACAAAAAACAATGTATTTCCTTTAGATTTTTCTATCTTATGTAAGAGAAAATTGCAAATTTGATCTATGAATTTCCTTCAATATTTAAACCATTATTGACATAAATACATGTACTACCGGTTTAATACATGTACTACCGGTTTAATACATGTACTACCGGTGTAATACATGTACTACCGGTGTAATACATGTACTACCGGTTTAATACATGTACTACCGGTTTAATACATGTACTACCGGTGTAATACATGTACTACCGGTGTAATACATGTACTACCGGTTTAATACATGTACTACCGGTTTAATACATGTACTACCGGTGTAATACATGTACTACCGGTGTAATACATGTACTACCGGTTTAATACATGTACTACCGGTTTAATACATGTACTACCGGTGTAATACATGTACTACCGGTTTAACCCCACCACATAGTTGTGGTCTTTTTGTTTTTATGCATTAAGTTAAGCTGAAAGGTGATGTTAAGCTTTGTTGATATTGGTGGAATTTATGACAATCCCTGTTTAAGCTTTCTTTGTATAACTATCTCATAGATATGTATATCAATAACGGTGTTACATGTATATTGGACACACATTGTGCCCATCTTCAACGCCATTGTAATAATATGAATGCTGAAAATTCTGACCAGGATCAATGATAGCATTCGTGATACTTGATATGTAGTTGATGATGTGAAAACAACAATAATACTAATATTGTTTATCTAATACAAACATTGATTTCATAACAACGAGCATGATACTGTTACATTAAAACATATACAAGGAAGATAAAAGAGACTAGTCATTTGTTTTATTCTCAAAGCACGATCCATTATGTTTGATAATATGACATAAATATGTAACGATTTGTCATCCTTCGTTGTTTATTACAAAATGTGAAAGGCTGACTGTAACTACAAGAAACATGTGATGATCTAATCTAGCGCCGTAGAGACATATGATAATCTCCATTATTTATGTGTCTAAAAATGAGTTCAAAGTGAGGACTGAAAAACTCACAAGAACGTGATTATTAACGTTAGCGACAAAGACACGATACAGTGCTTATAATGCATATATGATATGAGGAAGTGATTTGAAATCAGTTATGAGATATGAAAAAACAATGTAAAGGATTGATAGGATAAGACAAATGATCTATTTGCCAATCAAAGGACAGAATATTCAATTAAATCATTAAAGAATCACAATAAAATACACATGTTAAACTGAAAATAAAACTGATTTACCTGATTTAAGTGATTTTGATTACAAAAATTCAACAAACATAAACAAAAAGACAGAATAACCAAACTGTCTGATAACAGTAATATGTGACAACACACATCTTAACAAATAGACGTAGTACGGAAACGCTTGATTACGATAGAAACAAAAACAATGTTTAACTCTTCAGCTCGAGTTACGAATGTGTACTTGTCCAAAGCTAGGACTTGGATTTCTAACGCCATATGTCGTGGTCTTTTTATGTGCTGTGCGTTGAAGTCAGAGGTGATTGCTATGTCTGTGCTGAAGTGATTAGTACATGTATATACTAATACCTGATATTTACTAATCAAATCTCTATATAAATTTGTCTCCTACTACCACATTCCAGGAGACATATGTCTTATTTATAACAAGGTTGTCTTATTAATACTTTGTTCTGTTTTATTCATGTTGAGCGCTTGACTTTGACAAATTACGTAACTGTATGAAGTCATTAAATTCTCCTGTTCATTATTATCAGAATAACAATAACAAGAAAAGTTTGAAGATGCCAAAAAAATGGGTAATCAGGACCCGTAATGCGACGGACAGATAATACAGTAGCTAAACACAACACATAAAAATAAACAAACAATGGTCGACATAGCACTACACAGAAAACTAAAGATTGAGCAACACGAATCGGGAGTGAACTCAGGTGATAGTGGCATCCATAGTGTCACTGTTAAATGGCACGTACATCTTGTGGTATGAAATTCTTTATACGTTAATAAATGCAAATATGAAGCAAATTTGGATAATACATCAAATAACTAGATTTTGATCAAGGACCCTTCTAGTAATCTTACTTTAATTAGAAATAACTGTGATCAGGACATGAAATATTGATAAAAGATGTCGTCTATGCAACCAAATATTCATTCCCGTGTTTGTCATACGACATAATAATTCATTCCTGTCTTGGTATGTCACCCTGAACCCAATTACACGTGATTGATTATGTTATTTGTCGTATTTCTAAGTTCCCACAGATTGAAAGTTTGTTCTACATTATATATTAGTTTCTAGAATACAACTTGACAGGTATTTCCGCCACATCAAAATTTGAAGTAGTAACATCTATAATTACAGTAATTAATCAGAAATTGAATCCTTGTATAAAATTCCATTAAGATATTGATTTTCATGGTATTGATTTTGTAATTAAATCAATACTGTAGACACCATAGTCTCAGACTTACTTTTTAACCGACTACGGGTGACATACATTTAGATTGAGACATTTAAGACAGAAAAATATGTTGATGTAAAATGTGTGGTGTTTCATCGACGATATGATGGCTCAATACAACACCGTAAGTGTATTAAAAATATCAGTTATATATCAGCGAATTAAGATTAATCCATGAGGCATTGTAATTAAGTTATATTTCGCTATTATTGCTGACATATTGAAACGCCAACAAAGAATATTAAATCAAAATTGAATTGTTTTAATCTCACTAATTAAATAAATATTTTATTAATAATTAATGGATTTCTGCTTTTAAATTACAATTACAATTACTCCAATGGGCGACAACTGTGTTGTTGTATTTGGTTTACCATATTGACTCGCATTCTTGTCGATTCTTCAAACCTCTACCAAATAACAGGACCAATATAATGAAGCACGATCAATTTACAAAGAATAATACAAGGCATAATTAAGACCAGTTTTAGAAATATCAAACGGTTAATCAGAAGCCGTAAATCGAAGGACGCACCATACAATGAGTAAAAGAAGAGGGACAGAAAAGGTCGAAGGTACCAAAGGGGTAATCAGAAGCCGTCAATCGAAGGACGCACAATACAATCAGTAAAAGAAGAGGGACAGAAAAGGTCGAAGGTACCAAAGGGGTAATCAGAAGCCGTAAATCGAAGGACGCACAATACAATGAGTAAACGAAGAGGGACAGAAAAGGTCGAAGGTACCAAAGGGGTAATCAGAAGCCGTAAATCGAAGGACGCACAATACAATGAGTAAAAGAAGAGGGACAGAAAAGGTCGAAGGTACCAAAGGGGTAATCAGAAGCCGTCAATCGAAGGACGCACAATACAATGAGTAAACGAAGAGGGACAGAAAAGGTCGAAGGTACCAAAGGGGTAATCAGAAGCCGTAAATCGAAGGACGCACAATACAATGAGTAAACGAAGAGGGACAGAAAAGGTCGAAGGTACCAAAGGGGTAATCAGAAGCCGTAAATCGAAGGACGCACAATACAATGAGTAAACGAAGAGGGACAGAAAAGGTCGAAGGTACCAAGGGGGTAATCAGAAGCCGTAAATCGAAGGACGCACAATACAATGAGTAAACGAAGAGGGACAGAAAAGGTCGAAGGTACCAAAGGGGTAATCAGAAGCCGTAAATCGAAGGACGCACAATACAATGAGTAAAAGAAGAGGGACAGAAAAGGTCGAAGGTACCAAAGGGGTAATCAGAAGCCGTAAATCGAAGGACGCACAATACAATGAGTAAACGAAGAGGGACAGAAAAGGTCGAAGGTACCAAAGGGGTAATCAGAAGCCGTAAATCGAAGGACGCACAATACAATGAGTAAAAGAAGAGGGACAGAAAAGGTCGAAGGTACCAAAGGGGTAATCAGAAGCCGTAAATCGAAGGACGCACAATACAATGAGTAAACGAAGAGGGACAGAAAAGGTCGAAGGTACCAAAGGGGTAATCAGAAGCCGTAAATCGGAGGACGCACAATACAATGAGTAAAAGAAGAGGGACAGAAAAGGTCGAAGGTACCAAAGGGGTAATCAGAAGCCGTAAATCGAAGGACGCACAATACAATCAGTAAAAGAAGAGGGACAGAAAAGGTCGAAGGTACCAAAGGGGTAATCAGAAGCCGTAAATCGAAGGACGCACAATACAATGAGTAAACGAAGAGGGACAGAAAAGGTCGAAGGTACCAAAGGGGTAATCAGAAGCCGTAAATCGAAGGACGCACAATACAATGAGTAAAAGAAGAGGGACAGAAAAGGTCGAAGGTACCAAAGGGGTAATCAGAAGCCGTAAATCGAAGGACGCACAATACAATGAGTAAACGAAGAGGGACAGAAAAGGTCGAAGGTACCAAAGGGGTAATCAGAAGCCGTAAATCGAAGGACGCACAATACAATGAGTAAAAGAAGAGGGACAGAAAAGGTCGAAGGTACCAAAGGGGTAATCAGAAGCCGTCAATCGAAGGACGCACAATACAATGAGTAAAAGAAGAGGGACAGAAAAGGTCGAAGGTACCAAAGGGGTAATCAGAAGCCGTAAATCGAAGGACGCACAATACAATGAGTAAACGAAGAGGGACAGAAAAGGTCGAAGGTACCAAAGGGGTAATCAGAAGCCGTAAATCGAAGGACGCACAATACAATGAGTAAAAGAAGAGGGACAGAAAAGGTCGAAGGTACCAAAGGGGTAATCAGAAGCCGTAAATCGAAGGACGCACAATACAATGAGTAAAAGAAGAGGGACAGAAAAGGTCGAAGGTACCAAAGGGGTAATCAGAAGCCGTCAATCGAAGGACGCACCATACAATGAGTAAAAGAAGAGGGACAGAAAAGGTCGAAGGTACCAAAGGGGTAATCAGAAGCCGTCAATCGAAGGACGCACAATACAATGAGTAAAAGAAGAGGGACAGAAAAGGTCGAAGGTACCAAAGGGGTAATCAGAAGCCGTCAATCGAAGGACGCACCATACAATGAGTAAAAGAAGAGGGACAGAAAAGGTCGAAGGTACCAAAGGGGTAATCAGAAGCCGTCAATCGAAGGACGCACAATACAATGAGTAAAAGAAGAGGGACAGAAAAGGTCGCAGGTACCAAAGGGGTAATCAGAAGCCGTAGATCGAAGGACGCACCATACAATGAGTAAAAGAAGAGGGACAGAAAAGGTCGAAGGTACCAAAGGGGTAATCAGAAGCCGTCAATCGAAGGACGCACAATACAATGAGTAAAAGAAGAGGGACAGAAAAGGTCGAAGGTACCAAAGGGGTAATCAGAAGCCGTAGATCGAAGGACGCACAATACAATGAGTAAAAGAAGAGGGACAGAAAAGGTCGAAGGTACCAAAGGGGTAATCAGAAGCCGTCAATCGAAGGACGCACAATACAATGAGTAAAAGAAGAGGGACAGAAAAGGTCGAAGGTACCAAAGGGGTAATCAGAAGCCGTAGATCGAAGGACGCACAATACAATGAGTAAAAGAAGAGGGACAGAAAAGGTCGAAGGTACCAAAGGGGTAATCAGAAGCCGTCAATCGAAGGACGCACAATACATTGAGTAAAAGAAGAGGGACAGAAAAGGTCGCAGGGACCAAAGGGGTAATCAGAAGCCGTAAATCGAAGGACGCACAATACATTGAGTAAAAGAAGAGGGACAGAAAAGGTCGCAGGTACCAAAGGGGTAATCAGAAGCCGTAGATCGAAGGACGCACAATACATTGAGTAAAAGAAAAAGGTCGAAGGTACTACAGTGGTAATCAGAAGGTGTAAATCGATGGCAGACAATACAATGAGTAAAATAAAAAGGACAAAATGAAAAAAAAGTGATAGGTAATCAGAAGGTGTAAATCGAAGAAAAACAAACAATGGTATAGCCAACAGAAAAATGATAAGGACTAACAATGGTCTAGAGAACACTAACGAAACTGACTTAAATAGGAGATGAACCCAAGTGCTCCGGAAGAGTAGGCAGTTCCTGTTTTAACATTTATAGGAAATATTGATTGGATATGATGGATTGAATTTCCAGTCGAATGCTTCATTTGTTGAAATCTCCGATCAGTAGTCAATATAAAGTGGTATATTATCAACTATATAAAGAAATAAAAGTGAAAATGAAAGTCATTTCAGTAGGTAGTGCATGGTTGCATTGACGTGTTGTTTTGCTACCATGGCATTGGACGTGCTGGTTTTATCATTAACGTTACTGATTGACCTGACCATCACCCAAGCTTTGCCAAGCAGTTGTAAGCGTTAATAAGGGTAATAACAAAATTACCGAACTCCGAGCAATCTTACAAAGGGAAAGTCAAAACTCATAAGTATATAAACAGACAAAATCAGTCAACAACCGGAAAACTGTGAAAACCGTAATGACCCTGACTTGGTACAAGCATTTCTAAAGAAATGATGGGTTGAATCCGATTTCATTACGGCTCAAAGCTGCCGGTTGTCACTATACAGTGTGGGAAACCATATTTTTCAAACACTCGCCAAAATGGCGAGTGGACTGAAATAAGTACTCGCCAAAATGAAATAGAGCTTGTCATGTTTGGCGAGTGACATTTTTTTTAAACTCGCCAACAATTTGCAACAAATACCAAATAAACAATACAGTAATGTTCAACAATTTATTTTGCAGATTTTGACAAGTCATTAGCTTAGTCAAGAAGGATCAACACTCTCTTAAGAGCTGCGTTGATCTCTTCTTCCTCAATTTCGAATTTCGTTGTCTTCGTCTTTTAAGTTTTAATGCTCGGTATTAAACATGTATGTCAAGCCCGGTTCCGACACATATTTAACTTTATGTTTTCGCGTAGGTTTTCGCTACGAATTCGCTTGAAATATTTCAAAACCAAATTATTTTATTTGCATTAATTTTAAAAGTCATCACATCTATTTGTAATGAAACAATATTTCATTTAATCGTGAAATCGACCTTGGCAAAATTATGCGGGGTCGGGATTGTATAGTTATTTTTTCTGTTGACAGAAATGAAGTGTCATGACTCATGGCGGAATGTTTTCTTATCGAGTACAATGATTAATAAAATGTTGGATAAATGACACAGTTAACAGAAAATTTAACTGTTTGGCAGCTATGATATTTTAAAGCTGTAACCAGTTATCGTGGCAAGCGTTTTCAAGTTCCTACTCGCCTTACAACTGTTACTCGCCAGACCGGCGAGTATGAAGTGGATCTTACTCGCCACCCGCAACTTCCACTCGCCTTTGGCGAGTTGGCGAGCGGTCGTTTCCCACACTGACTGTAACAGTATTTATAACAATACTTGAACAAAACAGGTAAAACAGTGGTCATAACAGTGACAGTAATCACACTTTTGCTAAGTTTGATTGAAAAAAAGACAAAATCTTTGTTAATTATGCAATATTTTACAAAGTCTGTGTCCAATATATATGTTCAAATATTCAGAGGATTTCCTTAATAATTTTCCTGAATTTTGAATTCTAAGCACGTTTACATTATAATGTTTACAATTAGTCTGAAAAACCTATATACTATATTCAAATAAAAAAGCAAAAATAACGATACTCCCTACAAATGAACTCGCCTAGCTTCTTTTCAGGTATGGTCACATAAACCAGTGGGCATTGATAGAATATAATAGAAAGTTAAAACCGTAATTCAATCTACGTAATACAATTTGTCCTGTCAATATTATTTTTGACACATATAGAAGTGACCGTTTATATTAGCAACAATAGTACAATGTCAATCAGGCCAGGACAACATTAATTATTACATATTCTAATAATATCATTTGTGTTGGGCAACAGTACACGCACAATAGCGCAACAATTTGTAGTTTTTGGTGGAACTCTTTTTTAGTTTTCTGTGTTTTGTTGTGTTTTTTGTTTGTTTGTCTTTTTCCCTTTATTTGTATTCGTACTGTGTCATTTCTTGCCAAATGTTGCCAGTGTTTCTGGATTATCCATTTTAGATTGCCCATCAGTTTCTCTAACCTTTATTTAAAGTATTACAACATAGAACTGGAATACCTGCAATTTACATTATATTTGAAAGACATGCAAACAGTCCAAAGACGTTTCATCACCTATCACAGGAGTAGCTAACCAATGTATGTAATAAATCATTACTTATGTTAGTATATGATAGTTACATCATTGTTCTTGACTGCTCATGGACATAAACACGCAGGTTGTTTTATGATATATTCCGTCGTATTGTCGTAAATAGTTCCATATCGGAAATTATATGATTGAACCATAGGAAACATAACTGAACTCAACTAAAGGTTTAGTCTGCTACAAAGGCTAAGTTTCCAGGTACATGTACATCTACATATATGATATAGCTTCCTATAAATCAAAGATGTATGAAAATTTCATAGGATACATATTATATATGTAACTATTTCATGTACCACTCTTATTTTGCAAATACATATAATTAATTATCACTGGTAACAATAACTTTAAAATGAATTACACAACATAGTATATGATGTTCTAGCAAAATATGTCTCAAGTTTCCGGGAATGACCATGCATTTGCCATTTTATAAATCAACTTTAGTTTTCTTTCCATTTAATAAGAATTAAATTTAGAAATGATATAATTAGATTTAAATTTAGCATATTTCTATAATAATTGTTGGCATTGTGTATATAAGTACATTATAGAGGAGATGACATTTCACGCCTTTTGGAACTAATCACTTTTTCCTTTATCCCACCATCTCCATAACCTACCACACAATATTAAGGTACTTGCACTAACGATTAAAGATACAATAGACATAATAACTAGTCTCGCTGTGCTACAATAGACAGGATAACAAGTCTGACTGTGTTGCAATAGACAGAATAACAAATCCCACTGTGCTACAATAGACAGGATAACAAGTATGACTGTGTTACAATATACAGAATAAAAAGTTTCACTGTGTTACAATAGACGGAATAACAAGTCTCACCGTGTTACAATAGACAGAATGACAAGTCTCACTGTGTTACAATAGACAGAATGACAAGTCTCACTGTGTTACAATAGACAGAATGACAAGTCTCACTGTGCTACAATAGACAGGATAACAAGTCTGACTGTGTTGCAAAAGACAGAATAACAAATCCCACTGTGCTACAATAGACAGGATAACAAGTATGACTGTGTTACAATATACAGAATAAAAAGTTTCACTGTGTTACAATAGACGGAATAACAAGTCTCACTGTGTTACAATAGACAGAATGACAAGTCTCACTGTGTTACAATAGACAGAATGACAAGTCTCACTGTGTTACAATAGACAGAATGACAAGTCTCACTGTGTTACAATAGACAGAATGACAAGTCTCACTGTGCTACAATAGACAGAATGACAAGTCTCACTGTGTTACAATAGACAGAATGACAAGTCTCACTGTGCTACAATAGACAGAATGACAAGTCTCACTGTGCTACAATATACAGAATGACAAGTCTAACTGTGTTACAATAGACAGAATAACAAGTCTAACTGTGTTACAATAGACAGAATGACAAGTCTCACTGTGTTACAATAGACAGAATAAAAAGTATCACTGTGTTACAATAGACAGAATGACAAGTCTCACTGTGTTACAATAGACAGAATGACAAGTCTCACTGTGCTACAATATACAGAATGACAAGTCTCACTGTGTTACAATAGACAGAATGACAAGTCTCACTGTGTTACAATAGACAGAATGACAAGTCTCACTGTGTTACAATAGACAGAATAAAAAGTATCACTGTGTTACAATAGACAGAATGACAAGTCTCACTGTGTTACAATAGACAGAATGACAAGTCTCACTGTGCTACAATAGACAGAATGACAAGTCTCACTGTGCTACAATAGACAGAATGACAAGTCTAACTGTGTTACAATAGACAGAATGACAAGTCTCACTGTGCTACAATAGACAGAATGACAAGTCTCACTGTGTTACAATAGACAGAATGACAAGTCTCACTGTGTTACAATAGACAGAATGACAAGTCTCACTGTGTTACAATAGACAGAATGACAAGTCTCACTGTGTTACAATAGACAGAATGACAAGTCTCACTGTGTTACAATAGACAGAATAACAAGTCTAACTGTGTTACAATAGACAGAATGACAAGTCTCACTGTGTTACAATAGACAGAATGACAAGTCTCACTGTGCTACAATAGACAGAATGACAAGTCTAACTGTGTTACAATAGACAGAATGACAAGTCTCACTGTGCTACAATAGACAGAATGACAAGTCTAACTGTGTTACAATAGACAGAATGACAAGTCTAACTGTGTTACAATAGACAGAATGACAAGTCTCACTGTGCTACAATAGACAGAATGACAAGTCTCACTGTGTTACAATAGACAGAATGACAAGTCTCACTGTGTTACAATAGACAGAATGACAAGTCTCACTGTGTTACAATAGACAGAATGACAAGTCTCACTGTGTTACAATAGACAGAATGACAAGTCTCACTGTGTTACAATAGACAGAATGACAAGTCTCACTGTGCTACAATATACAGAATGACAAGTCTAACTGTGTTACAATAGACAGAATGACAAGTCTCACTGTGCTACAATAGACAGAATGACAAGTCTAACTGTGTTACAATAGACAGAATGACAAGTCTCACTGTGCTACAATAGACAGAATGACAAGTCTCACTGTGCTACAATAGACAGAATGACAAGTCTCACTGTGTTACAATAGACAGAATGACAAGTCTAACTGTGCTACAATAGACAGAATGACAAGTCTAACTGTGCTACAATAGACAGAATGACAAGTCTCACTGTGTTACAATAGACAGAATGACAAGTCTCACTGTTCTACAATAGACAGAATGACAAGTCTAACTGTGCTACAATAGACAGAATGACAAGTCTAACTGTGTTACAATAGACAGAATGACAAGTCTAACTGTGCTACAATAGACAGAATGACAAGTCTCACTGTGTTACAATAGACAGAATGACAAGTCTCACTGTGTTACAATAGACAGAATGACAAGTCTCACTGTGCTACAATAGACAGAATGACAAGTCTCACTGTGCTACAATAGACAGAATGACAAGTCTAACTGTGCTACAATAGACAGAATGACAAGTCTCACTGTGTTACAATAGACAGAATGACAAGTCTCACTGTGTTACAATAGACAGAATGACAAGTCTAACTGTGTTACAATAGACAGAATGACAAGTCTCACTGTGCTACAATAGACAGAATGACAAGTCTAACTGTGCTACAATAGACAGAATGACAAGTCTCACTGTGTTACAATAGACAGAATAACAAGTCTCACTGTGCTACAATAGACAGAATGACAAGTCTAACTGTGTTACAATAGACAGAATGACAAGTCTCACTGTGTTACAATAGACAGAATGACAAGTCTCACTGTGCTACAATAGACAGAATGACAAGTCTCACTGTGCTACAATATACAGAATGACAAGTCTCACTGTGTTACAATAGACAGAATGACAAGTCTAACTGTGTTACAATAGACAGAATGACAAGTCTCACTGTGCTACAATAGACAGAATGACAAGTCTCACTGTGTTACAATAGACAGAATGACAAGTCTCACTGTGTTACAATAGACAGAATGACAAGTCTAACTGTGCTACAATAGACAGAATGACAAGTCTCACTGTGCTACAATAGACAGAATGACACGTCTAACTGTGCTACAATAGACAGAATGACAAGTCTAACTGTGCTACAATAGACAGAATGACAAGTCTCACTGTGTTACAATAGACAGAATGACAAGTCTAACTGTGTTACAATAGACAGAATGACAAGTCTCACTGTGTTACAATAGACAGAATGACAAGTCTAACTGTGCTACAATAGACAGAATGACAAGTCTAACTGTGCTACAATAGACAGAATGACAAGTCTCACTGTGTTACAATAGACAGAATGACAAGTCTAACTGTGTTACAATAGACAGAATGACAAGTCTCACTGTGTTACAATAGACAGAATGACAAGTCTAACTGTGCTACAATAGACAGAATGACAAGTCTCACTGTGCTACAATAGACAGAATGACAAGTCTAACTGTGCTACAATAGACAGAATGACAAGTCTAACTGTGCTACAATAGACAGAATGACAAGTCTCACTGTGCTACAATAGACAGAATGACAAGTCTCACTGTGCTACAATAGACAGAATGACAAGTCTCACTGTGTTACAATAGACAGAATGACAAGTCTCACTGTGTTACAATAGACAGAATGACAAGTCTCACTGTGCTACAATAGACAGAATGACAAGTCTAACTGTGTTACAATAGACAGAATGACAAGTCTAACTGTGCTACAATAGACAGAATGACAAGTCTAACTGTGCTACAATAGACAGAATGACAAGTCTCACTGTGCTACAATAGACAGAATGACAAGTCTCACTGTGTTACAATAGACAGAATGACAAGTCTCACTGTGTTACAATAGACAGAATGACAAGTCTCACTGTGTTACAATAGACAGAATGACAAGTTTCAGTGTTACAATAGACAGAATGACAAGTCTCACTGTGTTACAATAGACAGAATGACAAGTCTCACTGTGCTACAATAGACAGAATGACAAGTCTCACTGTGTTACAATAGACAGAATGACAAGTTTCAGTGTTACAATAGACAGAATGACAAGTCTCACTGTGTTACAATAGACAGAATGACAAGTCTAACTGTGCTACAATAGACAGAATGACAAGTCTAACTGTGTTACAATAGACAGAATGACAAGTCTAACTGTGTTACAATAGACAGAATGACAAGTCTAACTGTGCTACAATAGACAGAATGACAAGTCTAACTGTGTTACAATAGACAGAATGACAAGTCTAACTGTGCTACAATAGACAGAATGACAAGTCTAACTGTGCTACAATAGACAGAATGACAAGTCTAACTGTGCTACAATAGACAGAATGACAAGTCTCACTGTGCTACAATAGACAGAATGACAAGTCTCACTGTGCTACAATAGACAGAATGACAAGTCTCACTGTGTTACAATAGACAGAATGACAAGTCTCACTGTGTTACAATAGACAGAATGACAAGTCTAACTGTGCTACAATAGACAGAATGACAAGTCTAACTGTGCTACAATAGACAGAATGACAAGTCTCACTGTGCTACAATAGACAGAATGACAAGTCTCACTGTGCTACAATAGACAGAATGACAAGTCTCACTGTGTTACAATAGACAGAATGACAAGTCTCACTGTGTTACAATAGACAAAATGACAAGTCTCACTGTGCTACAATAGACAGAATGACAAGTCTAACTGTGTTACAATAGACAGAATGACAAGTCTAACTGTGCTACAATAGACAGAATGACAAGTCTAACTGTGTTACAATAGACAGAATGACAAGTCTAACTGTGCTACAATAGACAGAATGACAAGTCTCACTGTGTTACAATAGACAGAATGACAAGTCTCACTGTGTTACAATAGACAGAATGACAAGTCTCACTGTGTTACAATAGACAGAATGACAAGTCTCACTGTGCTACAATAGACAGAATGACAAGTCTCACTGTGCTACAATAGACAGAATGACAAGTCTCACTGTGTTACAATAGACAGAATGACAAGTCTCACTGTGTTACAATAGACAGAATGACAAATCTAACTGTGCTACAATAGACAGAATGACAAGTCTGACTGTGCTACAATAGATAGGATAACAAGTCTCACTGTGTTACAATAGACAGAATGACAAGTCTAACTGTGTTACAATAGACAGATTGACAAGTCTAACTGTGTTACAATAGACAGAATAACAAGTCTCACTGTGTTACAATAGACAGAATGACAAGTCTCACTGTGCTACAATAGACAGAATGACAAGTCTAACTGTGCTACAATAGACAGAATGACAAGTCTCACTGTGTTACAATAGACAGAATGACAAGTCTAACTGTGTTACAATAGACAGAATAACAAGTCTCACTGTGTTACAATAGACAGAATGACAAGTCTCACTGTGCTACAATAGACAGAATGACAAGTCTCACTGTGCTACAATAGACAGAATGACAAGTCTCACTGTGTTACAATAGACAGAATGACAAGTCTCACTGTGTTACAATAGACAGAATGACAAGTCTCACTGTGTTACAATAGACAGAATAACAAGTCTCACTGTGTTACAATAGACAGAATGACAAGTCTCACTGTGCTACAATAGACAGAATGACAAGTCTCACTGTGCTACAATAGACAGAATGACAAGTCTCACTGTGTTACAATAGACAGAATGACAAGTCTCACTGTGTTACAATAGACAGAATAACAAGTCTCACTGTGTTACAATAGACAGAATGACAAGTCCGACTGTGCTACAATAGACAGAATGACAAGTCTCACTGTGCTACAATAGACAGAATGACAAGTCTCACTGTGTTACAATAGACAGAATGACAAGTCTGACTGTGCTACAATAGACAGAATGACAAGTCTCACTGTGCTACAATAGACAGAATGACAAGTCTCACTGTGTTACAATAGACAGAATGACAAGTCTCACTGTGTTACAATAGACAGAATGACAAGTCTAACTGTGCTACAATAGACAGAATGACAAGTCTAACTGTGCTACAATAGACAGAATGACAAGTCTAACTGTGCTACAATAGACAGAATGACAAGTCTCACTGTGTTACAATAGACAGAATGACAAGTCTCACTGTGCTACAATAGACAGAATGACAAGTCTAACTGTGTTACAATAGACAGAATGACAAGTCTAACTGTGCTACAATAGACAGAATGACAAGTCTAACTGTGCTACAATAGACAGAATGACAAGTCTCACTGTGCTACAATAGACAGAATGACAAGTCTCACTGTGCTACAATAGACAGAATGACAAGTCTAACTGTGCTACAATAGACAGAATGACAAGTCTCACTGTGTTACAATAGACAGAATGACAAGTCTCACTGTGCTACAATAGACAGAATGACAAGTCTAACTGTGTTACAATAGACAGAATGACAAGTCTCACTGTGTTACAATAGACAGAATGACAAGTCTCACTGTGTTACAATAGACAGAATAACAAGTCTCACTGTGCTACAATAGACAGAATGACAAGTCTCACTGTGTTACAATAGACAGAATAACAAGTCTCACTGTGCTACAATAGACAGAATAACAAGTCTCACTGTGCTACAATAGACAGAATGACAAGTCTCACTGTGTTACAATAGACAGAATGACAAGTCTCACTGTGCTACAATAGACAGAATGACAAGTCTAACTGTGTTACAATAGACAGAATGACAAGTCTCACTGTGTTACAATAGACAGAATGACAAGTCTCACTGTGTTACAATAGACAGAATGACAAGTCTCACTGTGTTACAATAGACAGAATGACAAGTCTAACTGTGCTACAATAGACAGAATGACAAGTCTCACTGTGTTACAATAGACAGAATAACAAGTCTCACTGTGCTACAATAGACAGAATGACAAGTCTCACTGTGTTACAATAGACAGAATAACAAGTCTCACTGTGCTACAATAGACAGAATGACAAGTCTCACTGTGTTACAATAGACAGAATAACAAGTCTCACTGTGTTACAATAGACAGAATGAGAAGTCTCACTGTGCTACAATAGACAGAATGACAAGTCTCACTGTGTTACAATAGACAGAATGACAAGTCTAACTGTGCTACAATAGACAGAATGACAAGTCTCACTGTGTTACAATAGACAGAATGACAAGTCTAACTGTGTTACAATAGACAGAATGACAAGTCTCACTGTGTTACAATAGACAGAATGACAAGTCTCACTGTGCTACAATAGACAGAATGACAAGTCTCACTGTGTTACAATAGACAGAATGACAAGTCTCACTGTGTTACAATAGACAGAATAACAAGTCTCACTGTGCTACAATAGACAGAATGACAAGTCTCACTGTGTTACAATAGACAGAATAACAAGTCTCACTGTGCTACAATAGACAGAATGACAAGTTTCACTGTGTTACAATAGACAGAATGACAAGTCTCACTGTGCTACAATAGACAGAATGACAAGTCTCACTGTGCTACAATAGACAGAATGACAAGTCTAACTGTGCTACAATAGACAGAATGACAAGTCTCACTGTGTTAAAATAGACAGAATGACAAGTCTAACTGTGTTACAATAGACAGAATGACAAGTCTCACTGTGCTACAATAGACAGAATGACAAGTCTAACTGTGTTACAATAGACAGAATGACAAGTCTCACTGTGTTACAATAGACAGAATGACAAGTCTCACTGTGTTACAATAGACAGAATGACAAGTCTCACTGTGCTACAATAGACAGAATGACAAGTCTCACTGTGCTACAATAGACAGAATGACAAGTCTCACTGTGTTACAATAGACAGAATAACAAGTCTCACTGTGCTACAATAGACAGAATGACAAGTCTCACTGTGTTACAATAGACAGAATGACAAGTCTAACTGTGCTACAATAGACAGAATGACAAGTCTCACTGTGTTACAATAGACAGAATGACAAGTCTCACTGTGTTACAATAGACAGAATGACAAGTCTCACTGTGTTACAATAGACAGAATGACAAGTCTCACTGTGCTACAATAGACAGAATGACAAGTCTCACTGTGCTACAATAGACAGAATGACAAGTCTCACTGTGCTACAATAGACAGAATGACAAGTCTAACTGTGCTACAATAGACAGAATGACAAGTCTCACTGTGCTACAATAGACAGAATGACAAGTCTCACTGTGCTACAATAGACAGAATGACAAGTCTCACTGTGCTACAATAGACAGAATGACAAGTCTAACTGTGCTACAATAGACAGAATAACAAGTCTAACTGTGTTACAATAGACAGAATGACAAGTCTCACTGTGTTACAATAGACAGAATGACAAGTCTAACTGTGTTACAATAGACAGAATAACAAGTCTCACTGTGTTACAATAGACAGAATGACAAGTCTAACTGTGCTACAATAGACAGAATGACAAGTCTCACTGTGCTACAATAGACAGAATGACAAGTCTCACTGTGCTACAATAGACAGAATGACAAGTCTAACTGTGTTACAATAGACAGAATAACAAGTCTCACTGTGTTACAATAGACAGAATGACAAGTCTAACTGTGCTACAATAGACAGAATGACAAGTCTCACTGTGTTACAATAGACAGAATGACAAGTCTAACTGTGCTACAATAGACAGAATGACAAGTCTAACTGTGCTACAATAGACAGAATGACAAGTCTAACTGTGTTACAATAGACAGAATGACAAGTCTAACTGTGTTACAATAGACAGAATGACAAGTCTAACTGTGCTACAATAGACAGAATGACAAGTCTCACTGTGTTACAATAGACAGAATGACAAGTCTCACTGTGTTACAATAGACAGAATGACAAGTCTCACTGTGCTACAATAGACAGAATGACAAGTCTCACTGTGCTACAATAGACAGAATGACAAGTCTAACTGTGCTACAATAGACAGAATAACAAGTCTAACTGTGTTACAATAGACAGAATAACAAGTCTCACTGTGTTACAATAGACAGAATGACAAGTCTAACTGTGTTACAATAGACAGAATGACAAGTCTAACTGTGCTACAATAGACAGAATGACAAGTCTCACTGTGCTACAATAGACAGAATAACAAGTCTAACTGTGTTACAATAGACAGAATGACAAGTCTCACTGTGTTACAATAGACAGAATGACAAGTCTCACTGTGCTACAATAGACAGAATGACAAGTCTAACTGTGCTACAATAGACAGAATAAAAAGTATCACTGTATTACAATTGACGGAATAACAAGTCTCACTGTGTTACAATAGACAGAATGACAAGTATCACTGTGCTACAATAGACAGGATAACAAATATCACAGTGTTACAATAGACGGAATAACAAATCTCACTGTGTTGCAATAGATAGGATAACAAGTCTCACTGTGCTACAATATACAGAATAACAAGTCTGACTGTGCTACAATAAACAGAATAACAAATATCACTGTGCTACAACATACAGAATAACAAGTATCACTGTGTTACAATAAATAGGATAGCAAGTCTCACTGTGTCACAATATGCAGAATAACAAGAATCACTGTGTTGCAATAAATAGGATAACAAATATCACTGTGCTACAATATACAGAATAACAAGTCTGACTATGTTTCAATAGACGGAATAACAAGTCTCACTGTGTTACAATAGACAGAATAACAAGTATCAAAGTGCTACAATAGACAGAATAACAAGTATCACAGTGCTATAATATACAGAATAACAAGATCACTGTGCTACAATAGACATAATAACAAATCTCACTGTGTTATAATAGATATAATAGCAAGTGTCACTGTGCTATAATACACATAATAACAAGTCTCACTGTGTTATAATAGATATAATAGCAAGTGTCACTGTGTTATAATACACATAATAACAAGTCTCACTGTGTTATAATAGATATAATAGCAAGTGTCACTGTGCTATAATACACATAATAACAAGTCTTACTGTGCTATAATAGATATAATAGCAAGTGTCACTGTGTTATAATACACATAATAACAAGTCTCACTGTGTTATAATAGATATAATAGCAAGTGTCACTGTGTTATAATACACATAATAACAAGTCTCACTGTGTTATAATAGATATAATAGCAAGTGTCACTGTGCTATAATACACATAATAACAAGTCTCACTGTGCTATAATAGATATAATAGCAAGTGTCACTGTGCTATAATATACAGAATAACAAGTCTCACTGTGTTATAATAGATATAATAGCAAGTGTCACTGTGCTATAATACACATAATAACAAGTCTCACTGTGCTATAATAGATATAATAGCAAGTGTCACTGTGTTATAATACACATAATAACAAGTCTCATTGTGCTATAATAGATATAATAGCAAGTCTCACTGTGCTATAATATACAGAATAACAAGTCTCACTGTGTTATAATAGATATAATAGCAAGTGTCACTGTGTTACAATAGACAGAATAACAAGTCTCACTGTGTTATAATAGAAATAATAACAAGTCTCACTGTATTATAATAGACAGGATAACAAGTCTCACAGTGTTATAATAAACATAATAAAAAGTCTCACAGTGTTATAATAAACATAATAACAAGTCTCACTGTGCTTCAATAGAAATAATAACAAGTCTCACTGTTTTATAATAGACAGGATAACAAGTCTCACAGTGTTATAATAGACGGAGTAATAAGTCTCACAGTGTTATAATAGACATAATAAGAAGTCTCACTGTGTTATAATAGACATAATATCAAGTTTGTCTGTGCTACAATAGACATGATAACAAGTATCACTGTGTTACAATAGACCGAATAACAAATCTCACAGTGTTACAATATACAGAATAACAAGTTTCAGTGTTACAATATACAGAATAACAAGTCTCACTGTGTTACAATAGACGGAATAATAAGTCTCACTGTGTTGCAATAGACCGAATAACAAGTCTCACTGTGTTACAATATACATAAAAACAAGCATCACTGTGTTACGATATACAGAATAACTAGCTTCACTGTGTTACAATATGCAGAATAACAAGTCTCACTGTGTTACTATATACAGAATAACAAGCTTCAATGTGGTACAATATACAGAATAACAAGTCTCACTGTGCTACAATAGACAGAATAACAAGTCTCACTGTGTTTTGATATACCGAATAACAAGTCTCACTGTGTTACATTAAACAGGATGACGCGTATCACTGTGTTGCAATAGACCGAATAACAAATATCATTGTGTTACAATAGACAGGATAACAAGTCGCACTGTGTTACAATAGACATAAAAAAGTCTCACTATGTTACAATAAACAGGATAACAAGTCTCACTGTGTTGCGATATACAGAATAACAAGCTTCATTGTGGTACAATATACAGAATAACAAGCTTCACTGTGTTATAATATACAGAATAACAAGTCTCACTGTGTTACAATAAAGTGGATAACAAGTAGCACTGTTGCAATACACCGAATATAAAATATCATTGTGTTACAATAGACAGGATAACAAGTCTCACTGTGTTACAATAGACAGAATAAAAAGTCTCACTGTGGTACAATATACAGAATAAAAGGTCTCACTGTGGTACAATATACAGAATAACAAGTCTCACTGTGTTACAATAGACAGGATAACAAGTCTCATTGTATTACAATAGACAGGATAACAAGCGTCACTGTGTTACACTAGACAGAATAACAAGTCTCATTGTGTTATAATATACAGAATAACAAGTCTCACTCTGTTACAATAGACAGAATAGCAAGTCTCACTGTGTTATAATACACAGAATAACAAGTATCACTGTGTTACAATAGACATAATAAAAAGTTTCACTGTGTTACAATAGACAGAATAACAAGTCTCACTGTGTTATAATAGATATAATAGCAAGTGTCACTGTGTTACAATAGACAGAATAACAAGTCTCACTGTGCTACAATAGAAATAATAACAAGTCTCACTGTGTTATAATAGAAATAATAACAAGTCTCACTGTATTATAATAGACAGGATAACAAGTCTCACAGTGTTATAATAAACATAATAACAAGTCTCACTGTGCTACAATAGAAATAATAACAAGTCTCACTGTTTTATAATAGACAGAATAACAAGTCTCACAGTGTTATAATAGACATAATAAGAAGTCTCACTGTGCTATAATAGACATAATATCAAGTCTGTCTGTGCTACAATAGACATGATATCAAGTCTCACCGTGCTACGATATACAGAATAACAAGTCTCAATGTTACAATATACAGAATAACAAGTCTCACTGTGTTACAATAGACGGAATAATAAGTCTCACTGTGTTACAATAGACCGAATAACAAGTCTCACTGTGTTACAATATACATAAAAACAAGCATCACTGTGTTACGATATACAGAATAACTAGCTTCACTGTGCTACAATATGCAGAATAACAAGTCTCACTGTGTTACGATATACAGAATAACAAGCTTCACTGTGGTGCAATATACAGAATAACAAATCTCACTGTGCTACAATAGACAGAATAACAAGTCTCACTGTGTTTTGATATACAGAATAACAAGTCTCACTGTGTTACATTAAACAGGATGACACGTATCACGTATGACACGTATCACTGTGTTGCAATAGACATATTAACAAGTTTCACGGGGCTACAATAGACAGAATAACAAGTCTCACTGTGTTGCAATAGATAGGATAACAAGTCTCACTGTGCTACAATAGACAGAATAACAAGTCTCACTGTGTTACAATAGCCAGAATAACAAATCTCATGGAGCTACAATAGCCAGAATAACAAGTCTCACTGTGCTGCAATAGTCAGAATAACAAATCTCATGGAGCTACAATAGCCAGAATAACAAGTCTCACTGTGCTGCAATAGATAGGATAGCAAGTCTCACTGTGTTACAATAAACATAATAACAAGTTTCACGGGGCTACAATAGCCAGAATAACAAGTCTCACTGTGTTTCAATGGACAGGATACTAAGTCTCACTGTGCTACAATAGCCAGAATAACAAGTCTCACTGTGTTACAATAGCCAGAATAACAAATCTCACGGAGCTACAATAGCCAGATTAACAAGTCTCACTGTGCTGCAATAGATAGGATAGCAAGTCTCACTGTGTTACAATAAACATAATAACAAGTTTCACGGGGCTACAATAGACAGAATAACAAGTCTCACTGTGTTGCAATAGATAGCATAACAAGTCTCACTGTGCTACAATAGACAGAATAACAAGTCTCACGGGGCTACAATAGCCAGAATAACAAGCTTCACTGTTACAATAGATAGGATAACAAGTCTCACTGTGTTACAATAGATATAATAAGTTTCACTGTGTTATAATAGACATAATAACAAGTCTCACTGTGTTACAGTAGACAGAATAACAAGTCTCACTGTGTTACATTAAAAAAAAAACAAGTCTCACGGGGCTACACTTGTCAGAATAACAAGTCTCACTGTGCTGCAATGAATAGGATAACAAGTCTCAATGTGCTACAATAGACAGAATAACAAGTCTCACGGGGTTGCAATGGCCAGAATAACAAGCTTCACTGTTACAATAGATAGGATAACAAGTCTCACTGTGCTACAATAGATAGGACAACAAGTCTCACTGTGCTACAATAGACAGAATAACTAATCTCCCTGTCCTACAATGGATGGGATAGCAAGTCGCATGGGGTTACAATAGCCAGAATAACAAGTCTCACCGTGTTGCAATAGACAGAATAACAAGTCTCACTATGCTACAATAGACAGGATAATAAGTTTCACTTTGTCACAATAGATATGATAACAATTCTCACTGTGTTGCAATAGACAGAATAACAAGTCTCACTGTGCTACAATAGACAGAATAACAAGTCTCATGGGGCTACAATAGCCAGAATAACAAGTCTCACCGTGTTACAATAGATATGATAACATGTCTCACTGTGTTACAATGGATAGGATAACAAGTCTCATGGGGTTACAATAGACAGGATAACAAGTCTCATGGGGCTACAATAGCCAAAATACCAAGTCTCATGGGGCTACAATAGACAGGATAACAAGTCTCATGGGGTTACAATAGACAGAATAACAAGTGTCATGGGGCTACAATAGCCAGAATACCAAGTCTCATGGGGTTACAATAGACAGGATAACAAGTCTCATGGGGCTACAATAGCCAGAATAGCAAGTCTCACCGTGTTGCAATAGATATGATAACATGTCTCACTGTGGTACAATGGATAGGATAGCAAGTCTTATGGGGTTACAATAGACAGGATAGCAAGTAGTCTCACTGTGCTAAAATTGTTATTTATATTGTGATATTGTATGGCAGATTTTGATGGGAAAACACAACATGACAACATTGACTGATGCTATTCAATGTCATATTATTTCCTTGTCTGTTTTGATTAATTAATATAAATTATTGTTCAAACCATACCCATAATCCTGTTAAAAATGAACAATTTTCGCAATGCATTCCGTGCAGTTTTCAATCAGAGGAACATAATGGAGGCCAGCAATTATTGGGAAAAAAAGAAGACATATGACAAAAAAGACAGTACCATTTGTCAAAATTTCCATATTAGAATGGTCAAATTATATTCGCTAGCTTTAGGCTATGCAATTTATATGAATAATACAAATACAATATTTAATAAACTTCATTTAATGGTATTTAAAGATCTTGCGACTAATATTTCTACGTAATCTACGTAACAAAACATAGTATGGCTCAGGCCAATAAGGTCAAATAGAACGAAAAAGAGATTATTTATTCGATTTGGTTTCCAATTCCCGTTCTTGACCCCTTTTTGGTCAAGTCGGACAGTATGGTTAATGTGATTCAACTAATCTACGGTCCTATACGAGCTCTGTGGTATATGTCTGAAGCATTATGTTGTGGTGGTATATACATTCTCCCGCTATTATTGTTTACATGTTGCACACGGACATATTTGCCTTTGTATTGTGTGTAACTCTTCGAATTACGGCTTCTGACTATTAAGTTAAAATATTCAAACTTTTCTACGTTAAGACATTGCTAAGGAAGATAAACAAATAAGAAAATTAAATCAAAATGTTAAATAATAATGGAAATTACAAGAGTAGAAAATATAATACTAGTATATAATGTGCTATGGCTTTTATTTATTTTGAAAGCATGAAATTGCAATCCATGGAACATCTGTAAACAACGCTTTAAAGGAGCAGACAATCTATAATTTTTTGAATAAAAATGAATAGGATGAAATACATTTATGTAGTAATTCTAGAATGATCTATACGGCAATGTGTCAGAATTATTTACTAATAACGAGTTTTACCATAACAATAGAGAATTTTACTTGTTATCGATTTAAATCCTTGCACTGTACTATTGTAGCTAGAGTAACACGATGGGTGCCATTAGTGGGGAAGGAACTTCTTTCACGTCTTATGTGGGGTTCTTGTTGCTTTAATATCTCATTGTTTGTCAATTTTCTTTTGACCATTGTATTGTTTGTCCTTCATCGATTTACGACTTCTGATTACCCTTATCTTAGATTTACGGTTTCTGGTTACCCCTTTGGTATCTTAGATTTACGGTTTCTGGTTACCCCTTTAGTATCTTAGATTTACGACTTCTGGATACCCTTTGATATCTTAGATTTACGGTTTCTGGTTACCCTTTGATATCTTAGATTTACTACTTCTGATTACCCTTTGATATCTTAGATTTACGACTTCTGATTACCCTTTGATATCTTAGATTGATGGCTTCTGATTACCCTTTGGTATCTTAGATTTACGACTTCTGATTACCCTTTGGTATTTTAGATTGACGGCTTCTGATTACCCTTTGATATCTTAGATTAACGACTTCTGATTACCCTTTGATATCTTAGATTTACGACTTCTGATTACCCTTTGATATCTTAGATATACGACTTCTGATTACCCTTTGGTATCTTAGATTTACGACTTCTGATTACCCTTTGGCATCTTAGATTTACGACTTCTGATTACCCTTTGATATCTTAGATTTACGACTTCTGATTACCCTTTGGTATCTTAAATTTTCGACTTCTGATTACCCTTTGATATCTTAGATTTACGACTTCTGATTACCCTTTGATATCTTAGATTTACGACTTCTGATTACCCTTTGGTATCTTAGATTTACGACTTCTGATTACCCTTTGGTATCTTAGATTTACTACTTCTGATTACCCTTTGGTATCTTAGATTTACGACTTCTGATTACCCTTTGATATCTTAGATTTACGACTTCTGATTACCCTTTGGTATCTTAAATTTACGACTTCTGATTACCCTTTGATATCTTAGATTTACGACTTCTGATTACCCTTTGATATCTTAGATTTACGACTTCTGATTACCCTTTGGTATCTTAGATTTACGACTTCTGATTACCCTTTGGTATCTTAGATTTACTACTTCTGATTACCCTTTGATATCTTAGATTTACGACTTCTGATTACCCTTTGATATCTTAGATTTACGACTTCTGATTACCCTTTGGTATCTTAGATATACGACTTCTGATTACCCTTTGGTATCTTAGATTTACGACTTCTGATTACCCTTTGTTATCTTAGATTTACGACTTCTGATTACCCTTTGATATCTTAGATTTACGACTTCTGATTACCCTTTGGTATCTTAGATTTACGACTTCTGATTACCCTTTGGTATCTTAGATTTACGACTTCTGATTACCCTTTGGATTAACTTTTCTTGTATTGTGCGGTGCGTCCATTGTAAATGAATAGTACCATGCTACTATAACATTAGCATAAATCCAGTTTAATTTTAATTAGAATGATTCGGGATCTTAGATCTTAGATCTTACCAGCAGAAGCATTGCTACAAGTGATTATGTTGTGTATTTTATTTGGGTGTTTATTTCTCTGGACTGTTCTTTGCTGACTGCTCCTTAGGTAGTCTCTAACGTTTATTTACAAATGGGCTCTTACAAGGTATGTCATCATCAATAATATCTTATTTTACAAGGTATGTCATCATCAATTATATCTTATTTTACAAGGTATGTCATCATCAATTATATCTTATTTTACAAGGTATGTCATCATCAATTATATCCTATTTTACAAGGTATGTCATCATCAATTATATCTTATTTTACAAGGTATGTCATCATCAATTATATCTTATTTTACAAGGTATGTCATCATCAATTATATCTTATTTTACAAGGTATGTCATCATCAATTATATCTTATTTTGCAAGGTATGTCATCATCAATTATATCCTATTTTACAAGGTATGTCATCATCAATTATATCTTATTTTACAAGGTATGTCATCATCAATTATATCTTATTTTACAAGGTATGTCATCATCAATTATATCTTATTTTACAAGGTACGTCATCATCAATTATATCTTATTTTACAAGGTATGTCATCATCAATTATATCTTATTTAACAAGGTATGTCATCATCAATTATATCCTAATTTACAAGGTATGTCATCATCAATTATATCTTATTTTACAAGGTATGTCATCATCAATTATATCTTATTTTACAAGGTATGTCATCATCAATTATATCTTATTTTACAAGGTATGTCATCATCAATTATATCTTATTTTACAAGGTATGTCATCATCAATTATATCTTATTTCACAAGGTATGTCATCATCAATTATATCCTATTTTACAAGGTATGTCATCATCAATTATATCTTATTTAACAAGGTATGTCATCATCAATTATATCTTATTTTACAAGGTATGTCATCATCAATTATATCCTATTTTACAAGGTATGTCATCATCAATTATATCTTATTTTACAAGGTATGTCATCATCAATTATATCTTATTTAACAAGGTATTTCATCATCAATTATATCTTATTTTACAAGGTATGTCATCATCAATTATATCTTATTTTACAAGGTATGTCATCATCAATTATATCTTATTTTACAAGGTATGTCATCATCAATTATATCCTATTTTACAAGGTATGTCATCATCAATTATATCTTATTTTACAAGGTATGTCATCATCAATTATATCTTATTTTACAAGGTATGTCATCATCAATTATATCTTATTTTACAAGGTATGTCATCATCAATTATATCTTATTTTACAAGGTATGTCATCATCAATTATATCCTATTTTACAAGGTATGTCATCATCAATTATATCTTATTTTACAAGGTATGTCATCATCAATTATATCTTATTTTACAAGGTATGTCATCATCAATTATATCTTATTTTACAAGGTATGTCATCATCAATTATATCTTATTTTACAAGGTATGTCATCATCAATTATATCTTATTTTACAAGGTATGTCATCATCAATTATATCTTATTTTACCTGTGACGTATTTCATCTGTCCGTAAGCACATCTTATTTGCTGCGTGTAATCTTGTTCTCTGTAGTAATATTCAAAATGTAACTGACATAATGCCCGGTTTGGCGTTAAAACTATTACCAACAATACAAGCACGCTATACCCCGATTACTTTTACACGTTTATACCGACAGTGGTTTTTTATTTTCATTTTATTTTATATATATTGTCTTACACAGGAATAGGTTACTGGTTTTATGGGTAGAAATTAACAAGCGCAGCCGCTAACCTGAAAAATGAGTAAGAAAGGCTATGGATGAAAATTAACATGATATACTATCTGTTCTGCATTTCAGTCATGTAGGGTCTTCAGCAATTAACAAAGCTCATACCATCAATGCAGTTCATGAGACCTTTGAATAAATTTCACTAATACTTTTTGTGTATATCCACAAACTACGGTTTAACTTCTCTAATATTCGTTAATGCATAGTATATATCTCAAGTATTTATTAATAAAATCGTAAGATACAAGTTTAAAGAAATTCTGTCACTAACTATTAAACATATAAAACAGTCGAGAATCAAAATTTTTATTGTGATAGAAAACAGAACGAAATGTTCCACTCTTAACGTAGGCTTCAATTAACTGTCGAATCTGATGGCAGGGTATTGAACTTGACAGGAAGTCATATTCGTTTTAATAATGTATTGGTAGGGATTACCTTCACAATAATTATAGCATAATTTGCCCTGATGTCTGTAATGTTGATGTAACCATCAGTTGTACGGCTGTTAGGTGCTTGATGAGGTACGAAATGACGATTGTTCGCATCAGATATAAATTATGTTGTCAATGTTACAGACACACATACAAAAAGATATAAACAACAGACCACGAGTTTTACTTGGGCATTATTTAAATTCCCACCATCATACACAATGTTTATAAGTACAGTGTGTCATTGTCCTTTCGTTAGCTTTCAGTAACATTTAGAAATATGTACAAGGTTGATAAGCACTACAAATTTATCTGGCAAAATTGTTATGCAAAATGTTGATAGGAATAATGATTAATAAAGATATGTGCGATCTTCATAACTTTGTAGAAAACAACTTGAAAGAATTCTAATTCGGTTTAATTTGCTGATAGAGAGTGATTGCTATCAAGTGCACATTAGATAATATATTACATAATTAACATACACCAGATATTAACTATAACTTTGATTAGATGAATTGATTGATTTGTTCCAGGTTGCTAAAGATCAAGTATCGCATACTTCATGTATCCTCATGACGAGATCAAGTCCAGGGATATGTGATATTAACAGATTGTGGCTATCCTGTTTATGCCATTTGACTTACTTACTCCAAAAGAAGTCCTTTAACTTATATTGGCCAATCCTTTGACTATGAGCATACACGATGATGGTTATTCCAGTAACGCATGGTATGTATTAAATAAGTGTTAGAGAATACCGGAGGGGAAATCAAAAATGGACAAGCCAGATAAACTGGCAACATAGGGCACACAAGACGAAGACAAACAAAGCAAAAACACAACAAAATATGTGTTGGACACCACTATAGACAAACAAACACAAATAACGTTAATAAGACATGAGCCCTCCTACTAACAACTGGAGATAAAGAAAAACCGAACATCGCAACACGGAACTCATTCCAACATCTACATTTTTCAACAATATACAGAAATAAGTGAAAAACGGGATAACCGTGAGAATATTATTCTACAGCCATTGGAAATGTATGCCGAGTTTTGTTGGGACCAAGCAAAAAAAAAAAAAAAAAAGCGTTTGGTAAAAGCTAAAATGCACATAATTTTGATCTACATAAGGGGTATTCATGTGCAAAGAGCGTGTAAATCTTTAAAATCATGTTGCGTGATTCAGTCAGACCAGTTGCAAAGAAGGATTTCCGACCATATACATTATCACTCTCTTATATGCTAGGCAATCAAAATATATTTGCTTTTGTCTATCACAACAAATTTATACCGATTTTAACTGTTAATGTTTCCAGACACCTACCTATGGTCAGAGTTTTCACTGGTCAGTTCGTGAAATATGTCCGGAATCACCATGCATCAAATTAGGTCTGGTAGTCACAGTATAGCTATAAAATTACTAAAGAAAACTTTTATTATTTTATTTTGGATCGCTACAATATGCACTTAATTATTAATTAGGTATGGATTAAGATCAACTTTGGTTAACTGGGATGATTTCGATAACTTAAACATATTTTATTGTTTAAAAAGACAAAAAGGATAATACGCACGTTAAACAACTTAGACAATCTTTTTATTTCGATGTGGATGTCTGTACAAGAACGAACATTTTGCATGTAATGACCGTTGGATGGGGTAAATTCCAAAGCTTTAAAGGATTGATCATTTTAATATAAAACAGCAAATAAAATGATTGTTAATATGAATCAAAGTCCATCAAAATTTGCTACCCATACTAACAAATAATTATAATTCCCAGTTTTAATAGGTACTCTGTGTGTCGAGTACTGACGATCGTGACATTGTGGTATAATCCTTGTTTATTCCGTGATACTAAATAGTTTAAAGGACATATATAGCTTCAAGTTGTTTGACATGTAGAGATTACATGCACAATCTACATTTTATTATATCCTGTACAAAGGAAAACATAATGACAAAGAAAAAAAGTTAGAAAAAACATATCTTCATCTGACGTCATTACAGGTATATGACACAATCAAAGGCTTACATAAAAGGTTTGTCATTATATAGAGAGTACAAAATATAATATTCTAAGACATACTTATACCTTAAGAGGAAAATTAAATGGTAATTTACATGATAATGTAAACTTTGCATAATCATAAAGGCTATAATTAGCAAAGACTAATTTATCATGTTAGAAATAGATTAACTTTGGTAAAGTAATTAAGAACGACGATTAATCATTTCCTTGGAGATTAAAAACAATTAGAAAAAAAATGGTATGGTAGTTGACTGTATCGTGTACTGTATCTTACAAATATATGTGAGTATTAACATATCTAACATGAATAAAACTAATCCACAATCTACAATATAACACTAATCCACAATCTACAATATAAAACTAATCCACAATCTACAATATAAAACTAATCCACAAACTACAATATAACACTAATCGACAATCTACAATGTAAAAACTAATCCACAATCTACAATATAAAAATAATGCACAATCTACAATATAAAACTAATCCACAATCTACAATATAACACTAATCCACAATCTACAATATAAAACTAATCCATAAACTACAATTTAAAACTAATCCACAATCTACAATATAGAAACAATCCACAATCTACAATATAAACTAATCCACAATCTACAATATAAAGCTAATCCACAATCTACAATATAAAAATAATCCACAATCTACAATATAAAACTAATCCACAATCTACAATATAAAACTAATCCACAATCTACAATATAAAACTAATCCACAATTTACAATATAAAAATAATCCACAATCTACAATATAAAACTAATCCACAATTTACAATATAAAAATAATCCACAATCTACAATATAAAACTAATCCACAATCTACAAAATAAAAGTAATCCACAATCTACAATATAAAACTAATCTAGTGAGTGAGTGAGTAAGTGATTGTTGTTGTTTAGCGCCACCTCAGCAATTTTTCAGCTATATCATGGCGATAAACAAAACTAATCCACAATCATCAAATAACAACAGGTTTAGTAAAAGGCCCCAGATTATACATGACGATGAGTAATACATATAATGTGAAGGTAATAATCTCCATGTTTGACTATACTATAATAACCTATGGCAGTGTAAGCACATTAATATTCTGTGTCTAATATTGAATTACCAATAAATGCCCAATCCTTTAGCTGTAATAAAACATTCTTAATCTCTTCTGACAAAACACCCTTTTATTGGTCTATATATCGAGATATAGTAACAAAACATTTTGCGTGATTTTTTGTTATTGCAAAAACATTTTCAACTCACGTAAATGATTATATATTGTTAATGATCGATGTCCATACTAATCTTTATATTGTTGGTGTTTTCTGTATGTTTATTGAGTTTGTAGGTGGATCAGGTTTCTGAGCTTTTATTCCGTTTTGTTTACTATGATGTTGATAATATTCCTTTTCACAGAAATGTTTTTGGAATTGAGTATTATATGTTCGTCGTCTATTATGAATAGGTTTTGAAGTTGTCTCTATTCTAATTATAATATAATCGTAAACAAAACAAAATGCCACATCATCAGAATAGCTCACAATCTAATATAAAAATAGTAGAATTAAATAGAATCGATAGCACATAGACACACATACTATTTTATCGATAGCACATAGACATACATACTATTTTATCGATAGCACATATACACACATACTATTTTATCGATAGCACATATACACACATACTATTTTATCGATAGCACATAGACACACATACTATTTTATCGATAGCACATATACACACATACTATTTTATCGATAGCAAATAGACACACATACTATTTTATCGATAGCACATGTACACACATACTATTTTATCGATAGCACATAGACACACATACTATTTTAAGCGGTGTTGCTGTTGAAAAATTTCGCATCTACTATTTGTAACTATATTAACACGACGGGTGCCACGAGTGGAGCAGGAACTGCCTACCCTTCCGGAGCACCTGAGTTCACCCCAGTTTTTAAGTGGGGTTCGCGTTACTCGATCTTTAGTTTTATGTGTATGTTTTGAAGATAGTTGTTTGTCCTTTTGTTCTTTTGGCTATTGTGGTGTCCGTCCGTCTTCGATTTACGGATTCTGATTACCCCTTTGGTATCTTCAAACTCTTCTTCTCACAAGAAGACAATACAATATAAGTAAGTTAAAATTCACCACATCACAAACATACTGAACATACAAATAAGCTGTTAGATATGTTTATGCTAAAACTTTTGTTGAATTTTGCTCAAACTTATGCCTCAATAGTTACCTGTGGGAGACTTATAACAAATGCCAAACCACTCAGCAAGTATAATCATAGAGTATATATGCCAAAAGAATAATAAGTATAGGGATATACCAGCTTTACATCATTACACAAAAGTCGTGTAGAAACCATCAATTACCTAGTTGGTTTTAATATTCCACGGATATCGTGAATATGAGACAAATGAGATGAATTACTATAATGTTAAGGATGATACTAAAACCTCCATACCGAAATATAGAAACACAGTTCTACTTTACACATCAGCCACACGCCTTACAAAACAATTAAAGCATCAACTAAGGCACTATAGCACGGCACTAGGATTGATTCGTAATGTTATATAACACACAGGGGAATTTATAGGATTATACAAGATAACATTGTTGCTTTAAAAGGCAATTACACATGTTTATCTGATATTATTCATACATTATTTGTATATAGCATTAAGATTGTAAACGATATATCTTTTATTTCTTTTAGTGGGTTAAGATTTACATGGCTTTCATTAAGACGATATTTTTTAGTACGTCGTATTTACGTCGTATTTACAAAATGATGTTCAAATGACATGTATACATTGACAGCAAATATAATATTTATTTGTGCTAGTTTTAGAAATAGGAATAAAAGCGAACCCCTGGCGAGCTCTTCTATCTTGTTACGTAGCGACTACAAATTAATTGTATATTTACCGACAATGTACGTATACTATATTTATTCTGCAATGTTAAAATTTGTCTAAAAAAAAAACCCAGAACAAACTTCGTTCTAATCGTTTTCAATTGTCTTCTTTACCACATCCACGCTTATACTGTTATCGTTTCTTATGGTTGCTCTACATGAATCAGGTACCAGAACAAAAATCTATTTCTCACACCTTGGATAAAGTAGTCCGTTAATTTAGGTGAAAACGATTTTTCTATCTTACCCAGGCTCAGGCTCCTGGGTAAGACAAGCAACACGAGCGTTGTCTGCTAAATTGTTTTTCATTGCTGAAGTAAATTGTCGTGTATTAGCAGTATTTTAAAATGTACTTCATAATAAAATATATAGTCCGTGTCCTAAATGCTACTTCAACAGCAATGCACACCTGTAAAAATTTATGTGACTCGCTTTTCGCATTTTCCAGAACTACATTTCTTAGAATTTGATCAATGAGAGACGTCTTTTTTATTTAAAAGTATACAAAAATTAAGCAAAAATTGACATGGTAGAAAGGGGTGACAAAAAGAGTCAAACACCGCGAAAGGTGCAAGATAGAATCAGTGCAGGATACAATTTATTATTGGTGTTAGCAACATTATAAACTACGGGAACCGTCGTGGTCGTGATCGTATGATAGTTGTATTTACAATTATCTATGCAATCAGAGTGTATCACAACTTGCAGCAGGTCGGTGGTTTTCTACGGGTGCTTCGGTATCATCCACCAATAAAATTGACTGCCACGATATAAGTGAACTATTGTTGAAAGTGGCGTTAAATACCATAAAAATAACCCTAGCCCTTACTTTAGGATAAGTAACTGCAATGTAATTGATGAAAAAGTGAAAATTTACCTTTTAAAAACTTCTAATAATATTTGCAATCCATATGAATAAACAATTAAATATCAGCTTGATTTTTCCATGTTACACTATATACACTACAATTTGATATTCTATATATTTCATTTGAAGTCACTGTTGGGTGGCCAGTCGAATTTAAATGCCAACTTTACACATGGAAAGCTCAGAAGCTTTTTTAAGATTTGATTTTCTCTACCTTCTTTCTTTTTTTTCTTAACGAGAGAACGACGACCATCAAGGAAATACAGTATACAGAAATGTTCGTTATCTGTTTCAAGTGATTCACTGCACGCTGATGGTGCTGCAATTTGAGAAGCCTGGATATTGTATTTGTTTTCAAAAGAAATGTGTTGTTTAGTTGCACATTTGAAGACTTTGCTGCAGCAGGAACTATTACATTACTTACTGGTAATGAACTAGGGATCTTAGCTGACTGCTTGCTTTCTTCTCCTCCATACTCTGTGTCCGTAGCTGACTGCTTGCTTTCTTCTCCTCCATACTCTGTGTCCGTAGCTGACTGCTTGCTTTCTTCTCCTCCATACTCTGTGTCCGTAGCTGACTGCTTGCTTTCTTCTCCTCCATACTCTGTGTCCGTAGCTGACTGCTTGCTTTCTTCTCCTCTATACTCTGTGTCCGTAGCTGACTGCTTGCTTTCTTCTCCTCCATACTCTGTGTCCGTAGCTGACTGCTTGCTTTCTTCTCCTCCATACTCTGTGTCCGTAGCTGACTGCTTGCTTTCGTCTCCATCAGACTCTGTGTCTGAACTCAGTACAATCGTGATATTAAGCCTTTTCTCAAATGCATTGCTTTGGGTGTCCATGTCCAGAAAAGAGGTTTACAGTACGTGAATTTGGTTCCATGCCATGAGAATATATTGACCTTACAAGATTAATAAATGACTCATACACACTACTGCCAAATGTTGTTCAAAGAGTGCACTACTAGACCCATTATTGTAATTCTTGTATTTCTGTTTAAAAGTTGATTTGCTAATCACAGAAAAGTGTTCGTATCTCAAATATTTTAATCCTAAGTAAGCGACCCAACTGCCCGAAACAATTCTTGTTGACGGAGCAATGTTTCCTTATTAAATGAACCAGAGGTTTTGCGGCTCTGTTGTCCACGAGATACAAAAACAGTGTATTGGTACGCCCGTGCAGTGTACCAAATATCCATATCATATGGCCTGCTGGATTTTCGCGATTGCACTTTATCTTACGGTCAAATAAATGTTCAGCTATTCCAACGTCCTCATCGAAATGAAGCATATCATATTCATCGTAGACGAATTAGCAGAACGTTTACCGTATATAACTAGCCCAATTTACCGCAGTACGTTTGTAGTTCATGTTACTAATGATGGCTGATTTATGAAGACTATGTCCTTCAAGATAGAATTTCTTCAATAAAACTAAATCTCGAATGTCATAAGACGATCTCTGGAAGAAAGAAAACTTCCTCATCCCCCTTATACCTAAATGTATACCCATCTGTAGTCTTTCATCGTTTGTTGAGCATGGCTATTTCCCCGCAATGACAAAGCGGCTCACTAGCCAACAGTTGGCTCTTACGGAGCCATTGACAGACAATGTCTTTGTTCTTACTAAAGAGAGTAGAGAAGGACCACGGAGTTTTGAAATCTTTATATGTAATGTCTACTGGATCAGTTTTCCGGAGTGTTTAAATCTCTTTTCCATGCTTGTTTCTACTTTTATGCGCACTTCTACTATCCATTCTTCTTTACCAATGAATAATAACTCACCTATATATAACGCTGTATGAACTGTACTAACCTCTTATTTACCTGTACTTTATTTCCCAATCCAAAATATGTAATTTATTCACTGAGAAACAGGCTACTGGACCAGGGCTATGAAAAGATTCGCCTTATTCGATCTCTTAAAAAGTTTATATTCCGATACCAAGATCTTGTCGAAATATGTTCCGTCTCTGCAGAAAAGATTATAAGCGATGGATTTTCATATAGTGAAAATATATAAAGATAAGGTGTCAACAAAAATGTCAAGAATATTTTCAATCTATGTGTGACGTAAAAGTGTATTTGACATTTACTTCACTGAGTTTGGTGCTGCTTTGACAACTGTTTTACCTGTTTTGTTCAAGTATTGTTATAAATACTGTTTTAATGACAGCCGGAAACTTTGAGCCGTAATGAAAGGTGAGGTTTGGCGCTTTAAAATCTGATTCAACCCACCATTTCTTTATAAATGCCTGTACCAAGTCAGGGTCATTACGGTTTTCACAGTTTTCCGGTTGTTGACTGATTTTGTCTGTTTATATACTTATGAGTTTTGACTTTCCCTTTGTAAGATTGTTCGGAGTTCGGTAATTTTGTTATTACCCTTATTTAATACTAATACGGGATATAATAAACCATCTCGTTTTTCTGCAGTATATCTAATTTGGGCACACCTCCTGCCCCCCCCCCCCCCCCCCCCCCCTCCCCCCAAAAAAATAAACAACAAAATATCAAGCCCCTTTTTCCATAGTTACCACCCAAAGAAAATCCTTTCACACACTTGGTCTATCTGATTCATAATCTATTCCTTCACCACGATATTCACGCATTTAGAATCAATGTTATTAAATACTATATACCGATCCAAAATATATCCCGTCCTTTTAATAACAGACTCAAGTATACTCTTTATTGCATCATAAATACAGTATATCAAAATGAAATATCTGCTTTATTCTGAAGAAAAAATCTCGTTTATTTTACAATATTTGATGAAGGATATTTGTTTTATCCCGCATGGGATAATATAGCCATTCTAACAATCTTGAAGATGGAGCGCTTGAAGAATAAGAATCATAATGGATCATTTTCTGGGACCTGTGTGTATTGTGACATGAAACACTGTCAAGATCAGATAATCTGTTGTGATCATGTAATATTTATACTAAATAGCTTTCTCGAAGAGTGAGGCAAACTAGCCTCTATTTAGCAATATTCATTTTGTAATCTAGTAAATACATTTTGGTATACCTCGGGTCTCTAGGTAGAAATACGCTAAAACGATTCTCGCATGTAAAAAACAACTTGCATTAGCTTCTAATGAGTAATAATTGAATAGGAATGATCGCTGGTGCGTCGTTGCAAGCAACGCTTTCCCGAACCTATTCACAACTCCCGTGGTAACCAACAAATCCACCCGTAGTCCCGACCCATCAAAATTCCACCTTTTTACCCAATCTATATTTTACAAACTTGTTCTTGTAATGAAATTATATGACAGATTTCACACTTGATGTCAAACAACAATCCGTCCATCAATCAAACAATACTGAAGCATATCATCTGAACGCTGTGATTGATCAACAAATGGAACTTAAACATCAATTAAATACTGAACGTAAGTGAGAGAAGAAAAAAACATAAACAGCAACACGGTGAACCTATTTTAACTATCCATATAATTTGTATTACAGCTCGAACACAATAAATAGGATCTGGTCAAATGAGGCTTCATAAAATGTCGGCATGCTTTATAGATTATAATATAATAAATATTGTTTTAAAGCAGTTAAATGCGTGATATAACTAGTAAACAAATGTTAAATTAATTAAGTTTGAATCATCCGGAACATCAACCACAAAAATCAAATTACTTTCGGAAGACAAACTTTTCGTTGCTAATGATTTTCAACAGATGCCATGAGCAAATATTTTATTTATATTATAGATTGGGAATTGTAACAGGTGAGGCGGTTATGATGAATTTTTTCTTGATAGAGAGCACCGATTAGTTTTTTTATTAACTGTAAAACCTTGTTTTGTGATGTAATTATTCCTAACAATCAGTAATTTAATGATGGAAATGTTTAAATATCCAATTAATCAAATTAGAACTCATACCAAGTCATAGACACAGTACGACATTGTCACTTTTATAACACATGCATACATTATCCATATATCATAAATATATCATAATTATATACTGTGAATTCACTTGTATTCGTTTAATACTAATTTTCGTTGTTTTCGTTGGTTCAAGTAAACAGCGAATTTCTGTGCACAACGAAAGACATATACCTATCAAAAGACATTATTTGTAAGTATCACGACCACGGATTCAAATGTCAACGAACATATCAGTTTCTGCCAATCCACGAGTGAGTTAGTGGGTGATTTTTGTGTAATTCCAACTCAGCAATTTTACATCCAAGCTAATCTTCAATGAGATATTGATGAGATCCGCGGTGTACTAGACCAACATCCTTAGTTGATTTTTATAGAGCTAGTTCACTAAAACAACAGTCCGCGGATAGAAATGTTGCCCCACTCGGACACGTTATCCTGATTCCGTGCCAAGCAGTCTTTGCTTTTTCTCCTTAATGCTGCGTGCTTAGTGGAGAAGCAACACATACCAAGTCTTTTGTTTGATTCGATCGAGGCTCGAACCGTAGTCGATGCGGGCACGCCATTACACCACCGATGCAGTTGTCAATCTACGAAAACTAACACTAACGATAATAAATGACACGTTGTCATTCTTATATTGATAGCTGGATTAGCCAGTTGATTAAATATTCGTAATATGTTTTAATCACCATTGTGGCTAAATTTCTGACTGAGATATCTTGATAATTTCATTTCGACGGAAATTAAGAACATTAAAATATTTCCGACATCTCGATTATAGGAGACACATATTCTCATTCTGATGCCAGTAGATTTCCAATTTTTACCATCACGAGTAGAGTAATACTGTAATTCACTGGTATAATTTTTATATTTGAACTTCAGTGCAGAAATATCGTAATTCACCGGTTGCAGAATAATAAGCTATATTTACCACAAAATTCAAAGAGGCAGTACGTCGTCATTACGGTCTAGTAATCAGTGTGATCATCATCATAGTGTATGATTGATTGGTGTTAGTTTATATAATATTTGTTAAGTTTAGTGTAAGTATGAAAGGGATACTTAAAGAAATGTTCTATTACTGTGTAAATGATACGAAGATTCCACGATTGTGAATCAGATTAGGAAGGAATATCAACCACGATATATCATAATAAAAACAACCTTTAACAAACATTCAAGGATTTTGCTTAGATTGAATTAGAATATAACACAAAGAGGACATCTATTATTATTGACTATTCGCTTGGCTTGGTATATGTATTTCTATTGTTTACAGATTCGAACGTCCACACAATATCACATGTGGCATGTGTAATGAATCACACAAACTGAGAACAAAAGATGATTCAGCATCAACAATGATAGACAAAAAACAAAATGTGGCAATCACCAAGAATCGAACATTACCAAATGTGTAAAACTACGAGAAAAACAAGAATTTAATATACAGTTTACATCATATTCTTTTGTGATCATACATTTAATATACAATATCGTCGGTCTCTGCAGAAGACATACATATATAGAAATAGATCTTGGATAATTTGTGTAGGTTTGTTCAAATGTAATTTGTCTTCGTCTGATACTGGATTCGAAACTGTGGCTCAAATATGACATGTTTGATTAATGACTTATGAATTAACTGTCAACACCTAAAACAAAACAAAAACTGATAGCACTTGAAATGTCAGAAATATACAAAAACTGATAGCACTTGAAATGTCAGAAATATACAATATCATCATATTTTGTCTTATATTTCGTCATTTTTATGATTTTGTTCATTTCAGATACGTAAGACTTATGTGCACATCAATCAAAATCTAAAATAGGGTGCACCTATATACAATGTATGGTAAAGGACAATTATCATAAACACATTAGATAGCTCAACTAATATGCTTAGATCAATACCAAGGCAACCTAAGTAAATGTGATCACTTGTATAAAAGTTTTAATTAAAAAAAAAAAAACAACGCAAACATGTATTTAGTTATAATTCCATTTTTATTGTCATATTACTGTTTCCTTGCATGTCATGTATTTTTATACGTTCTAGTATTGCATTTTGAATTTCGATTTACAAAAAGGATAAACATGTATTTGTTTTGAAAGCAACAACGTAAGATATTTCATCGAATCAATTAACAAAAAATACCACAAATATACAACATTAATTGTTGTACATGCGTAGTTTGAACTAGTGGGTTGTTGATGGCATACACAAATTTAATACGTCACTCAAATATACAACTCACACAAGCGATTGGAAACATAGGTAAGAGGCGTTTGGAAACATTTCTTACACGCAAAATCACGATTAAATCATGTTTTCCTGACGTTAAATGAAACACGATTATTATTTTGTCTTGATTTTCATCAATAGTACCGGAATCATCTTGACATTAACATCCAGTGAAAAGAAATGTAATTTAAAAAAGATGTTAAAGTTAGTCTTAAATGGAATTACAAGAATTAGATACGATTTTGTATCAGTTTATAGATTTGTAAACTTAGCATTTTACTCTCAAGCTTTGCATAAAGTTCTTCTGACTTTATTCAATTTATGAGTGACTTAGTCGAGTTTTTTCCACATTGATAAACTCCGACAAAATCTTATTAGTGAAACCAATATCTAAATTTGATGGTCAACAATTTAAGCAATATCAAAAAAACGTACCGTAACCTCTGATTTCAAATCATAGATCTATACAATAGTTACTGATATGGAGAGCAATATCAGTATATACAGACCACCTAAGGTTCGTGGTACGGACTAGTGAAAATATATTGCCCGAGCTGGAGGCGAGGTAAATATCATTTTCACGGTCCGCACCACGAGCCATAAGGACAGTCTGTTTATCCTGATATTGCCCTCTATATCAGTATCTATTTTCTTTATTGTATTTTAGGGCGTTAATGATCTTTGTGTTAAAACCAGAATAAACAGGTCATCAGTTTGCTGAAGTTAGACAATGACTATTAAATAGTAACATATGATGGAATGAAACATAAATGTACTGACTGAAGTACAAGTTGGACATAATAGTTCTACATTCAGATTACCTATATATTTTAGCAAATAATCCATGCCTCGTAGATTCATCTCTGTTTACCCAATTTTAACTTTACGAATACGATGCTTCAATGATTGTTTAAAATTAAATTGGTCAGGGTTAGCGAGGTTAATGTGATCACAACCCTTCTCCTCCTGGAACAGGCACACAAATATGACAGGGTTTAACATGTTAATGGGATCACAACCCGTCTCCTCCTGGAACAGACACACAAATATGACAGGGTTAAACATGTTAATGGGATCACAACCCGTCTCCTCCTGGAACAGGCACACAAATGTGACAGGGTTAAACATGTTAATGGGATCACAACCCGTCTCTTCATGGAACAGACACACAAATATGACAGGGTTAAACATGTTAATGTGATCACAACCCTTCTCCTCCTGGAACAGGCACACAAATATGACAGGGTTTAACATGTTAATGGGATCACAACCCGTCTCCTCCTGGAACAGACACACAAATATGACAGAGTTAAACATGTTAATGGGATCACAACCTGTCTCCTCCTGGAACAGGCACACAAATGTGACAGGGTTAAACATGTTAATGGGATCACAACCCGTCTCCTCATGAAACAGACACACAAATATGACAGGGTTAAACATGTTAATGGGATCACAACCCGTCTCCTCCTGGAACAGACACACAAATATGACAGGGTTAAACATGTTAATGGGATCACAACCCGTCTCCTCCTGGAACAGACACACAAATAATACAACAGAGTTAAACATGTTAATGGGATCACAACCTGTCTCCTCCTGGAACAGACACACAAATGTGACAGGGTTAAACATGTTAATGGGATCACAACCCGTCTCCTCCTGGAACAGACACACACATATGACAGGGTTAAACATGTTAATGGGATCACAACCAGTCTCCTCCTGGAACAGACACCCAAATAATACAACAGAGTTAAACATGTTAATGGGATCACAACCCGTCTCCTCCTGGAACAGGCACACACATATGACAGGGTTAACATGTTAATGGGATTACAACTCGTTTCCTCCTGGAACAGACACACAAATATGACAGGGTTAAACATGTTAATGGGATCACAACCCGTCTCCTCCTCGAACAGGCACACAAATGTGACAGAGTTAAACATGTTAATGGGATCACAACCCGTCTCCTCCTGGAACAGACACACAAATGTGTCAGAGTTAAACATGTTAATGGAATCACAACCCGTCTACTCCTGGAACAGACACACAAATGTGACAGAGTTAAACATGTTAATGGGATCACAACCCGTCTCCTCATGGAACAGACACACAAATATGACAGAGTTAAACATGTTAATGGGATCATAACCCGTCTCCTCCTGGAACAGGCACACACATATGACAGAGTTAACATGTTAATGAGATCACAACTCGTCTCCTCATGGAACAGACACACAAATATGACAGGGTTAGACATGTTAATGGGATCACAACCCGTCTCCTCATGGAACAGACACACAACTATGACAGAGTTAAACATGTTAATGGGATCACAACCCGTCTCCTCATGGAACAGACACACAAATATGACAGGGTTAAACATGTTAATGGGATCACAACCCGTCTCCTCCTGGAACAGACACACAAATGTGTCAGAGTTAAACATGTTAATGGGATCACAACCCGTCTCCTCCTGGAACAGACACACAAATGTGTCAGAGTTAAACATGTTAATGGGATCACAACCTGTCTCCTCCTGGAACAGACACACAAATATGACAGGGTTAAACATGTTAATGGGATCATAACCCGTCTCCTCCTGGAACAGGCACACACATATGACAGAGTTAACATGTTAATGGGATCACAACTCGTCCCCTCATGGAACAGACACACAAATATGACAGGGTTAAACATGTTAATGGGATCACAACCCGTCTCCTCATGGAACAGACACACAAATATGACAGAGTTAAACATGTTAATGGGATCACAACCCGTCTCCTCTTGGAACAGACACACAAATATGACAGGGTTAAACATGTTAATGGGATCACAACCCGTCTCCTCCTGGAACAGACACACAAATGTGTCAGAGTTAAACATGTTAATGGGATCACAACCTGTCTCCTCCTGGAACAGACACACAAATATGACAGTGTTAAACATGTTAATGGGATCATAACCCGTCTCCTCATGGAACAGACACACAAATATGACAGGGTTAAACATGTTAATGGGATCATAACCCGTCTCCTCCTGGAACAGACACACAAATATTACAGGGTTAAGCATGTTAATGGGATCACAACCCGTCTCCTCATGGAACAGACACACAAATATGACAGGGTTAAACATGTTAATGGGATCATAACCCGTCTCCTCCTGGAACAGACACACAAATATTACAGGGTTAAGCATGTTAATGGGATCACAACCCGTCTCTTCCTGGAACAGACACACAAATGTGTCAGAGTTAAACATGTTAATGGGATCACAACCCGTCTCCTCATGGAACAGACACACAAATATGACAGGGTTAAACATGTTAATGGGATCATAACCCGTCTCCTCCTGGAACAGACACACAAATATTACAGGGTTAAGCATGTTAATGGGATCACAACCCGTCTCCTCCTGGAACAGACACACAAATGTGTCAGAGTTAAACATGTTAATGGGATCACAACCTGTCTCCTCCTGGAACAGACACACAAATATGACTGGGTTAAACATGTTAATGGGATCACAACCGTCTCCTCCTGGAACAGACACACAAATATGACAGGGTTAAACATGTTAATGGGATCACAGCCCGTCTCCTCCTCGAACAGACACACAAATATGACAGGGTTAAACATGTTAATGGGATCACAACCCGTCTCCTCCTCGAACAGACACACAAATATGACAGGGTTAAACATGTTAATAGGATCACAACCCGTCTCCTCCTCGAACAGACACACAAATATGACAGGGTTAAACATGTTAATGGGATCACAACCCGTCTCCTCATGGAACAGACACACAAATGTGACAGAGTTAAACATGTTAATGGGATCACAACCCGTCTCCTCATGGAACAGACACACAAATGTGACAGAGTTAAACATGTTAATGGGATCACAACCCGTCTCCTCCTGGAACAGACACACAAATATGACAGGGTTAAACATGTTAATGGGATCACAACCCGTCTCCTCCTGGAACAGACACACAAATATGACAGGGTTAAACATGTTAATGGGATCATAACCCGTCTCCTCCTGGAACAGACACACATATATGACAGGGTTAAACATGTTAATGGGATCACAGCCCGTCTCCTCCTGGAACAGGCACACAAATATGACAGAGTTAAACATGTTAATGGGATCACAACCAGTCTCCTCCTGGAACAGACACACAAATATGACGGTTAAACATGTTAATGGGATCACAACCCGTCTCCTCCTCGAACAGGCACACAAATGTGACAGAGTTAAACATGTTAATGGGATCACAGCCCGTCTCCTCCTGGAACAGTCACACAAATATGACAGGGTTAAACATGTTAATGGGATCATAACCCGTCTCCTCCTGGAACAGGCACACAAATATGACAGGGTTAAACATGTTAATGGGATCACAACCCGTCTCCTCCTGGAACATACACACAAATATGACAGGGTTAACATGTTAATGGAATCACAACCCGTCTCCTCCTGGAACAGACACACAAATATGACAGAGTTAAACATGTTAATGGGATCACAACCCGTCTCCTCCTGGAACAGACACACAAATAATACAACAAGGTTAAACATGTTAATGGGATCACAAACGGTCTCCTCCTGGAACAGGTACACAAGTGTGACAGGGTTAAACATGTTAATGGGATCACAACCCGTCTCCTCCTGGAACAGGCACACAAATATGACAGGGTTAAACATGTTAATGGGATCATAACCCGTCTCCTCCTGGAACAGACACACAAATATTACAGGGTTAAGCATGTTAATGGGATCACAACCCGTCTCCTCCTGGAACAGGCACACAAATGTGACAGAGTTAAACATGTTAATGGGATCACAACCAGTCTCCTCCTGGAACAGGCACACAAATGTGACAGGGTTAAACATGTTAATGGGATCACAACCCGTCTCGTCCTGGAACAGACACACACATATGACAGGGTTAAACATGTAAATGGAATCACAACCCGTCTCCTCCTGGAACAGACACACAAAAGTGACAGAGTTAAACATATTAATGGGATCACAACCCGTCTCCTCCTGGAACAGAAACACAGATATGACAGGTTTAAACATGTTAATGGGATCACAACCCGTCTCCTCCTGGAGCAGACACACAAACATTACAGGGTTAAACATGTTAATGGGATCACAACCCGTCTCCTCCTGGAACAGACACACAACTATGACAGGGTTAAACACGTTAATGGAATCACAACCCGTCTACTCCTGGAACAGACACACATATGTGACAGAGTTAAACATGTTAATGGGATCAAAACCCTTCTCCACATGGAACAGACACACAAATATGACAGAGTTAAACATGTTAATGGGATCACAACCCGTCTCCTCCTGGAACAGACACACAAATATGACAGGGTTAAACATGTTAATGGGATCACAGCCCGTCTCCTCCTGGAACAGACACACAAATATGACAGGGTTAAACATGTTAATGGGATCACAACCCGTCTTCTCCTGGAACAGACACACAAATATGACAGGGTTAAACATGTTAATGGGATCACAACCCGTCTCCTCCTGGAACAGTCACACAAATATGACAGGGTTAAACATGTTAATGGGATCACAACCCGTCTACTGCTGGAACAGGCACACAAATGTGACAGGGTTAAATATGTTAATGGGATCACAGCCCGTCTCGTCTTGGAACAGGCACACAAATGTGACAGGGATAAACATGTTAATAGGATGCAATCTTGATTACTGGATCTCCAACCACAATACATATATAAACAAACAATAATAAAGCTACATAGATTCACTGTCACTCAAAAATATCACACACTATCACAAAAAGGAATGACAAAACATAAACATGGACTGTACAATAGCCGGATCAATGAATGACAAAGCATAAACATGAACTATACAATAGTCGGATCAATGAATGACAAAACATAAACATGGACTGTACAATAGCCAGATCAATGAATGACAAAGCATAAACTTGGACTGTACAATAGCCAGATCAATGAATGACAAAACATAAACATGGAATGTACAAATGTCGGATCAATGAATGACAAAGCATAAATATGGACTGTACAATAGCCGGATCAATGAATGACAAAGCATAGACATGGACTGTACAATAGCCGGATCAATGAATGACAAAGCATAAACATGGACTGTACAATAGCCGGATCAATGAATGACAAAGCATAAACATGGACTGTACAATAGCCGGATCAATGAATGACAAAACATAAACATGGACTGTACAATTGCCAGATCAATGAATGACAAAGCATAAACATGGACTGTACAATAGCCAGATCAATGAATGACAAAACATAAACATGGAATGTACAATAGCCAGATCAATGAATGACAAAGCATAGACATGGACTGTACAATAGTCGGATCAATGAATGACAAAGCATAAACATGGACTGTACAATAGTCGGATCAATGAATGACAAAGCATAAACATGGACTGTACAATAGCGGATCAATGAATGATAAATCATAAACATGGACTGTACAATAGCCAGATCAATGAATGACAAAGCATAAACATGGACTGTACAATAGTCGGATCAATGAATGATAAATCATAAACATGGACTGTACAATAGCCAGATCAATGAATGACAAAGCATAATCATGGACTGTGCAATAGCCGGATCGATGAATGACAAAGCATATACAAGGACTTTGCAATAGCCAGATCAATGAATGACAAAGCATAAACATAGACTGTTCAATAGTCGGATCAATGAATGACAAAGCATAAACATGGACTGTACAATAGCCAGGTCAATGAATGACAAAGCATAAACATGGATTGTACAATAGTCGGATCAATGAATGACAAAGCATAAACATGGACTGTACAATAGCCGGATCAATAAATGACAACATATAAACATGGATTGTACAATAGCGGATCAATGCATGACAAAGCATAGACATGTACAGTACAATAGCCGGATCAATGAATGACAACATATAAACATGGACAGTACAATAGCCGGATCAATGAATGACAACATATATACATGGACTGTACAATAGCCGGATCAATGAATGACAACATATAAACATGGACTGTACAATAGCTGGATCAATGAATGACAACATATAAACATGGACTGTACAATAACCGGAACAATGAATGACAGCACATAAACATGGACTGTACAATAGCCGGATCAATGAATGACAACACATAAACATGGACTGTACAATAACCGGAACAATGAATGACAACATATAAACATGGACTGTACAATAACCGGAACAATAAATGACAACATATAAACATGGACTGTACAATAGTCGGATCAATGAATGACAACATATAAACATGGACTGTGCAATAACCGGAACAATGAATGACAACATATAAACATGGACTGTACAATAACCGGAACAATAAATGACAACATATAAACATGGACTGTACAATAGCTGGATCAATGAATGACAACATATAAACATGGACTGTACAATAACCGGAACAATGAATGATTGTAGTTAACTGACTACTAGTTAGGAAGGCAGAATCTGTTGATTAAAGATTAAAAACTGTTGCTTTTAGAACAAAAAATATAACTGATATTCCTAACAGATTTTAATATCAATTCATTATCCACATCTAAAGAAATGAATGTGTCTTCCTGAGAGACCAGAAAAAATAGTCATCAATTTGTTGAAATCAAATACTGAACATAAAATAGTAATATAATATGGAATGAAATACATATAATTGTACTGATTATTAGTTAGATGTATATGTAGATTAGTTGTACTGGTTGATTTTCTATATTGTTAACAGCTAAACCTGCTTCAAAGTGTCAACTATAGATGTTATAGTCTTTACAAATAAGATATTTCAGATTTAATCTCTTTAGCAGTTAATAGCATGGATGGAAATACCCTTTTTGATCAGATCTCTGCATGTCAAATTGTATTTGCATACAGGATCATCTTAGAATTAAAAAACTTTTATGAAAGTTTTCAATAAGTTATAAAAACGGTATTCTTGGTTTTTGTTTGCTTTGTTATCGCGATATTGTGGTCATTTATCTGTTTTAGTAACAGTGTACACCGGCTATTGATATAGGTATAAAACTACGCTTCAAATGAACATAACTTTATTCCAGGACGGAACAGTCACATAAAACATGTTTGTTCTCTTAAAACGTTTAATTATATGTTTTGTACCCACTTATTGTCACTGTATTTGCTGAGAAATATTATATCTAGGTCAAATTGAATTAGATCTATTGCCTGTAGTGTTTGTCGACCAACCAATTATAATCAAACAAATTCTATACTTTCAACAAGAATATTATCATTTTCACCTAAAAAACTAACCCAGATAATATCCTTGTTTTAAAGAGTAAAACAATCACAAATGTTGGTTTGTGCGTTATAGAAATTGTAATACTTCGTTTCAGAAATTAATCTGCAATCAATCGGAACATCAATCATAGAAAGTCAATTTTATTTGTAAGAAACTTTCAGTGGAAAAGACATTACAAGTTAATTTTCTCCCAAAGAAAAATAACACATGGCGTGAACATGTAACACTGGGATAACCAATGGGTTTATTTGTTCACTAAATACAGCCTTTGAGGAAAAGGATCATGTTTATTAGTATAAACTCACTTTTATTCTTCTACAAATGGTTGCCTGTGATGATATATAAAGCTTGCATCCATTCGTGTGGCGACTAATTAATATTGACAAATGGCGTAATGTTGTTTGTTTAATTTTGCAAGACTTTTGATAACGTCGCCCACTTTGTTTATAAACCATCAGTGTATTAAATGTTGTAATAAATTAATGGGATCACTGACGATATAATATCTGCCAGCTAAAAACGCACATTAGGTTGCGGGTACTTACGGTACTGGGTTGCCATATTCGTTCAGTTCACCATGTAAATAATTTGATTCGGAAAACTAAGAGCATATCAAGTTGCATGTCGGTCAATTATGTTTTGATTGCATGTCTGACAGACGTAGTATAGTGGGTGCAGACGTCCGTACTTGTCTTCGTGTTTTGTTAAATTATTTACTTTATTCTACTTCAGGGATAATGTTAGAATTAGAATATGTCATTTCGACTTTGACATCGAAGTGGGACACATTTATTGATTGATGCAAAAAATCGTCCGAGCAGAAAGCTACCTGTTAACTAATGCTTATTTAGAAGCATTACCAATGAAGGTACTATTCTACAAATCAATTTACAATACAAGCAAAACAACGTAAGTGATGTTTATTATATGAATTTAGGAGGAAACTGAAGACAATATATAAACGTGTTTATCCTCGTGACGTTTTATTGCATTGTCTGTGCCAATCCTGGAGAGTGTGTTTACATGTGTTGTGGGTATTGATATTGTCTCGGTTTCTATGGTTCGCGATCGGATTTTGGAACTATGCTTACGATGTGGTATTTGTTTTAAGACCACAATGCAATACAGATATTGACTATAGATGTAAGCAAATCATTGTCCCGGTTTATTTAACCATTATTTAGAACATATTCCAACATAGAGGTATATGATAATTTCTCCTACATAGGCGTCTTCTGTTCTCGCGAAATCCTGCAAATGTCTCACGTTTTAGATAATGTCAATTGTCATGCACGCATAACAAAACCTGCAGCATGACTTACAATTTCATTTATGTGTAGCAATCAATTAAACGACATGTAACTATCACAACGCTTGCTTAATTTTCCGAACGAACGTATTAATTGCTAGTAAACTGTTTAATATTAGTCGGTAAAACATATTCTCCTTAAAACAGGGTCATTGTTATTTATATTTTCAATTACAACCGAAGAAGAAAATCGACAAACATCTTGAGAACAAATCGTACAAGATTACAGTTTGTTGTTAGACAAAAGTACACTGTATTGTAATATATGATAATTAAGTCGAAATGATACTAAACCACTAAATAATTGAGTCTCAGTTAATACTACTAAAACCGTAATTCACAGCTTTACTATGATATTGTACAATGGTTGCGTGATAATCAGCCTCAGGAACACAGATAAGCTGTTTAGGACAATGTAGGAGACCTAATGATCGTACCAACTGTATTTAAATTCGCTAAAACCGTAAAATATCTTAATCGAGCTGGATTTCCATGTTACATTGACGTTTTAATTAGAAACACTGACAAAACCAGGAAATATGCAATATATGGGTTGGCAGTTGATACAATTTAAGACAGATCATTGACAGCCATGTTATTCTTGAAGATATTTAAGACATAATAACGTTCTCAAATCAGGAAGAATTCCGCCCTATCTGCTTTTGCTTAAAAAAGGAGAGAGTAGCATAACGTTAAATTTGCGTGTCTAAATAAGGGTAATAACAAAATTACTGAACTCCGAGCAATCTTACAAAGGGTAAGTCAAAACTCATAAGTATATAAACCGTAATGACCCTGACTTGGTACAGGCATTTCTAAAGAAATGGTGGGTTGAATGAGAATTTAAAGCGCCAAACCTCCCCCTTTCATTACGGCTCAAAGATTCCGGCTGTCACTATTTAAGTTTACGAATTATCTAGAAGTATTATTCTATCAGCAAAAATTAATAATTGATAACTTACTTATATATTCTTGCATAATTCGTTATGATTAGAATTGTGAGCATGGCGTTTTCAATAGAAAGGTTTAAGCATACCTCAGTGTTTATCACAAACCGTACATCGAAGAATTAGAGACATTCAAATAGCCAATGCAAAAGTATAAACGTCAAGCAATGGTCAGTATCAAAATTACACTGAAAACAGAAGGTTAAGCAAAACAAGCCCCACTAAAACTGGAAATGAACTCAGGTGTGCCGAAAAAAAAGTAGTTCCTGCTTCACCAGTGATATCCGTCGTGTTACTATTAAATGACGCGAAGCATAGTATATGGATATTAGTAGACGTAACTAAATACAAATAGTAGCATCAATAGATAATGAACATCTACAGAACAAATGAGAGGAGGAGCTTAACATCGAAATTAGAACAAATGAGAGGAGGAGCTGAACATCGAAATAAGAACAAATGAGAGGAGGAGCTGAACATCGAAATAAGAACAAATGAGAGGAGGAGCTGAACAACGAAATAAGAACAAATGAGAGGAGGAGCTTAACATCGAAATAAGAACAAATGAGAGGAGGAGCTGAACAACGAAATAAGAACAAATGAGAGGAGGAGCTTAACATCGAAATAAGAACAAATGAGAGGAGGAGCTGAACAACGAAATAAGAACAAATGAGAGGAGGAGCTTTACATCGAAATAAGAACAAATGAGGGGAGGAGCTGAACATCGAAATAAGAACAAATGAGAGGAGGAGCTGAACATCGAAATAAGAGCAAATGAGAGGAGGAGCTTAACATCGAAATAAGAACAAATGAGAGGAGGAGCTTAACATCGAAATAAGAACAAATGAGAGGAGGAGCTGAACATCGAAATAAGAACAAATGAGAGGAGGAGCTGAACATCGAAATAAGAACAAATGAGAGGAGGAGCTGAACATCGAAATAAGAACAAATGAGAGGAGGAGCTTAACATCGAAATAAGAACAAATGAGAGGAGGAGCTGAACATCGAAATAAGAACAAATGAGAGGAGGAGCTGAACATCGAAATAAGAACAAATGAGAGGAGGAGCTGAACATCGAAATAAGAACAAATGAGAGGAGAAGCTGAACATCGAAATAAGAACAAATGAGAGGAGGAGCTTAACATCGAAATAAGATCAAATGAGAGGAGGAGCTGAACATCGAAATAAGAACAAATGAGGGGAGGAGCTGAACATCGAAATAAGAACAAATGAGAGGAGGAGCTGAACATCGAAATAAGATCAAATGAGAGGAGGAGCTGAACAACGAAATATTAGTTTATGTATCTTTGTTTTAATGATATAGACTTGTAAAGATGTATTTCTATTTAAAATTAGCTTTAAAGTTTATAAAAGTTTGAAAATTAATTGACGATCAACAATGTTTGAGGCGAAAATGTCTGTACATGCATGCTACAGATAGAGATATTGTACAAGGTGTACTTCTATCTTAGACAGAAATTATGTAGTTCATCTATATTGCAATACATGCATTTATATTTACATTAATCCGTTAAATGAACACATTTATTTGTTTTCTCTTTACATGTGTTTGTGCTTACTATATTTCATCATTTGTATTTTACTGGAGTCGTCGTGGTCGTATGGTATTTGAACATACAACTACCTATGTAATCGTTGAATATCATCACTAGCATTGTGAAATCGAATCCCGCTCACGACAAGGTGTACTCGATACAACAATACGTGAAAAAGTTTGTCAGTGAGATACGGTAGGTGGGTGGTTTTCTCCCGGTACTCTTATATATATACTTTGCCCAATATTAGGACAGTCCTCCGTTTCGTAAAGAAAACAACTTGACATTTCACTATACAAGTATCTATCGTCTTCAACATTTTATCGTAGACTACTTAAATGTCACTCTCTCTCTATATTTTCACATTCAACTCATAATTGCCATGTTTCAAGTAAATATCAACACATTTCTCTAGTCGAAAATGTACTACTTATCATTCTAGATAAGTTTGCTAGCAAGTTTTTTTTGTATCACTTATTTTCAATATAAATCAATGTCTATGATACTCAAGACTAGATGCACTGTGGTCTTTATCTGGGGTCAAACTGCTACCTATACTTGAGATCACCCCCGGCTTTTGTTAAGTTAATATGAGACTCAATCATTATTTTTCTGTGTAGTGTTTTAAAAACCTTGTTTCTCTTCTTTTCTTTTTGTTCCATATCATTGTCTGTCTTTAATTGATGTATGTCTTCTGGCTACCTCTTCAAAACTTTTCTTACAAATGTTTAATGCATACATATATCAGTACACACGTCTGAGTAAAATAGTAAATAACTTTCAATATTAAATGGCCATCCATTTGTTTTGTATGATATCAGTGTAGAATATGATGTGCCACCATTAACTGTTCATTATCTATGACAGATTTTTATCCAGTACAATTTGATTCAGATTATTAGTCAATCTGAACAAATTTAACATTGCCTTGTACCACTGCGAATATTGTTTACGATATCGTCGATTTAAGATTGGGCATCTATTTGCACAGCAGTTCCAAAATGTGTATTTTGTAAAGTTTTGGTATCCAATATAAAGTAAGTAAGTCATCATATTCCTCATTAATCGGAACATGCATTGATGAAATGAATCACTTGCGATTGGTCAAAATTATTTCGCTGCCAAAGCTAGAATTTGTGTACGTAAGACTACCAGAGTTATTGGAAATAGTTTCAATAACTGGTTTGTTGCTACAATGCGGATGAAAAACAATTAACTTAAAAAAAATAATAAAAAAACTGACAAACTATACAATTTGCATACATACTATGTTAACTATGTCTTGTTAGATGATCGTGTCTGTTGAAACATTAATGGGTTTGTAACTCCCACTTGTATTGATATTTTAATGTAATGTGCTAAGAGAGTTTATTTTACTATATTTCCGTCACCATTTTCATATATACAAATATGTTTGTGTCGCAATTTTGCTCAACGGTTGTGACATATGGAATACCCGTTCCAGACACCCCCCTTTATGATTCATCTTTTAATGACTTCTAGGAGTGTTCATATTATTTGTCTTTTTTTTTTAAATTTAAGGTTAAATTGATGTTATCCGGATCGTGATACTGGTTTTAGATTGTTCTCTATTATTGTTATTTTAATCTTAGTACATTTAATTATAATACGTCTTTTGTTGTTGAGTCATAATGGTGATTGTTCAATTCTTTTCTATTTCCTCGTGTTTAGTAGTCATGTCCTTAATGCCCATTAAAGAACACGAGCCTTAGAAATATCTATTTTATGAATTGATAATGGTATTTTCTATTAGATAGAGTAGATTTATATCAGATATCTAAGTTTTTATTATTTTTAAATGATATTTTAAGTGAGATCTTTCAATAATAAAAATGATATACTAGCATAATCATCGGTATTGTACAAAATGAAAGATAACGACAATGGCCATTAAATGCCATATAAATACGGAAGAAAGGTAACAACACCAAAAATACACCAATTAGAACGAACAGTCCAAAAGCAGCAAGGTTACTTAAACATCAACAGAAACCACACTTAAACATCAACAGAAAGTAACAAGGTCACTTAAACATCAACAGAAACCACACTTAAACATCAACAGAAAGTAACAAGGTCACTTAAACATCAACAGAAACCACACTTAAACATCAACAGAAAGTAACAAGGTCACTTAAACATCAACAGAAACCACATCGTGCGAACTAAATTAGATATTCACGTTTTTTATTAATAAATATAAATAAAATAAAAAGACAAGTCAACATTATAAGTGTAAATACGTCTAAACATTAAACCCATCAGTGTTACAATGAAATCTTTGACTCGACGTGATTCGAACACACACCTTTGATACACTACAACATCAATCGCTTAGCCTAATGTCCATCGCCCTAGACGATTCGGCAACATCTACAATAAAAATATAGCTTCAATAGTCGAAGTCTTGCATTGTCTCGTTAGGCAAATCTGTTTGTATTTGTTTGCGAAAAGTGGTGTCTAACACATATTGTGTTGTGTTTTTGGTTTTGTTTGTCACCGGCTAGTGACGTGTGTACCCAATATTGCCAGTTTCTCTGAATTGTCCATTCTTGGTTGCCCCTTCTGTTTTCTCCAACATTTATTTTCGGTCTGTGTCGTGTGTATCCAATGTTACTATTTTTTTCTGGATTGTCCATTCTTGGTTGCCCCTTATGTTTTCTCTAACATTTATTTTCGGCCTGTGTCGTGTGTACCCAATGTTGCCAGTTTCTCTGGATTGTCCATTTTTTGTTGCCCCTTCTGTTTTCTTTAACATTTATTTTCGACCTGTGTCGTGTGTACCCAATGTTGCCAGTTTCTCTGGATTGTCCATTGTTGGTTGCCCCTTCTGTTTTCTCTAACATTTATTTTCGGCATGTGTTGTGTGTACCCAATGTTGCCAGTTTCTCTGGATTGTCCATTCTTGGTTGCCCCTTCTGTTTTCTCTAACGTTTATTTTCGGCCTGTGTATTGTACTGTCCATGCTTATGTTGTCATTTATATTTGTGATAATATGTGGTCTTTCTGAATGAAAGCGAATATGAGCGGGTTTGTGTGTTATCATTTGTTTCCATATGTAATTGTCGTTAAACATTGAATTTTACATTTACAGTTCAACCCGCCACATTTTGTATGCCTTTCCCAAACCAGCACCTGGATCTCCAACGTCATATATCGTGGTATTCTTTATGGTCAATCCGTTGAGGTGATAGTTGATTGTTAGTTTTGTTGATATTGTTGCATATCATTAGAAACTTTAATGACTTCCTGTATCACTATAAAACAACACTGTATTTGTATATATATCAGTGAGTGTCATGTTGTGGTTTCATTGCAGTTTAATGCTAGTTAGCATGTACTTCTATCATTGCACATTAAATTCGTCCTATATTTCGTCCTTTTATAATATTTGCACTACGAAAGTAAAGGAGCGTGACTTATGTTTGACAACATATAATTAAGAGGGGAATAATTACCATATAATTTATATCAATTTACCTTTTAATAGGATACGGAAGTCTTTATCAAGTTATAAAGGGCTAAAGAGTGTTATATGTCATGCTGTTCAGAATTGTTCATGCAATGACAGGGTGGGTGTAGTGTCTTCATTGTGTTTTACTATGTAATTAATGAGATCTTAATGCCAAATTGTTGTACAGTATATTTGAAGCTTGTTTGCTAAATTGCTGTATTACATAGCTCATGCGAATACACGATTTGTTTATATTACAGTACGGTTTGAAGTTGATGGTATATGGTTATTTACATTTGGCGTGTTAACTTACTGCCGAATAAAGAAAGTACATGACAAAAATCACGTGATAAAAGTTTATTATTTGATTGTGAAATTCATTAATGGAATAAACTTACTTTGTTTACTTTATCAGCGTAAATAATAATTACTTCAATAAATTTAATCCGAACTCAATATATCATGAACACATTTCTATTTTCTTTTGGTTTGAGTTAGTCCTCCGAATCGTGGACAAAAGTATATCTGATGTAAAATTCCGGAGCACCTGACTAAATGGGGTTGGTGTCGCTCAGTTTTATTATTCCGGAACATCTGACTAAATGGGGTTGGTGTCGCTCAGTTTTATTATTCCGGACCACCTGACTAAATGGGGTTGGTGTCGCTCAGTTTTATTATTCCGGAGTACCTGACTAAATGGGGTTGGTATCGCTCAGTTTTATTATTCCGGTGTACCTGACTAAATGGGGTTGATGTCGCTCAGTTTTATTATTCCGGAGTACCTGACTAAATGGGGTTGGTGTCTCTCAGTTTTAGTATTCTGGAGCACCTGACTAAATGGGGTTGGTGTCTCTCAGTTTTATTATTCTGGAGCACCTGACTAAATGGGGTTGGTGTCTCTCAGTTTTATTATTCTGGAGCACCTAACTAAATGGGGTTGGTGTCGCTCAGTTTTATTATTCTGTGTTGTGCATTGTCGACAATTGTATGACCCTTTGTCATTAGGCCATTGCATTGTCTTTCCGTCATCGACTTCAATTCTGATAACAATTGTTTGGCATCTGCACACCGTGCGTAATTCTGTGGTCTTCATTGGTTTTAGAAAATAAACACGACGGGTGTGACATGTGGAGCAGGAATCCATTATCCTTCCATAGCACCTGAGTTTACCCACGGGTTAAAGTAAGATTCGTGTTGCTTGATCTGTAATTGTCTGTAAGGGTAATAAAAAAAATTCCGAACTCCGAACAATCTTACAAAGGGAAAGTCAAAACTCATAAGTATATAAACAGACAAAATCAGTCAACAACCGGAAAACTGTGAAAACCGCAATGACCCTGACTTGGTACAGACATTTATAAAGAAATGGTGGGTTGAATTAGATTTTAAAGCGCCAAACCTCCCCCTTTCATTACGGCTCAAAGTTTCCGGCTGTCACTATAACAGTATTTGTAACAATACTTGAACAAAACAGGTAAAACAGTTTTCAAACCAGCACCAAGCTCAGTGAAGTAAATGTCAAAGACACTTTTACGTCACACATTGATAAAAACAATATTTTTGACATTTTTGTTGACACCTTATCTTTATACATTTTCACTATGTGAAAATCCATCGTTTATAATCTTTTCTGCAGAGACGGAATATATTTCGACAAGATCTTGGTATCGAAATATAAACTTTTTAAGAGATCGAATAAGGCGAATCTTTTCATAGCCCTGGTCCAGTAGCCTGTTTCTCAGATGAAGATGACGTTTCGGGAAGTCAGAATAATTGCTACTGGCCCTTGCATAACGAATCAATTGAGAGATGTAAACACCATATGTAGGAGAAGCTGGTATATTTCTGCACATATGTGGAAAATTTATGATTTTAAAATTGAAGTCTATCAGTGGCTTAATAAACAACGTATTATTTTCTTATTTGGAATGTTATATGTGTTATTATGAGAATTTTATTTTTTATTAGAATCGCCAAAATTGCTATATTTTACCTAATTATTACACTAGCAGGTGCTAATGTCTCGTTCTCATTGATTTATGCGTCATCGAAATTGGTATTAATGTAACATAAATGTCAAAAAAAAGAATTCCTTATTGTATTGAAATTAGATATTCTAGGATCGTTTTCATAGCAATTCTTGTAAACAATATATGATATCGTAAATTTATCACACATTTTCTCCAGAGATACGGTCAAAATATTCTCATTGTTCACTGAACTGGTAGGTGTCATAGAGTTGTATTTTCCGTCCAGCTTGAAGAAAAATTACTATTCTGGATATATCAGTGTATTGTTGTGGTAAGGGGGTTTGAATGGAATGTTGTACATCGGGGATTAATCACCGGTCGGGTTAAACAAACACGCTAATAGACATTGCCCATCAATTAAAAAAGATATTTGTATGCACATACGTTATTGTCACCTATATATATATATATTTATTACATACTAAAGTTCAAATAAAGGCATTTTTGTATGACCAATATGACCGGAAGTAAACTGTCCATATGTTCACACCCCGGGAAAATAACCGGTTATTGGATTACTACAAGATCATTTCCATATCGAGGCTCATATTGGCCCGGGGCAATATGGGCCTCGACTTCGTCTCAGGCCAATATGGGTGTCTCTTTTCTAGATGTCGGAAGTATGTAATAAATAGTTTAATACATGGGCATCTCCATATTGACCTGGTTATCATCCCTCGACCCATATTGGCCCAGGACTCCGTCTCGGGCCAAAATGGGGGTATCAGGATGATAGCCAGGCCAATATGGAAATGCCCCTGTATTAATCTGCATATATTTCTGACAGCTCTACATACAATATATTATTTAAACAAGATAATACATATTAGTTAAAAACTACTTTACATCATGGTCCTGTAATATTCACAATATTTTGCAAACAAGAAAATATATGGTCATTTAATTAACAACACTAAGGGTCTTGTAGGTATCTAAGTTAATAATAAAACAAATCCCGCCACGATACACCTGAAATGCTGCACAAGTCGGCGTTAAACACCAATCAATCAATCAATTAACAACATCAACTTATTTGACATAAAAAAACAAACAAATAATATATTAGACATACAAATCATACATGGTACATATAAATGTCAAAATCCAGGATATCACATAGAATTGTGTGTGTTATATGATATGCTTAGAGTTGTCTATCTGATAGCATGTTAACACTCTTTAGCCAAAACTTATTATCGACAGTTGTGATGAATATAGTAAAATTTATCAATTAATGCCTGTATTTATAAATACAAAACCACTGTTGTATATTAGAGGTTAAATTAATGCGATTGTCAAACAAATAATAATAATAAAAATACGAAGTGAAATATCTGGTCACTAGTAACTTATTGATTGTCAAACAAATAATAAAAATAAAAATACGAAGTGAAATATCTGACCACTAGTAACTTATCCTCCTTTATTTGGTACATGTACCTCCTTTGAAAATATACATATTTCGTCTAAACATTCGAGATATGCGTGTCATTGACGTTGTAATACATCGTTGACTTAAATTGTTCAATACGTTACAATTTTTCCATGTATTCAATCATAATTCGATTTTAAAAAATATTTCCCATGGTATTAGATGTTTTGTCCTTTATGTTCTAATAACTGTCGATTCGTGTTATACTTTCCTGTATTTCTGTCTCTTAAATTTGTGTGATTGTGTACAAAGTAGCATTCCCAATAGCTTATATTGTAAAGATAAAATCATTCATTCGATCAAACAAAGCAGAAGAATGAATCGTACATTAGTTTTCTCCACGGTGATAATACAATATTGATACAATATATTGCCTTTCTATATAATAGAAAAAAAAACTTATGAACAATTCAATATGTATTAACATACACACATCAGGGAATGTAAAACATAGGGAATGTAAAACACAGGGAATGTAAAAGATAAAGTCTGCTGTTTTATTTTATCTAACAAGATGAATAGGATGCCAATTCTAACGTCACTGTACACATAAAAGAATAGGTAATTCAAAATATTACCAATCTGTAGAATTACATTATAATGCTGATAATAAATAAATATTTTATAAAATACGGCTACGCTCCACTAACGTGGGTTCGAACCACGATATCCACCTAGAGTGCGGTTGCTTGCAGACACTTCCCAAAGGTCGGTTCTGTTAACGAATACTAATAACATACAATAATATCGATTGTATTTGTTTTAAAACAGAAACACAGAACAATAGGTCAATTTACAGAAAATCATTAGACCTCGTATAAAATATAATTTAAGTTTCTGAAGTAAATTTAATAATTTATTCCATACAATGAAGTTATTGAAAATTTGGTAATGTGCAATTTTACATGAAAGGCTTTTCACAAACGAGAAAGCTTTTGAATCTCAGGAACATTTAATGAAGAAGCTAGAGGTTTTATGACAAAATGTTCTTATTACACATAGTTCTTGTTCTTACTACACATAGTTCTTGTACTTACTACACATAGTTCTTGTTCTTACTACACATAGTTCTTGTTCTTACTACACATAGTTCTTGTACTTACTACACACAGTTCTTGTTCTTACTACACATAGTTCTTGTTCTTACTACACATAGTTCTTGTACTTACTACACATAGTTCTTGTTCTTACTACACATAGTTCTTGTACTTACTACACATAGTTATTGTTCTTACTATACATAGTTCTTGTTCTTACTACACACAGTTCTTGTTCTTACTACACATAGTTCTTGTACTTACTACACATAGTTCTTGTTCTTACTACACATAGTTCTTGTACTTACTACACATAGTTATTGTTCTTACTATACATAGTTCTTGTTCTTACTACACACAGTTCTTGTTCTTAATACACATAGTTCTTGTACTTACTACACATAGTTCTTGTACTTACTACACATAGTTCTTGTTCTTACTACACATAGTTCTTGTACTTACTACACACAGTTCTTGTTCTTACTATACATAGTTCTTGTTCTTACTACACACAGTTCTTGTTCTTACTACACATAGTTCTTGTTCTTACTACACATAGTTCTTGTACTTACTACACACAGTTCTTGTACTTACTACACATAGTTCTTGTTCTTACTACACACAGTTCTTGTACTTACTACACATAGTTCTTGTTCTTACTACACATAGTTCTTGTACTTACTACACATAGTTCTTGTTCTTACTACACATAGTTCTTGTTCTTACTACACATAGTTCTTGTACTTACTACACATAGTTCTTGTTCTTACTACACATAGTTCTTGTTCTTACTACACATAGTTCTTGTTCTTACTACACATAGTTCTTGTTCTTACTACACATAGTTCTTGTACTTACTACACATAGTTATTGTACTTACTACACATAGTTCTTGTTCTTACTACACATAGTTCTTGTACTTACTACACATAGTTCTTGTTCTTACTACACATAGTTCTTGTTCTTACTACACATAGTTCTTGTTCTTACTACACATAGTTCTTGTTCTTACTACACATAGTTCTTGTTCTTACTACACATAGTTCTTGTACTTACTACACATAGTTCTTGTACTTACTACACATAGTTCTTGTTCTTACTACACATAGTTCTTGTTCTTACTACATATAGTTCTTGTACTTACTACACATAGTTCTTGTTCTTACTACACATAGTTCTTGTTCTTACTACACAGAGTTCTTGTTCTTACTACACATAGTTCTTGTACTTACTACACATAGTTCTTGTTCTTACTACACATAGTTCTTGTTCTTACTACACATAGTTCTTGTTCTTACTACACATAGTTCTTGTTCTTACTACACATAGTTCTTGTACTTACTACACATAGTTATTGTACTTACTACACATAGTTCTTGTTCTTACTTCAAATAGTTCTTGTTCTTACTACACATAGTTCTTGTACTTACTACACATAGTTCTTGTACTTACTACACATAGTTCTTGTTCTTACTACACATAGTTCTTGTTCTTACTACACATAGTTCTTGTTCTTACTACACATAGTTCTTGTTTTTACTACACATAGTTCTTGTACTTACTACACATAGTTCTTGTGGTTACTACACATATTTCTTGTTCTTACTACACATAGTTCTTGTTCTTACTACACATAGTTATTGTACTTACTACACATAGTTATTGTACTTACTACACATAGTTCTTGTACTTACTACACATAGTTCTTGTTCTTACTACACATAGTTCTTGTACTTACTACACATAGTTTTTGTTCTTACTACACATAGTTCTTGTTCTTACTACACATAGTTCTTGTACTTACTACACATAGTTCTTGTACTTACTACACATAGTTCTTGTTCTTACTACACATAGTTCTTGTTCTTACTACACATAGTTCTTGTACTTACTACACATAGTTCTTGTGCTTACTACACATAGTTCTTGTACTTACTACACATAGTTCTTGTACTTACTACACATAGTTCTTTTTCTTACTACACATAGTTCCTGTGCTTACTAAGCATAGTTCTTGTTCTTACTACACATAGTTCTTGTACTTACTACACATAGTTCTTGTACTTACTACACATAGTTCTTGTTCTTACTACACATAGTTCCTGTGCTTACTAAGCATAGTTCTTGTTCTTACTACACATAGTTCTTGTACTTACTACACATAGTTCTTGTACTTACTACACATAGTTCTTGTACTTACTACACATAGTTCTTGTACTTACGACACGTAGTTCTTGTTCTTACTACACATAGTTCTTGTTCTTACTACACATAGTTCTTGTACTTACTACACATAGTTCTTGTACTTACTACACATAGTTCATGTACTTACTACACATAGTTCTTGTTCTTACTCCACATAGTTCTTGTTCTTACTACACATAGTTCTTGTTCTTAATACACATAGTTCTTGTACTTACTACACATAGTTCTTGTACTTACTACACATAGTTCTTGTTCTTACTACACATAGTTCTTGTTCTTACTACACATAGTTCTTGTTCTTACTACACATAGTTCTTGTTCTTAATACACATAGTTCTTGTTCTTACTACACATAGTTCTTGTACTTACTACACGTAGTTCTTGTACTTACTACACATAGTTCTTGTACTTACTACACATAGTTCTTGTACTTACTACACATAGTTCTTGTACTTACTACACATAGTTCTTGTTCTTACTACACATAGTTCTTGTTTTTACTACACATAGTTCTTGTACTTACTACACATAGTTCTTGTTCTTACTACACATAGTTCTTGTTCTTACTACACATAGTTCTTGTACTTACTACACATAGTTCTTGTTCTTACTACACATAGTTCTTGTTCTTACTACACATAGTTCTTGTTCTTACTACACATAGTTCTTGTTCTTACTACACATAGTTATTGTACTTACTACACATAGTTCTTGTTCTTACTACACATAGTTCTTGTTCTTACTACACATAGTTCTTGTTCTTACTACACATAGTTCTTGTTCTTACTACACATAGTTCTTGTACTTACTACACATAGTTCTTGTACTTACTACACATAGTTCTTGTTCTTACTACACATAGTTCTTGTTCTTACTACACATAGTTCTTGTTCTTACTACACATAGTTCTTGTTCTTACTACACATAGTTCTTGTACTTACTACACATAGTTATTGTACTTACTACACATAGTTCTTGTTCTTACTTCAAATAGTTCTTGTTCTTACTACACATAGTTCTTGTACTTACTACACATAGTTCTTGTACTTACTACACATAGTTCTTGTTCTTACTACACATAGTTCTTGTTCTTACTACACATAGTTCTTGTTCTTACTACACATAGTTCTTGTTCTTACTACACATAGTTCTTGTACTTACTACACATAGTTCTTGTGGTTACTACACATAGTTCTTGTTCTTACTACACATAGTTCTTGTTCTTACTACACATAGTTATTGTACTTACTACACATAGTTATTGTACTTACTACACATAGTTCTTGTACTTACTACACATAGTTCTTGTTCTTACTACACATAGTTCTTGTACTTACTACACATAGTTCTTGTTCTTACTACACATAGTTCTTGTTCTTACTACACATAGTTCTTGTACTTACTACACATAGTTCTTGTACTTACTACACATAGTTCTTGTTCTTACTACACATAGTTCTTGTTCTTACTACACATAGTTCTTGTACTTACTACACATAGTTCTTGTGCTTACTACACATAGTTCTTGTACTTACTACACATAGTTCTTGTACTTACTACACATAGTTCTTGTTCTTACTACACATAGTTCCTGTGCTTACTAAGCATAGTTCTTGTTCTTACTACACATAGTTCTTGTACTTACTACACATAGTTCTTGTACTTACTACACATAGTTCTTGTTCTTACTACACATAGTTCCTGTGCTTACTAAGCATAGTTCTTGTTCTTACTACACATAGTTCTTGTACTTACTACACATAGTTCTTGTACTTACTACACATAGTTCTTGTACTTACTACACATAGTTCTTGTACTTACGACACGTAGTTCTTGTTCTTACAACACATAGTTCTTGTTCTTACTACACATAGTTCTTGTACTTACTACACATAGTTCTTGTACTTACTACACATAGTTCATGTACTTACTACACATAGTTCTTGTTCTTACTCCACATAGTTCTTGTTCTTACTACACATAGTTCTTGTTCTTAATACACATAGTTCTTGTACTTACTACACATAGTTCTTGTACTTACTACACATAGTTCTTGTACTTACTACACATAGTTCTTGTTCTTACTACACATAGTTCTTGTTCTTACTACACATAGTTCTTGTTCTTAATACACATAGTTCTTGTACTTACTACACATAGTTCTTGTACTTACTACACGTAGTTCTTGTACTTACTACACATAGTTCTTGTACTTACTACACATAGTTCTTGTACTTACTACACATAGTTCTTGTACTTACTACACATAGTTCTTGTTCTTACTACACATAGTTCTTGTTCTTACTACACATAGTTCTTGTACTTACTACACATAGTTCTTGTTCTTACTACACATAGTTCTTGTTCTTACTACACATAGTTCTTGTACTTACTACACATAGTTCTTGTTCTTACTACACATAGTTCTTGTTCTTACTACACATAGTTCTTGTTCTTACTACACATAGTTCTTGTTCTTACTACACATAGTTATTGTACTTACTACACATAGTTCTTGTTCTTACTACACATAGTTCTTGTTCTTACTACACATAGTTCTTGTTCTTACTACACATAGTTCTTGTTCTTACTACACATAGTTCTTGTACTTACTACACATAGTTCTTGTACTTACTACACATAGTTCTTGTACTTACTACACATAGTTCTTGTACTTACTAGACATAGTTCTTGTACTTACTACACATAGTTCTTGTACTTACTACACATAGTTCTTGTACTTACTACACATAGTTCTTGTACTTACTACACATAGTTCTTGTACTTACTACACATAGTTCTTGTACTTACTACACATAGTTCTTGTACTTACTACACATAGTTCTTGTTCTTACTACACATAGTTCTTGTTCTTACTACACATAGTTCTTGTTCTTACTACACATAGTTCTTGTACTTACTACACATAGTTCTTGTTCTTACTACACATAGTTCTTGTTCTTACTACACATAGTTCTTGTACTTACTACACATAGTTCTTGTACTTACTACACATAGTTCTTGTTCTTACTACACATAGTTCTTGTTCTTACTACACATAGTTCTTGTACTTACTACATGTAGTTCTTGTTCTTACTACACATAGTTCTTGTTCTTACTACACATAGTTCTTGTACTTACTACACATAGTTCTTGTACTTACTACACATAGTTCGTGTACTTACTACACATAGTTCTTGTTCTTACTACACATAGTTCTTGTTCTTACTACACATAGTTCTTGTTCTTAATACACATAGTTCTTGTACTTACTACACATAGTTCTTGTACTTACTACACATAGTTCTTGTACTTGCTACACATAGTTCTTGTACTTACTACACATAGTTCTTGTACTTACTACACATAGTTCTTGTTCTTAATACACATAGTTCTTGTACTTACTACACATAGTTCTTGTACTTACTACACATAGTTCTTGTTCTTACTACACATAGTTCTTGTTCTTACTACACATAGTTCTTGTACTTACTACACATAGTTATTGTTCTTACTACACATAGTTCTTGTACTTACTACACATAGTTCTTGTTCTTACTACACATAGTTCTTGTTCTTACTACACATAGTTCTTGTTCTTACTACACACAGTTCTTGTTCTTACTACACATAGTTCTTGTTCTTACTACACATAGTTCTTGTTCTTACTACACATAGTTCTTGTTCTTACTACACATAGTTCTTGTTCTTAATACACATAGTTCTTGTACTTACTACACATAGTTCTTGTAGTTACTACACATAGTTCTTGTACTTACTACACATAGTTCTTGTACTTACTACACATAGTTCTTGTACTTACTACACATAGTTCTTGTTCTTAATACACATAGTTCTTGTACTTACTACACATAGTTCTTGTACTTACTACACATAGTTCTTGTTCTTACTACACATAATTCTTGTACTTACTACACATAGTTCTTGTTCTTACTACACATAGTTCTTGTACTTACTACACATAGTTCTTGTACTTACTACACATAGTTCTTGTTCTTACTACACATAGTTCTTGTTCTTACTACACATAGTTCTTGTTCTTAATACACATAGTTCTTGTACTTACTACACATAGTTCTTGTACTTACTACACATAGTTATTGTACTTACTACACATAGTTCTTGTACTTACTACACATAGTTCTTGTTCTTACTACACATAGTTCTTGTACTTACTATACATAGTTCTTGTACTTACTACACATAGTTCTTGTTCTTACTACACATAGTTATTGTACTTACTACACATAGTTCTTGTTCTTACTACACATAGTTATTGTTCTTACTACACATAGTTCTTGTACTTACTACACATAGTTATTGTTCTTACTACACATAGTTCTTGTACTTACTACACATAGTTATTGTACTTACTACACATAGTTCTTGTTCTTACTACACATAGTTCTTGTACTTACTATACATAGTTCTTGTACTTACTACACATAGTTCTTGTTCTTACTACACATAGTTCTTGTTCTTACTACACATAGTTCTTGTACTTACTACACATAGTTCTTGTACTTACTACACATAGTTCTTGTTCTTACTACACATAGTTCTTGTTCTTACTACACATAGTTCTTGTTCTTAATGCACATAGTTCTTGTACTTACTACACATAGTTCTTGTACTTACTACACATAGTTCTTGTACTTACTACACATAGTTCTTGTACTTACTACACATAATTCTTGTTCTTACTACACATAGTTCTTGTACTTACTATACATAGTTCTTGTACTTACTACACATAGTTCTTGTTCTTACTACACATAGTTATTGTACTTACTACACATAGTTCTTGTTCTTACTACACATAGTTATTGTTCTTACTACACATAGTTCTTGTACTTACTACACATAGTTATTGTTCTTACTACACATAGTTCTTGTACTTACTACACATAGTTATTGTGCTTACTACACATAGTTCTTGTTCTTACTACACATAGTTCTTGTACTTACTATGCATAGTTCTTGTACTTACTACACATAGTTCTTGTTCTTACTACACATAGTTCTTGTTCTTACTGCACATAGTTCTTGTTCTTACTACACATAGTTCTTGTACTTACTACACATAGTTCTTGTTCTTACTACACATAGTTCTTGTTCTTACTACACATAGTTCTTGTTCTTACTACACATAGTTCTTGTACTTACTACACATAGTTCTTGTACTTACTACACATAGTTCATGTTCCTACTACACATAGTTCATGTTCCTACTACACGTAGTTCTTGTTTTTACTACACATAGTTCTTGTTCTTACTACACATAGTTCTTGTACTTACTACACATAGTTCTTGTACTTACTACACATAGTTCTTGTACTTACTACACATAGTTCTTGTTCCTACTACACGTAGTTCTTGTTCTTACTACACATAGTTCTTGTTCTTACTACACATAGTTCTTGTACTTACTACACATAGTTTTTGTTCTTACTACACATAGTTCTTGTACTTACTACACATAGTTCTTGTACTTACTACACATAGTTCTTGTTCTTACTACACATAGTTCTTGTACTTACTACACATAGTTCTTGTACTTACTACACATAGTTCTTGTTCTTACTACACATAGTTCTTGTACTTACTACACATAGTTCTTGTACTTACTACACGTAGTTCTTGTTCTTACTACACATAGTTCTTGTACTTACTACACATAGTTCTTGTACTTACTACACATAGTTCTTGTACTTACTACACATAGTTCTTGTTCTTACTACACATAGTTCTTGTTCTTACTACACATAGTTCCTGTACTTACTACACATAGTTCTTGTTCTTACTACACATAGTTCTTGTTCTTGCTACACATAGTTCTTGTTCTTACTACACATAGTTCTTGTACTTACTACACATAGTTCTTATACTTACTACACATAGTTCTTGTTCTTACTACACATAGTTCTTGTACTTACTACACATAGTTCTTGTACTTACTACACGTAGTTCTTGTTCTTACTACACATAGTTCTTGTACTTACTACACATAGTCATTGTACTTACTACACATAGTTCTTGTACTTACTACACATAGTTCTTGTTCTTACTACACATAGTTCTTGTTCATACTACACATAGTTCTTGTACTTACTACACATAGTTCTTGTTCTTACTACACATAGTTCTTGTACTTACTACACATAGTTCTTGTTCTTACTACACATAGTTCGTGTACTTACTACACATAGTTCTTGTACTTACTACACATAGTTCCTGTACTTACTACACATAGTTCTTGTTCTTACTACACATAGTTCTTGTTCTTGCTACACATAGTTCTTGTTCTTACTACACATAGTTCTTGTTCTTACTACACATAGTTCTTGTTCTTACTACACATAGTTCTTGTTCTTACTACACATAGTTCTTGTTCTTACTACACATAGTTCTTGTTCTTACTACACATATTTCTTGTTCTTACTACACATAGTTCTTGTTCTTACTACACATAGTTCTTGTTCTTACTACACATAGTTCTTGTTCTTACTACACATAGTTCTTGTTCTTACTACACATAGTTATTGTTCTTACTACACATAGTTCTTGTTCTTACTACACATAGTTCTTGTTCTTACTACACATAGTTCTTGTACTTACTACACATAGTTCTTGTACTTAGTACACATAGTTCTTGTTCTTACTACACATAGTTCTTGTACTTACTACACATAGTTCTTGTTCTTACTACACATAGTTCTTGTACTTACTACACATAGTTCTTGTTCTTACTACACATAGTTCTTGTACTTACTACACATAGTTCTTGTACTTACTACACATAGTTCTTGTTCTTACTACACATAGTTCTTGTACTTACTACACATAGTTCTTGTTCTTGCTACACATAGTTCTTGTACTTACTACACATAGTTCTTGTTCTTACTACACATAGTTCTTGTTCTTACTACACATAGTTCTTGTACTTACTACACATAGTTCTTGTTCTCACTACACATAGTTCTTGTTCTTACTACACATAGTTCTTGTTCTTACTACACATAGTTCTTGTACTTACTACACATAGTTCTTGTACTTACTACACATAGTTCTTGTTCTTACTACACATAGTTCTTGTACTTACTACACATAGTTCTTGTACTTACTACACATAGTTCTTGTACTTACTACACATAGTTCTTGTACTTACGACACGTAGTTCTTGTTCTTACTACACATAGTTCTTGTTCTTACTACACATAGTTCTTGTACTTACTACACATAGTTCTTGTACTTACTACACATAGTTCATGTACTTACTACACATAGTTCTTGTTCTTACTCCACATAGTTCTTGTTCTTACTACACATAGTTCTTGTACTTACTACACATAGTTCTTGTACTTACTACACATAGTTCTTGTTCTTACTACACATAGTTCTTGTTCTTACTACACATAGTTCTTGTTCTTAATACACATAGTTCTTGTACTTACTACACATAGTTCTTGTACTTACTACACGTAGTTCTTGTACTTACTACACATAGTTCTTGTACTTACTACACATAATTCTTGTACTTACTACACATAGTTCTTGTACTTACTACACATAGTTCTTGTTCTTACTACACATAGTTCTTGTTCTTACTACGCATAGTTCTTGTACTTACTACACATAGTTCTTGTTCTTACTACACATAGTTCTTGTTCTTACTACACATAGTTCTTGTACTTACTACACATAGTTCTTGTTCTTACTACACATAGTTCTTGTTCTTACTACACATAGTTCTTGTTCTTACTACACATAGTTCTTGTTCTTACTACACATATTTATTGTACTTACTACACATAGTTCTTGTTCTTACTACACATAGTTCTTGTTCTTACTACACATAGTTCTTGTTCTTACTACACATAGTTCTTGTTCTTACTACACATAGTTCTTTTACTTACTACACATAGTTCTTGTACTTACTACACATAGTTCTTGTACTTACTACACATAGTTCTTGTACTTACTAGACATAGTTCTTGTACTTACTACACATAGTTCTTGTACTTACTACACATAGTTCTTGTACTTACTACACATAGTTCTTGTACTTACTACACATAGTTCTTGTACTTACTACACATAGTTCTTGTACTTACTACACATAGTTCTTGTACTTACTACACATAGTTCTTGTTCTTACTACACATAGTTCTTGTTCTTACTACACATAGTTCTTGTTCTTACTACACATAGTTCTTGTACTTACTACACATAGTTCTTGTTCTTACTACACATAGTTCTTGTTCTTACTACACATAGTTCTTGTACTTACTACACATAGTTCTTGTACTTACTACACATAGTTCTTGTTCTTACTACACATAGTTCTTGTTCTTACTACACATAGTTCTTGTACTTACTACACGTAGTTCTTGTTCTTACTACACATAGTTCTTGTTCTTACTACACATAGTTCTTGTACTTACTACACATAGTTCTTGTACTTACTACACATAGTTCGTGTACTTACTACACAAAGTTCTTGTTCTTACTACACATAGTTCTTGTTCTTACTACACATAGTTCCTGTTCTTAATACACATAGTTCTTGTACTTACTACACATAGTTCTTGTACTTACTACACATAGTTCTTGTACTTACTACACATAGTTCTTGTACTTACTACACATAGTTCTTGTACTTACTACACATAGTTCTTGTTCTTAATACACATAGTTCTTGTACTTACTACACATAGTTCTTGTACTTACTACACATAGTTCTTGTTCTTACTACACATAGTTCTTGTTCTTACTACACATAGTTCTTGTACTTACTACACATAGTTCTTGTTCTTACTACACATAGTTCTTGTACTTACTACACATAGTTCTTGTTCTTACTACACATAGTTCTTGTTCTTACTACACATAGTTCTTGTTCTTACTTCAAATAGTTCTTGTTGTTACTACACATAGTTCTTGTTCTTACTTCAAATAGTTCTTGTTCTTACTACACATAGTTCTTGTTCTTACTACACATAGTTCTTGTTCTTACTACACATAGTTCTTGTTCTTACTACACATAGTTCTTGTTCTTACTACACATAGTTCTTGTTCTTACTACACATAGTTCTTGTTCTTACTACACATAGTTCTTGTTCTTAATACACATAGTTCTTGTACTTACTACACATAGTTCTTGTAGTTACTACACATAGTTCTTGTTCTTACTACACATAGTTCTTGTTCTTACTACACATAGTTCTTGTTCTTACTACACATAGTTCTTTTACTTACTACACATAGTTCTTGTACTTACTACACATAGTTCTTGTACTTACTACACATAGTTCTTGTACTTACTAGACATAGTTCTTGTACTTACTACACATAGTTCTTGTACTTACTACACATAGTTCTTGTACTTACTACACATAGTTCTTGTACTTACTACACATAGTTCTTGTACTTACTACACATAGTTCTTGTACTTACTACACATAGTTCTTGTACTTACTACACATAGTTCTTGTTCTTACTACACATAGTTCTTGTTCTTACTACACATAGTTCTTGTTCTTACTACACATAGTTCTTGTACTTACTACACATAGTTCTTGTTCTTACTACACATAGTTCTTGTTCTTACTACACATAGTTCTTGTACTTACTACACATAGTTCTTGTACTTACTACACATAGTTCTTGTTCTTACTACACATAGTTCTTGTTCTTACTACACATAGTTCTTGTACTTACTACACGTAGTTCTTGTTCTTACTACACATAGTTCTTGTTCTTACTACACATAGTTCTTGTACTTACTACACATAGTTCTTGTACTTACTACACATAGTTCGTGTACTTACTACACAAAGTTCTTGTTCTTACTACACATAGTTCTTGTTCTTACTACACATAGTTCCTGTTCTTAATACACATAGTTCTTGTACTTACTACACATAGTTCTTGTACTTACTACACATAGTTCTTGTACTTACTACACATAGTTCTTGTACTTACTACACATAGTTCTTGTACTTACTACACATAGTTTTTGTTCTTAATACACATAGTTCTTGTACTTACTACACATAGTTCTTGTACTTACTACACATAGTTCTTGTTCTTACTACGCATAGTTCTTGTTCTTACTACACATAGTTCTTGTACTTACTACACATAGTTCTTGTTCTTACTACACATAGTTCTTGTACTTACTACACATAGTTCTTGTTCTTACTACACATTGTTCTTGTTCTTACTACACATAGTTCTTGTTCTTACTTCAAATAGTTCTTGTTGTTACTACACATAGTTCTTGTTCTTACTTCAAATAGTTCTTGTTCTTACTACACATAGTTCTTGTTCTTACTACACATAGTTCTTGTTCTTACTACACATAGTTCTTGTTCTTACTACACATAGTTCTTGTTCTTACTACACATAGTTCTTGTTCTTACTACACATAGTTCTTGTTCTTACTACACATAGTTCTTGTTCTTAATACACATAGTTCTTGTACTTACTACACATAGTTCTTGTAGTTACTACACATAGTTCTTGTACTTACTACACATAGTTCTTGTACTTACTACACATAGTTGTTGTACTTACTACACATAGTTCTTGTTCTTAATACACATAGTTCTTGTACTTACTACACATAGTTCTTGTACTTACTACACATAGTTCTTGTTCTTACTACACATAGTTCTTGTACTTACTACACATAGTTCTTGTTCTTACTACACATAGTTCTTGTACTTACTACACATATTTCTTGTACTTACTACACATAGTTCTTGTTCTTACTACACATAGTTCTTGTTCTTACTACACATAGTTCTTGTTCTTAATACACATAGTTCTTGTACTTACTACACATAGTTCTTGTACTTACTACACATAGTTCTTGTACTTACTACACATAGTTCTTGTACTTACTACACATAGTTCTTGTTCTTACTACACATAGTTCTTGTACTTACTATACATAGTTCTTGTACTTACTACACATAGTTCTTGTTCTTACTACACATAGTTCTTGTACTTACTACACATAGTTCTTGTTCTTACTACACATAGTTATTGTTCTTACTACACATTGTTCTTGTACTTACTACACATAGTTATTGTTCTTACTACACATAGTTCTTGTACTTACTACACATAGTTATTGTACTTACTACACATAGTTCTTGTTCTTACTACACATAGTTCTTGTACTTACTATACATAGTTCTTGTACTTACTACACATAGTTCTTGTTCTTACTACACATAGTTCTTGTTCTTACTACACATAGTTCTTGTTCTTACTACACATAGTTCTTGTACTTACTACACATAGTTCTTGTTCTTACTACACATAGTTCTTGTTCTTACTACACATAGTTCTTGTTCTTACTACACATAGTTCTTGTACTTACTACACATAGTTCTTGTTCTTACTACACATAGTTCTTGTACTTACTACACATAGTTCTTGTTCTTACTACACATAGTTATTGTTCTTACTACACATTGTTCTTGTACTTACTACACATAGTTCTTGTACTTACTACACATAGTTCTTGTTCTTACTACACATAGTTCTTGTACTTACTATACATAGTTCTTGTACTTACTACACATAGTTCTTGTTCTTACTACACATAGTTATTGTACTTACTACACATAGTTCTTGTTCTTACTACACATAGTTATTGTTCTTACTACACATAGTTCTTGTACTTACTACACATAGTTATTGTTCTTACTACACATAGTTATTGTACTTACTACACATAGTTATTGTACTTACTACACATAGTTCTTGTTCTTACTACACATAGTTCTTGTACTTACTATGCATAGTTCTTGTACTTACTACACATAGTTCTTGTTCTTACTACACATAGTTCTTGTTCTTACTACACATAGTTCTTGTTCTTACTACACATAGTTCTTGTACTTACTACACATAGTTCTTGTTCTTACTACACATAGTTCTTGTTCTTACTACACATAGTTCTTGTTCTTACTACACATAGTTCTTGTACTTACTACACATAGTTCTTGTACTTACTACACATAGTTCATGTTCCTACTACACATAGTTCATGTTCCTACTACACGTAGTTCTTGTTCTTACTACACATAGTTCTTGTTCTTACTACACATAGTTCTTGTACTTACTACACATAGTTCTTGTACTTACTACACATAGTTCTTGTACTTACTACACATAGTTCATGTTCCTACTACACGTAGTTCTTGTTCTTACTACACATAGTTCTTGTTCTTACTACACATAGTTCTTGTACTTACTACACATAGTTTTTGTTCTTACTACACATAGTTCTTGTACTTACTACACATAGTTCTTGTACTTACTACACATAGTTCTTGTTCTTACTACACATAGTTCTTGTACTTACTACACATAGTTCTTGTACTTACTACACATAGTTCTTGTTCTTACTACACATAGTTCTTGTACTTACTACACATAGTTCTTGTACTTACTACACGTAGTTCTTGTTCTTACTACACATAGTTCTTGTACTTACTACACATAGTTCTTGTACTTACTACACATAGTTCTTGTACTTACTACACATAGTTCTTGTTCTTACTACACATAGTTCTTGTTCTTACTACACATAGTTCCTGTACTTACTACACATAGTTCTTGTTCTTACTACACATAGTTCTTGTTCTTGCTACACATAGTTCTTGTTCTTACTACACATAGTTCTTGTACTTACTACACATAGTTCTTGTACTTACTACACATAGTTCTTGTTCTTACTACACATAGTTCTTGTACTTACTACACATAGTTCTTGTACTTACTACACGTAGTTCTTGTTCTTACTACACATAGTTCTTGTACTTACTACACATAGTTATTGTACTTACTACACATAGTTCTTGTACTTACTACACATAGTTCTTGTTCTTACTACACATAGTTCTTGTTCATACTACACATAGTTCTTGTACTTACTACACATAGTTCTTGTTCTTACTACACATAGTTCTTGTACTTACTACACATAGTTCTTGTTCTTACTACACATAGTTCGTGTACTTACTACACATAGTTCTTGTACTTACTACACATAGTTCCTGTACTTACTACACATAGTTCTTGTTCTTACTACACATAGTTCTTGTTCTTGCTACACATAGTTCTTGTACTTACTACACATAGTTCTTGTTCTTACTACACATAGTTCTTGTTCTTACTACACATAGTTCTTGTTCTTACTACACATAGTTCTTGTTCTTACTACACATAGTTCTTGTTCTTACTACACATATTTCTTGTTCTTACTACACATAGTTCTTGTTCTTACTACACATAGTTCTTGTTCTTACTACACATAGTTCTTGTTCTTACTACACATAGTTCTTGTTCTTACTACACATAGTTCTTGTTCTTACTACATATAGTTCTTGTTCTTACTACACATAGTTCTTGTTCTTACTACACATAGTTCTTGTTCTTACTACACATAGTTCTTGTACTTACTACACATAGTTCTTGTACTTAGTACACATAGTTCTTGTTCTTACTACACATAGTTCTTGTACTTACTACACATAGTTCTTGTTCTTACTACACATAGTTCTTGTACTTACTACACATAGTTCTTGTTCTTACTACACATAGTTCTTGTACTTACTACACATAGTTCTTGTACTTACTACACATAGTTCTTGTTCTTACTACACATAGTTCTTGTACTTACTACACATATTTCTTGTTCTTGTTACACATAGTTCTTGTACTTACTACACATAGTTCTTGTTCTTACTACACATAGTTCTTGTTCTTACTACACATAGTTCTTGTACTTACTACACATAGTTCTTGTTCTCACTACACATAGTTCTTGTTCTTACTACACATAGTTCTTGTTCTTACTACACATAGTTCTTGTACTTACTACACATAGTTCTTGTACTTACTACACATAGTTCTTGTTCTTACTACACATAGTTATTGTACTTACTACACATAGTTCTTGTACTTACTACAACTAGTTCTTGTTCTTACTACACATAGTTCTTTCTCTTACTACACATAGTTCTTGTTCTTACTACACATAGTTCTTGTTCTTACTACACATAGTTCTTGTTCTTACTACACATAGTTCTTGTACTTACTACACATAGTTCTTGTACTTTCTACACATAGTTCTTGTTCTTACTACACATAATTCTTGTTCTTACTATACATAGTTCTTGTTCTTACTACACATAGTTCTTGTACTTACTACACATAGTTCTTGTTCTTACTACACATAGTTCTTGTTCTTACTACACATAGTTCTTGTACTTACTACGCATAGTTCTTGTTCTTACTACACATAGTTCTTGTACTTACTACACATAGTTCTTGTACTTACTACACATAGTTCTTGTTCTTACTACACATAGTTCCTGTTCTTACTACACATAGTTCTTGTACTTACTACACATAGTTCTTGTTCTTACTACACATAGTTCTTGTACTTACTACACATAGTTCTTGTACTTACTACACATAGTTCATGTTCCTACTACACATAGTTCATGTTCCTACTACACGTAGTTCTTGTTCTTACTACACATAGTTCTTGTTCTTACTACACATAGTTCTTGTACTTACTACACATAGTTCTTGTACTTACTACACATAGTTCTTGTACTTACTACACATAGTTCATGTTCCTACTACACGTAGTTCTTGTTCTTACTACACATAGTTCTTGTTCTTACTACACATAGTTCTTGTACTTACTACACATAGTTTTTGTTCTTACTACACATAGTTCTTGTACTTACTACACATAGTTCTTGTACTTACTACACATAGTTCTTGTTCTTACTACACATAGTTCTTGTACTTACTACACATAGTTCTTGTACTTACTACACATAGTTCTTGTTCTTACTACACATAGTTCTTGTACTTACTACACATAGTTCTTGTACTTACTACACGTAGTTCTTGTTCTTACTACACATAGTTCTTGTACTTACTACACATAGTTCTTGTACTTACTACACATAGTTCTTGTACTTACTACACATAGTTCTTGTTCTTACTACACATAGTTCTTGTTCTTACTACACATAGTTCCTGTACTTACTACACATAGTTCTTGTTCTTACTACACATAGTTCTTGTTCTTGCTACACATATTTCTTGTTCTTACTACACATAGTTCTTGTACTTACTACACATAGTTCTTGTACTTACTACACATAGTTCTTGTTCTTACTACACATAGTTCTTGTACTTACTACACATAGTTCTTGTACTTACTACACGTAGTTCTTGTTCTTACTACACATAGTTCTTGTACTTACTACACATAGTTATTGTACTTACTACACATAGTTCTTGTACTTACTGCACATAGTTCTTGTTCTTACTACACATAGTTCTTGTTCATACTACACATAGTTCTTGTACTTACTACACATAGTTCTTGTTCTTACTACACATAGTTCTTGTACTTACTACACATAGTTCTTGTTCTTACTACACATAGTTCGTGTACTTACTACACATAGTTCTTGTACTTACTACACATAGTTCCTGTACTTACTACACATAGTTCTTGTTCTTACTACACATAGTTCTTGTTCTTGCTACACATAGTTCTTGTACTTACTACACATAGTTCTTGTTCTTACTACACAAAGTTCTTGTTCTTACTACACATAGTTCTTGTTCTTAATACACATAGTTCTTGTTCTTACTACACATAGTTCTTGTTCTTACTACACATATTTCTTGTTCTTACTACACATAGTTCTTGTTCTTACTACACATAGTTCTTGTTCTTACTACACATAGTTCTTGTTCTTACTACACATAGTCCTTGTTCTTACTACACATAGTTCTTGTTCTTACTACACATAGTTCTTGTTCTTACTACACATAGTTCTTGTTCTTACTACACATAGTTCTTGTTCTTACTACACATAGTTCTTGTACTTACTACACATAGTTCTTGTACTTAGTACACATAGTTCTTGTTCTTACTACACATAGTTCTTGTACTTACTACACATAGTTCTTGTTCTTACTACACATAGTTCTTGTACTTACTACACATAGTTCTTGTTCTTACTACACATAGTTCTTGTACTTACTACACATAGTTCTTGTACTTACTACACATAGTTCTTGTTCTTACTACACATAGTTCTTGTACTTACTACACATATTTCTTGTTCTTGTTACACATAGTTCTTGTACTTACTACACATAGTTCTTGTTCTTACTACACATAGTTCTTGTTCTTACTACACATAGTTCTTGTACTTACTACACATAGTTCTTGTTCTCACTACACATAGTTCTTGTTCTTACTACACATAGTTCTTGTTCTTACTACACATAGTTCTTGTACTTACTACACATAGTTCTTGTACTTACTACACATAGTTCTTGTTCTTACTACACATAGTTATTGTACTTACTACACATAGTTCTTGTACTTACTACAACTAGTTCTTGTTCTTACTACACATAGTTCTTTCTCTTACTACACATAGTTCTTGTACTTACTACACATAGTTCTTGTTCTTACTACACATAGTTCTTGTTCTTACTACACATAGTTCTTGTTCTTACTACACATAGTTCTTGTACTTACTACACATAGTTCTTGTACTTTCTACACATAGTTCTTGTTCTTACTACACATAATTCTTGTTCTTACTATACATAGTTCTTGTTCTTACTACACATAGTTCTTGTACTTACTACACATAGTTCTTGTTCTTACTACACATAGTTCTTGTTCTTACTACACATAGTTCTTGTACTTACTACGCATAGTTCTTGTTCTTACTACACATAGTTCTTGTACTTACTACACATAGTTCTTGTACTTACTACACATAGTTCTTGTTCTTACTACACATAGTTCCTGTTCTTACTACACATAGTTCTTGTACTTACTACACATAGTTCTTGTTCTTACTACACATAGTTCTTGTTCTTACTACACATAGTTCTTGTACTTACTACACATAGTTCTTGTTCTTACTACACATAGTTCTTGTTCTTACTACGCATAGTTCTTGTTCTTACTACACATAGTTCTTGTACTTACTACACATAGTTCTTGTACTTACTACACATAGTTCTTGTTCTTACTACACATAGTTCTTGTTCTTACTACACATAGGTCTTGTTCTTACTACACATAGTTCTTGTACTTACTACACATAGTTCTTGTTCTTACTGCACATAGTTCTTGTTCTTACTACACATAGTTCTTGTACTTACTACACATAGTTCTTGTTCTTACTACACATAGTTCTTGTTCTTACTACACATAGTTCTTGTACTTACTACACATAGTTCTTGTACTTACTACACATAGTTCTTGTTCTTACTACACATAGTTCTTGTACTTACTACACATAGTTCTTGTTCTTACTACACATAGTTCTTGTTCTTACTACACATAGTTCTTGTACTTACTACACATAGTTATTGTACTTACTACAGATAGTTCTTGTTCTTACTACACATAGTTCTTGTACTTACTACACATAGTCCTTGTTCTTACTACACATAGTTCTTGTACTTACTACACATAGTTCTTGTTCTTACTACACATAGTTCTTGTTCTTACTACACATAGTTCTTGTACTTACTACACATAGTTCTTGTTCTTACTACACATAGTTCTTGTACTTACTACACATAGTTCTTGTACTTACTACACATAGTTCTTGTTCTTACTACACATAGTTCTTGTACTTACTACACATAGTTCTTGTTCTTACTACACATAGTTCTTGTTCTTACTACACATAGTTCTTGTACTTACTACACATAGTTATTGTACTTACTACACATAGTTCTTGTTCTTACTACACATAGTTCTTGTACTTACTACACATAGTTCATGTTCTTACTACACATAGTTCTTGTACTTACTACACATAGTTCTTGTTCTTACTACACATAGTTCTTGTTCTTACTACACATAGTTCTTGTACTTACTACACATAGTTCTTGTTCTTACTACACATAGTTCTTGTACTTACTACACATAGTTCTTGTACTTACTACACATAGTTCTTGTTCTTACTACACATAGTTCTTGTTCTTACTACACATAGTTCTTGTTCTTACTACACATAGTTCTTGTACTTACTACACATAGTTCTTGTTCTTACTACACATAGTTCTTGTACTTACTACACATAGTTCTTGTACTTACTACACATAGTTCTTGTACTTACTACACATAGTTCTTGTTCTTACTACACATAGTTCTTGTACTTACTACACATAGTTCTTGTTCTTACTACACATAGTTCTTGTACTTACTACACATAGTTCTTGTTCTTACTACACATAGTTCTTGTACTTACTACACATAGTTCTTGTTCTTACTACACATAGTTCTTGTTCTTACTACACATAGTTCTTGTACTTACTACACATAGTTCTTGTTCTTACTACGCATAGTTCTTGTTCTTACTACACATAGTTCTTGTACTTACTACACATAGTTCTTGTACTTACTACACATAGTTCTTGTACTTACTACACATAATTCTTGTTCTTACTACACATAATTCTTGTTCTTACTACACATAGTTCTTGTTCTTACTACACATAGTTCTTGTAATTACTACACATATTTCTTGTACTTACTACACATAGTTCTTGTTCTTACTACACATAGTTCTTGTTCTTACTACACATAGTTCTTGTACTTACTACACATATGTCTTGTACTTACTACACATAGTTCTTGTTCTTACTACACATAGTTCTTGTTCTTACTACACATAGTTCTTGTTCTTAATACACATATTTCTTGTACTTACTACACATAGTTCTTGTTCTTACTACACATAGTTCTTGTTCTTACTACACATAGTTCTTGTTCTTAATACACATAGTTCTTGTTCTTACCACACATAGTTATTGTTCTTACTACACATAGTTCTTGTACTTACTACACATAGTTCTTGTTCTTACTACACATAGTTCGTGTACTTACTACACATAGTTCTTGTACTTACTACACATAGTTCTTGTACTTACTACACATAGTTCTTGTTCTTACTACACATAGTTCTTGTTCTTACTACACATAGTTCTTGTTCTTACTACACATAGTTCTTGTGCTTACTAAGCATTGTTCTTGTACTTACTACACATAGTTCTTGTTCTTACTACACATAGTTCTTGTTCTTACTACACATAGTTCTTGTACTTACTACACATAGTTCTTGTTCTTACTACACATAGTTCTTGTTCTTACTACACATAGTTCTTGTTCTTACTACACATAGTTCTTTTACTTACTACACATAGTTCTTGTACTTACTACACATAGTTCTTGTACTTACTACACATAGTTCTTGTACTTACTAGACATAGTTCTTGTACTTACTACACATAGTTCTTGTACTTACTACACATAGTTCTTGTACTTACTACACATAGTTCTTGTACTTACTACACATAGTTCTTGTACTTACTACACATAGTTCTTGTACTTACTACACATAGTTCTTGTACTTACTACACATAGTTCTTGTTCTTACTACACATAGTTCTTGTTCTTACTACACATAGTTCTTGTTCTTACTACACATAGTTCTTGTACTTACTACACATAGTTCTTGTTCTTACTACACATAGTTCTTGTTCTTACTACACATAGTTCTTGTACTTACTACACATAGTTCTTGTACTTACTACACATAGTTCTTGTTCTTACTACACATAGTTCTTGTTCTTACTACACATAGTTCTTGTACTTACTACACGTAGTTCTTGTTCTTACTACACATAGTTCTTGTTCTTACTACACATAGTTCTTGTACTTACTACACATAGTTCTTGTACTTACTACACATAGTTCGTGTACTTACTACACAAAGTTCTTGTTCTTACTACACATAGTTCTTGTTCTTACTACACATAGTTCCTGTTCTTAATACACATAGTTCTTGTACTTACTACACATAGTTCTTGTACTTACTACACATAGTTCTTGTACTTACTACACATAGTTCTTGTACTTACTACACATAGTTCTTGTACTTACTACACATAGTTTTTGTTCTTAATACACATAGTTCTTGTACTTACTACACATAGTTCTTGTACTTACTACACATAGTTCTTGTTCTTACTACGCATAGTTCTTGTTCTTACTACACATAGTTCTTGTACTTACTACACATAGTTCTTGTTCTTACTACACATAGTTCTTGTACTTACTACACATAGTTCTTGTTCTTACTACACATTGTTCTTGTTCTTACTACACATAGTTCTTGTTCTTACTTCAAATAGTTCTTGTTGTTACTACACATAGTTCTTGTTCTTACTTCAAATAGTTCTTGTTCTTACTACACATAGTTCTTGTTCTTACTACACATAGTTCTTGTTCTTACTACACATAGTTCTTGTTCTTACTACACATAGTTCTTGTTCTTACTACACATAGTTCTTGTTCTTACTACACATAGTTCTTGTTCTTACTACACATAGTTCTTGTTCTTAATACACATAGTTCTTGTACTTACTACACATAGTTCTTGTAGTTACTACACATAGTTCTTGTACTTACTACACATAGTTCTTGTACTTACTACACATAGTTGTTGTACTTACTACACATAGTTCTTGTTCTTAATACACATAGTTCTTGTACTTACTACACATAGTTCTTGTACTTACTACACATAGTTCTTGTTCTTACTACACATAGTTCTTGTACTTACTACACATAGTTCTTGTTCTTACTACACATAGTTCTTGTACTTACTACACATATTTCTTGTACTTACTACACATAGTTCTTGTTCTTACTACACATAGTTCTTGTTCTTACTACACATAGTTCTTGTTCTTAATACACATAGTTCTTGTACTTACTACACATAGTTCTTGTACTTACTACACATAGTTCTTGTACTTACTACACATAGTTCTTGTACTTACTACACATAGTTCTTGTTCTTACTACACATAGTTCTTGTACTTACTATACATAGTTCTTGTACTTACTACACATAGTTCTTGTTCTTACTACACATAGTTCTTGTACTTACTACACATAGTTCTTGTTCTTACTACACATAGTTATTGTTCTTACTACACATTGTTCTTGTACTTACTACACATAGTTATTGTTCTTACTACACATAGTTCTTGTACTTACTACACATAGTTATTGTACTTACTACACATAGTTCTTGTTCTTACTACACATAGTTCTTGTACTTACTATACATAGTTCTTGTACTTACTACACATAGTTCTTGTTCTTACTACACATAGTTCTTGTTCTTACTACACATAGTTCTTGTTCTTACTACACATAGTTCTTGTACTTACTACACATAGTTCTTGTTCTTACTACACATAGTTCTTGTTCTTACTACACATAGTTCTTGTTCTTACTACACATAGTTCTTGTACTTACTACACATAGTTCTTGTTCTTACTACACATAGTTCTTGTACTTACTACACATAGTTCTTGTTCTTACTACACATAGTTATTGTTCTTACTACACATTGTTCTTGTACTTACTACACATAGTTCTTGTACTTACTACACATAGTTCTTGTTCTTACTACACATAGTTCTTGTACTTACTATACATAGTTCTTGTACTTACTACACATAGTTCTTGTTCTTACTACACATAGTTATTGTACTTACTACACATAGTTCTTGTTCTTACTACACATAGTTATTGTTCTTACTACACATAGTTCTTGTACTTACTACACATAGTTATTGTTCTTACTACACATAGTTATTGTACTTACTACACATAGTTATTGTACTTACTACACATAGTTCTTGTTCTTACTACACATAGTTCTTGTACTTACTATGCATAGTTCTTGTACTTACTACACATAGTTCTTGTTCTTACTACACATAGTTCTTGTTCTTACTACACATAGTTCTTGTTCTTACTACACATAGTTCTTGTACTTACTACACATAGTTCTTGTTCTTACTACACATAGTTCTTGTTCTTACTACACATAGTTCTTGTTCTTACTACACATAGTTCTTGTACTTACTACACATAGTTCTTGTACTTACTACACATAGTTCATGTTCCTACTACACATAGTTCATGTTCCTACTACACGTAGTTCTTGTTCTTACTACACATAGTTCTTGTTCTTACTACACATAGTTCTTGTACTTACTACACATAGTTCTTGTACTTACTACACATAGTTCTTGTACTTACTACACATAGTTCATGTTCCTACTACACGTAGTTCTTGTTCTTACTACACATAGTTCTTGTTCTTACTACACATAGTTCTTGTACTTACTACACATAGTTTTTGTTCTTACTACACATAGTTCTTGTACTTACTACACATAGTTCTTGTACTTACTACACATAGTTCTTGTTCTTACTACACATAGTTCTTGTACTTACTACACATAGTTCTTGTACTTACTACACATAGTTCTTGTTCTTACTACACATAGTTCTTGTACTTACTACACATAGTTCTTGTACTTACTACACGTAGTTCTTGTTCTTACTACACATAGTTCTTGTACTTACTACACATAGTTCTTGTACTTACTACACATAGTTCTTGTACTTACTACACATAGTTCTTGTTCTTACTACACATAGTTCTTGTTCTTACTACACATAGTTCCTGTACTTACTACACATAGTTCTTGTTCTTACTACACATAGTTCTTGTTCTTGCTACACATAGTTCTTGTTCTTACTACACATAGTTCTTGTACTTACTACACATAGTTCTTGTACTTACTACACATAGTTCTTGTTCTTACTACACATAGTTCTTGTACTTACTACACATAGTTCTTGTACTTACTACACGTAGTTCTTGTTCTTACTACACATAGTTCTTGTACTTACTACACATAGTTATTGTACTTACTACACATAGTTCTTGTACTTACTACACATAGTTCTTGTTCTTACTACACATAGTTCTTGTTCATACTACACATAGTTCTTGTACTTACTACACATAGTTCTTGTTCTTACTACACATAGTTCTTGTACTTACTACACATAGTTCTTGTTCTTACTACACATAGTTCGTGTACTTACTACACATAGTTCTTGTACTTACTACACATAGTTCCTGTACTTACTACACATAGTTCTTGTTCTTACTACACATAGTTCTTGTTCTTGCTACACATAGTTCTTGTACTTACTACACATAGTTCTTGTTCTTACTACACATAGTTCTTGTTCTTACTACACATAGTTCTTGTTCTTACTACACATAGTTCTTGTTCTTACTACACATAGTTCTTGTTCTTACTACACATATTTCTTGTTCTTACTACACATAGTTCTTGTTCTTACTACACATAGTTCTTGTTCTTACTACACATAGTTCTTGTTCTTACTACACATAGTTCTTGTTCTTACTACACATAGTTCTTGTTCTTACTACATATAGTTCTTGTTCTTACTACACATAGTTCTTGTTCTTACTACACATAGTTCTTGTTCTTACTACACATAGTTCTTGTACTTACTACACATAGTTCTTGTACTTAGTACACATAGTTCTTGTTCTTACTACACATAGTTCTTGTACTTACTACACATAGTTCTTGTTCTTACTACACATAGTTCTTGTACTTACTACACATAGTTCTTGTTCTTACTACACATAGTTCTTGTACTTACTACACATAGTTCTTGTACTTACTACACATAGTTCTTGTTCTTACTACACATAGTTCTTGTACTTACTACACATATTTCTTGTTCTTGTTACACATAGTTCTTGTACTTACTACACATAGTTCTTGTTCTTACTACACATAGTTCTTGTTCTTACTACACATAGTTCTTGTACTTACTACACATAGTTCTTGTTCTCACTACACATAGTTCTTGTTCTTACTACACATAGTTCTTGTTCTTACTACACATAGTTCTTGTACTTACTACACATAGTTCTTGTACTTACTACACATAGTTCTTGTTCTTACTACACATAGTTATTGTACTTACTACACATAGTTCTTGTACTTACTACAACTAGTTCTTGTTCTTACTACACATAGTTCTTTCTCTTACTACACATAGTTCTTGTTCTTACTACACATAGTTCTTGTTCTTACTACACATAGTTCTTGTTCTTACTACACATAGTTCTTGTACTTACTACACATAGTTCTTGTACTTTCTACACATAGTTCTTGTTCTTACTACACATAATTCTTGTTCTTACTATACATAGTTCTTGTTCTTACTACACATAGTTCTTGTACTTACTACACATAGTTCTTGTTCTTACTACACATAGTTCTTGTTCTTACTACACATAGTTCTTGTACTTACTACGCATAGTTCTTGTTCTTACTACACATAGTTCTTGTACTTACTACACATAGTTCTTGTACTTACTACACATAGTTCTTGTTCTTACTACACATAGTTCCTGTTCTTACTACACATAGTTCTTGTACTTACTACACATAGTTCTTGTTCTTACTACACATAGTTCTTGTACTTACTACACATAGTTCTTGTACTTACTACACATAGTTCATGTTCCTACTACACATAGTTCATGTTCCTACTACACGTAGTTCTTGTTCTTACTACACATAGTTCTTGTTCTTACTACACATAGTTCTTGTACTTACTACACATAGTTCTTGTACTTACTACACATAGTTCTTGTACTTACTACACATAGTTCATGTTCCTACTACACGTAGTTCTTGTTCTTACTACACATAGTTCTTGTTCTTACTACACATAGTTCTTGTACTTACTACACATAGTTTTTGTTCTTACTACACATAGTTCTTGTACTTACTACACATAGTTCTTGTACTTACTACACATAGTTCTTGTTCTTACTACACATAGTTCTTGTACTTACTACACATAGTTCTTGTACTTACTACACATAGTTCTTGTTCTTACTACACATAGTTCTTGTACTTACTACACATAGTTCTTGTACTTACTACACGTAGTTCTTGTTCTTACTACACATAGTTCTTGTACTTACTACACATAGTTCTTGTACTTACTACACATAGTTCTTGTACTTACTACACATAGTTCTTGTTCTTACTACACATAGTTCTTGTTCTTACTACACATAGTTCCTGTACTTACTACACATAGTTCTTGTTCTTACTACACATAGTTCTTGTTCTTGCTACACATATTTCTTGTTCTTACTACACATAGTTCTTGTACTTACTACACATAGTTCTTGTACTTACTACACATAGTTCTTGTTCTTACTACACATAGTTCTTGTACTTACTACACATAGTTCTTGTACTTACTACACGTAGTTCTTGTTCTTACTACACATAGTTCTTGTACTTACTACACATAGTTATTGTACTTACTACACATAGTTCTTGTACTTACTGCACATAGTTCTTGTTCTTACTACACATAGTTCTTGTTCATACTACACATAGTTCTTGTACTTACTACACATAGTTCTTGTTCTTACTACACATAGTTCTTGTACTTACTACACATAGTTCTTGTTCTTACTACACATAGTTCGTGTACTTACTACACATAGTTCTTGTACTTACTACACATAGTTCCTGTACTTACTACACATAGTTCTTGTTCTTACTACACATAGTTCTTGTTCTTGCTACACATAGTTCTTGTACTTACTACACATAGTTCTTGTTCTTACTACACATAGTTCTTGTTCTTACTACACATAGTTCTTGTTCTTAATACACATAGTTCTTGTTCTTACTACACATAGTTCTTGTTCTTACTACACATAGTTCTTGTTCTTACTACACATAGTTCTTGTTCTTACTACACATAGTTCTTGTTCTTACTACACATAGTTCTTGTTCTTACTACACATAGTTCTTGTTCTTACTACACATAGTTCTTGTTCTTACTACACATAGTTCTTGTTCTTACTACACATAGTTCTTGTACTTACTACACATAGTTCTTGTTCTTACTACACATAGTTCTTGTACTTACTACACATAGTTCTTGTACTTAGTACACATAGTTCTTGTTCTTACTACACATAGTTCTTGTACTTACTACACATAGTTCTTGTTCTTACTACACATAGTTCTTGTACTTACTACACATAGTTCTTGTTCTTACTACACATAGTTCTTGTACTTACTACACATAGTTCTTGTACTTACTACACATAGTTCTTGTTCTTACTACACATAGTTCTTGTACTTACTACACATATTTCTTGTTCTTGTTACACATAGTTCTTGTACTTACTACACATAGTTCTTGTTCTTACTACACATAGTTCTTGTTCTTACTACACATAGTTCTTGTACTTACTACACATAGTTCTTGTTCTCACTCCACATAGTTCTTGTTCTTACTACACATAGTTCTTGTTCTTACTACACATAGTTCTTGTACTTACTACACATAGTTCTTGTACTTACTACACATAGTTCTTGTTCTTACTACACATAGTTATTGTACTTACTACACATAGTTCTTGTACTTACTACAACTAGTTCTTGTTCTTACTA